>CM065590.1:7316957-7698082 GCA_033119425.1 Bufotes viridis
CGGCAGTCCTGCAGGTGAGTGGGATTGGGACTGTGAGCTTGATATCTGCACCTTTCTGACCCTGTTCACACACCATAGGTAGTCTAATGGTAGGACCCCATGCCATGCTGAGAAACCTTGACGTGGTGCATGAGGGACTCCAATATGTTCCTGACTGGGAGATATTGGTGAATGGCTCAGCTTTTAACATCAGCTTGAGGGATTAGCCAGTGTTGTCAGGTGCTTATCCTTGTGGTGCACTTTTTTTCAGTGATTTATGTGTTTTATATATTTTCATCCGCACATTGTTTCATTTTGTGTAGGATGTTTGTGTGGTGCATGTGGTTCGCGCCGGCATCCTCCATTGTATGCAATATTTGCTGGGGATGGCCGCGCTCTGCGAACCACATGCGGAGGAATTGCTTCCCCAGTTAAAACACGCAACAGTGTTTTTGGTTTGAGCAGTTCCACCCATTTAGGTCACATTTATTTCTGTGATTTCTGTGACCAGAGGTGGTGGTCGCACAGAGCCACCAGCATAGCAAAAGAGGGAGCAAGTTGCAAAAGCAGAGCGGCCGTCCCATAGACATTACGCCTGCTACTGCCCACTGCACCCAGGGACCGAGCAAACCAAAGACAGCTCCAAGGAGTTCCCGAGCGTGACAGTTCCCTGAGCGGGTTCGGGTTCGGGTTTGGGAAGTTCGGCCGAACTTCCCAAAAATGTTCGGGTTCGGGATCCGAACTCGACCCAAAATTTATCCATAACCCGAACCCCATTGAAGTCAATGGGGACCCGAATTTTTAGGCACTAAAAAGGCTGTAAAATAGTCCAGGAAAGGGCTAGAGGGCTGCCAAAGGCAGCAAAATGTAGGTAAATCGACTGCAAATAAATGTAGATAGGGAAATGAAGTAAAATAAAATAAAATAAATAAAAATTAACCAAAATCAATTGGAGAGAGGTCCCACAGCAAGGAATCATGCGTCATATCACCCACCACTGGAGAAGGCCACTTTCAGTTATTTCGGCCCCAGCACCCAGACAGAGGAGAGAGGTCCCACAGCAAGGAATCATGCGTCATATCACCCACCACTGGAGAAGGCCACTTTCAGTTATTTCGGCCCCAGCACCCAGACAGGAGAGAGAGGTCCCACAGCAAGGAATCATGCGTCATATCTCCCACCACTGGAGAAGGCCACTTTCAGTTATTTTGGCCCAGCACCAAGACAGAGGAGAGAGGTCCCACAGCAAGGAATCATGCGTCATATCAACCACCACCGGAGAAGGCCACTCTCAGTTATTTCGGCCCCACCACCCAGACATAGGAGAGTTTCAATGTATAATATTAAATTGCACCTGCGCCCCGTATGTTACACACTATCCTTAAGAGAGGTTCGCTGCTAGGTATTCCTAGATCAGTCTGCTGCAAAGGCTGATGAATGTGTAGATAATATAAATAAATAGCTGGACTAACAAACAGTGTATCCAGTTAGATACACTGTATTTGGCCAGATGGATACCTGCGCTGAGTTAGTGTGTGTAAAGGAATATGCCGTTTTAATTGGTAAGCTGATACAGAGATAGAAAGTGTCACAGAATGATATTAGAATTCCTTTCAGGTTTCTAAAGAGTGTTGCCGATAACTACAATGGCTGACAATAGTGAAGTTCCCTAGGTTAGTACACAACTATATGTGGATGAAAACACTGAATAAAGCCGCTATGGTGTTACCTTAGTTGCTAAGGAGCGGAACGAGTCGAGGTGTATTTTCTTTAATCCAGGCGAGGATGCAGTGTGAGCAATCCTGCTCTTCGTTCACCTCAAGCCGCTAAGCGTGGCTCCGGCCGGTAGCAACACGCTCGCACGAGGAGAAACAAACACAATCCGTAATCCACTGATGCTCCTGCGTGGACGTCACCGTGTTAGGTATGGAAGCCTGTAGGTTACACAAAACAATCCTACGCTGTTTCAGAGCCTAGCGGGCTCCTTCCTCAGGGATGTCGTAGTCTGTGAGTCCTAGTGTATATATAGGCAAGCATTCCCATGGTAACGGCTGTGTTTATTAAGCTCATGGAGTGTTCACATCTGAAGGCGTCTTCATCCCTAATCAAACGCAAATAGTTCTATTTCCTGGTTTAAGCCATAAGAGGGCCAGACTATTTAATTTAAAAATCCAATTACTTTCTTTGCGTGACATGGCTTTGATATAGTCTCCTCCCTTTTATTAGCTAGTACTTTTCAAATGCCGCAAAATGTAGAACCTGTGAAACTATTTGCATGATGTTGTGTAATAGTCGGGATAAAGGGTGTCCATCATATTTCTTCTGTATGTTATTAATATGTTCTCTAATTCTGGTTTTCAATGATCTTTTTGTTCTTCCTATGTACAATTTTTGACATGGACACTTTATATAAAAGATCACTTCCGTAGTATTGCACGTTATGTAATTATTGATTTTAAATGTAACATTGTTATTAACTATCATTTTTATTGGCCCTTTTTCAGATTTTTTGATGTTTTTGCATTTTTACAATTATTACAGGTTCTACAGGGAAAAACCTGTTATCCTGTTAGTTTTTAATGTTCGATAGAATATTTTGATTTTTTAGTCATGTTGGCATATTACCATTTTTCTGCAGGAACTGAATATTTCCTTAGAAAAATGGTATTGTCCAGAGGAACAAACGGCTTTTATTGGGGATTGTATTTCTTTTATTTTTAAGACATAATTATTTCAAATATGGTTTACTGATTTTTATTTACAGACATGGGGACCGCGATGGGGACCAGATTCGCACCGAGTTTCGCTAATTTATATATGGGCAAATGGGAGGGAGTCCACCCTAGGGCCTGATCTCGGTGCGAGAATCTGGTCACTCTGGAAACGTTCATTGATGATATTGTTTTTAACAGAGTCTTCAAACAGCATAAGAGACTGCTGCATAACTTGAAGGCTCAGACGAGTTTCCCTGATATGCATGGGGGTGATGTGACAGACTGATGGGCTTGGTTTCAGGTGCCACCTGTGCGCTTTCTGCAGAAGACTGGGTGGGAGATAATGTTGTGAACATGCTGGATCCACCGTCGGCCACCCAATTGACTAGCGCCTGTACCTGCTCAGGCATTACCATCCTTAGAGACGGCATTGGGCCCCTCCAAATATCGCTGTAAATTCTGGCGGGTACTGGAACCTGGAGGTAGTTGGTTCACTAGGGTACACTAACACCACCACGACCGCGTCCGCGTCCCTTACTAGATGTTTTCCTCATTGTTACCGTTCACCAAGCACCACAATAAGGAAAAAAATATTTGGCCCAATGTATTGATTTCAAATTTAGGCCTTTTTACAGGCACCTAACACTATCTGCCTATTTATGTATGTAGCGTATTACACTAATCCAGGCACAGCAGTAACCACTGATTTAGGGGGATATCTCTTTTAGGGCTAGTATTTAGGCCCTGGATGAAAGGTATCCTTTTATGGACAGATTTACACTTGGCCTGCAACAGCTGGGACACCAGATTAAGGGTATTGCTATTTTGGCAATTGAATGTCACCCCAGAACAAAATATAGTGGTTTGGCGGACACTATGAAATCTGGCCTGCAACAGCTGGGACACCAGAATCAGGGTATTGCTATTTTGCCAGATTGATTTCACCCAGAACAAAATATATGTTTTGGCGGACACTATTATATTTTGCCAGCCACAGCTGAAACCACTGATTTATGGTATTGCTATTTTAGCAATTGAATTTCACCCCAGAACAAAATATATGTTTTGGGGGACACTATGAATCTTGGCCTGCAACAGCTGGGACATCAGTTTCAGGGTATTGCTATTTTGGCAATTTAATTTAACCCCAGAATAAAATATATGTTTTGGCGGACACTATTATATTTTGCCAGCCACAGCTGAAACCACAGATTTATGGTATTGCTATTTTTGGCAATTGAATTTCACCCCAGAACAAAATATATGTTTTGGCGGACACTATGAATCTTGGCCTGCAACAGCTGGGACACCAGATTCAGGGTATTGCCTGTTTTGGCAATTGAATTTCACCCCAGAACAAAATATATGTTTTTGTGGACACTATGAATCTTGGCCTGCAACAGCTGGGACACCAGATTCAGGGTATTGCTATTTTTGCAATTGAATTTCACCCCAGAACAAAATATATGTTTTTGCTGACACTATTATACTTTGCCAGCCACAGCTGAAACCACTGATTTATGGTATTGCTATTTTGCCAATTGAATTTAACCCCAGAACAAAATATATGTTTTGGCGGACACTATGAATCTTGGCCTGCAACAGCTGGGACTCCAGATTCAGGGTATTGCTATTTTGGCAATTGAATTTCACCCCAGAATAAAATATATGTTTTTGCGGTCACTATGAATCTTGGCCTGCAACAGCTGGGACACCAGATTCAGGGTATTGCTATTTTGGCAAATTAATTTCACCCCAGAACAAAATATATGTTTTTGCAGACACTATTATACTTTGCCAGCCACAGCTGAAATCACAGATTTATGGTATTGCTATTTTGGCAATTGAATTTAACCCCAGAACAAAATATATGTTTTGGTGAACACTATGAATCTTGGCCTGCAACAGCTGGGACACCAGATTCAGGGTATTGCTATTTTGGCAAATGAATTTCACCCCAGAACAAAATATATGTTTTTGCGGGCACTATAAATCTTGGCCTGCAACAGCTGTGACCCCAGATTCAGGGTATTGCTATTTTGGCAATAGAATTTCACCCCAGAACAAAATATATGTTTTGGCGAACACTATAAATCTTGCACTGCAACAGCTGGGACACCAGATTCAGGGTATTGCTATTTTGGCAATTGAATTTCACCCAGAACAAAATATATGTTTTGGCGGACACTATTATACTTTGCCAGCCACAGCTGAAACCACTGATTTATGGTATTGCTATTTTGGCAATTGAATTTCACCCCAGAACAAAATATATGTTTTGGCGGACACTATGAATCTTGGCCTGCAACAGCTGGGACTCCAGATTCAGGGTATTGCTATTTTGGCAATTGAATTTCACCCCAGAATAAAATATATGTTTTTGCGGTCACTATGAATCTTGGCCTGCAACAGCTGGGACACCAGATTCAGGGTATTGCTAATTTGGCAAATTAATTTCACCCCAGAACAAAATATATGTTTTGGCGGACACTATTATACTTTGCCAGCCACAGCTGAAATCACAGATTTATGGTATTGCTATTTTGGCAATTGAATTTAACCCCAGAACAAAATATATGTTTTGGCTAACACTATGAATCTTGACCTGCAACAGCTGGGACACCAGTTTCAGGGTATTGCTATTTTGGCAATTGAATTTCACCCCAGAATAACATATATGTTTTTGCGGGCACTATAAATCTTGGCCTGCAACAGCTGTGACCCCAGATTCAGGGTATTGCTATTTTGGCAATTGAATTTCACCCCATAACAAAATATATGTTTTGGCGGACACTATTATACTTTGCCAGCCACAGCTGAAACCACTGATTTGAGGCCGGGAACCACACCTAGGCGTTTCTGAATCGCGCAGATGACGTGCGTTGTTACAACAAATAACTCTGCTCAATTGAGCTTCAAATCACCACTTTTTACCCTCAATATTTAAATCAGTAAAACTTCACTTTTATTAGCAGTTCTCTGTGTCAGTGCGTGAAAGCTTGACACTTAGTTGTGTCTGTGCCCGAACGTGCACACTCGGCTATCACACAGCCAAGTTAGTGGCGGTACCGAGGGGCGTGCACTACCTCCTTCGCGCTCACGTTTGCCACAGCGGTCGGGTTCGCCTGCTTCCGAGCCCGATCTCGCAGGGTACCAGCGCTGGAACATGCCACCCTGTAGATAACTTTTGTCTCAATCAGCAGCTTGTAGCCGTCCGAGCAGCAAGAGCTGCAACCAGTTTCTGAACTTCAACAGCGAAGCTTTCACCAGATGGCCGGTAAGCTCTTCGAAAGTGACAGAGCTGAGTCCGCCGCAGCTGAACACCTCCTGTCTATAGCCTGTCATCCTTGATGAATTGCACAGTCGCGCACAGCAGACCGACAGCCTAAGCAAATCTGGCAACCGGTACAGGTTGCCGAGTTCATTGGCCGAATCATTGACGCCCAGCCAGATGACATATGCGCGCGCGATCCAGCCGCGCCGAGCCACTCACATTCGCTGAATGACTAGTCCGCCAGATGACACGGCTGCCGAGAGACCCTCAGCCGGGCGCCAACACCTATTCTGTAGTCAGGTACAGGCACCGGCCACCATGTATCTGAATCACTCGGCCAGCCTCTGCTGCACACTGCATCACCGCGCCGAGCACACCGGTCTTACATACGCCGACGGATTCCATCCTCAGCCACGCATACAATCAGGGCAGAGCATGGCCAGAGGATACACCACTAGTCCCCATCCATACTACATTGTGTCGTACTCAGACTTGGTTGCAGCACATTGTAATCGCCTCGAGTACATCATCTGTAGCACAAGCTTAGCTGCAAAGCATCAGATATGCTGCGGGTCATACGACGAGCTGCCAGCCTAGATATCAAGATGCTTCGGGCTCATGATACACAGGCTTAATATATGCAGTGTCAAACATAGATAGTAACATATCACACCAGCTGCCGATACAGGTTAGTGACGCTGGTCCTCAGGCAATGGGCAGGGTGGCTCACATCTCTATAGCTACCATAGCATAAGATAGTACTAAACAATCAGAGTTCTCAAGGAGGGTCAGTGAGATCATCCTCCTGGCTCTGCTGATTTGGGTACTAATGTATGCATAGTAACATAGAGAGTGGATTCGGAACCCTTATATACATTACCTGAGGGACCCAGGCGCGCTCTGTATGCATCGAGGCGCGTTTGTTTACTATGTTACTATCTATATTTTGACACTGCTTATAATTAAGCCTCGTGCCTACTATCTGAGGGACCCAGGCGCGTCTTGATGTATCTAGACGCGCTGGTCATTATGTTACCCTTTATATCTGATACTTTTGCAACTAAGCCTGTGCCTACTAAGGATGATGTACTCAGGCATTACAATGTCTTGCAACCAAGTCCGGTGCATTTAGTATTATGGATGGGGATAGTGTTATATCCTCTACATGCTCTGCCCCTGATTGTATGCGTGTAAACAGGGGATCGTCCACGCCGGCAGTATGTAAAGACTAGTGGTATCGGCGCCTGTGTAGTCGCAGTGTGGCAGACTTGGCAAGGGCTGGTAGGTGGTTCATGCATAGTGAGTAGTCTTTACCTGACTATAGAATAAGTGTTAGCGCAGCAAGGGTCTGCGCAGCACGTCATCTGGTAGTTATCCAATAACTAGTCATTCAACTTGAATGTGGAATAAGTGTCAGCGCAGCTTGGGTCTGCGCAGCATGTCATCTGGCAGGCATCCAATGATTCAGCCAATGAACTCAAACCTGACCAGTTTACTGGTTCTTTAAACTGTCAGTCTAATGCTAATGGCACTATTGGCCAATTCATAGGATTACAAACTATAAATAGGAGTGTTCAGCACGGCGTTTCAAGTCTGTCCTTTCCCTGAAGACGCCAGTTTATCTGGTGAAACATGTTGGGGGACAGAATTCGTTGGTTTTAGCTCTGCTCGAACTGCTAAACACTGATTAGGAAAAGTTATTTACTTTAGGGTGTATGTTCACAGCACTGAGTACCCTGCAGGATTAGTCAGGCAGGTAGTTATACACTGATTGCAAACTTGTGGGAAGGTTAGGAGGGTAGTGCACACCCTCCGTTACCACTAGCAACCTGTGTGATAGCAGTGTGCAAATTCGAGCAGTAGTTTTAACAAGTGTGTCAAAACTCACAAACATTTTTAGAGAACTACTAATAAAAGTGAAGTTTTACTGATTTAAATATTAAGGGTAAAAGTGGTGATTTGAGCTCAATTGAGCAAAGTTTTTTGTTGTTATGGAACCCTCCCTTAATAGGGTCTCTAGTTTTTTGCATATGACGTGCGTTTTACGCGCGTTTTTGGATGCGCGTTTTTGTAACTAAGAAACGCGCGTCATAGATCTTAACGACTTACAATCAATCTGTATCCAGAGGATGTTGTTTCAAGCTCGGGTGTTGATAGCTAAGTATTGGATTCGGGATACTCCTCCTTCTAGAGAAGAATATGTGCATAGAATGAATAATGTGTTACGTTTGGAAAGGGGGGTATATGTCAAACGTAAATGCCATCAAAAGTTTCTGTCCATCTGGCAGGGGTGGTTGGCGTCGGGTAATCTGGCTTCATCAGCCTTGACCAGGGATTGTATACTGGGTCAGCTGTCTGTCTTATTTTGAGCTACTATACTGTTACGTCTATGTCCTTATCGGGCCTGACTATGTCGCTGGCCGGATCCATTCTGTTTGACACTGGACGGTCCCCTGGTGGATATATTTTCACTCGCTTGGGTGAATATGCTTGGCGTGATGGTCCGTCTCTCTCTGCACGGTCAGGGGTGGGTGGGGGGAGGGTTGTGTTATTTGTGTTCTTAGTGGGTCCTTCTCCTTTTCATTTCTTACCCACATGTGGGCTCTTGTTATTGATGTATCATTCACAGGCACTGTACTGTTTTTATATGGCTGATGTTCTGTACAACTTTCATTCCAGACGCCTTATATGCTACCTGTCTATTGTGAGCTATATTACATCAGTACATGTCATGTTCACCACTTTTGTTTATTTTCAATAAATTTGAAACTGATTTAAAAAAAAAAAAAAAGAAAAACAGACACGCGTCATGCGCGCGATTCAGTGATTCTCCCCATGGCAACATTGTCCATGAGCGCGTTAAAAACGCCCCAAAGAAGCTCATGTACTTGTTTGGCGTTGGACGTTACAGCGCTGCTCAAAGCGCTGTAAAACGCCCAAATGTGAACCATGCCCATAGGGAAGCATGGCTTTTCACATGTTGTGGCGTTTTACAGCGCGTTTGAACGCGCTGTAAAACACTTAGGGTGTACCTAGGGTTATGGTATTGCTATTTTGGCAATTGAATTTCACCCAGAACAAAATATATGTTTTGTCGGACACTATTATACTTAGTGATGAGCGGCAGGTGCCATATTCGATTTCGACAAAATTCGCGAATATTCAAAAGAATATTCGTTTCATATTCGTCGAATCGAATATTCGTCATTATTCTAGTTATCGCGATTAATATGCGATTTAAATAATCGCGTATTACGATTTTAACTTAGACTAATTTCCTATTGGTTTCATATCTAGAATTATGGCGAAGATGACGAATATGACGAATGTAGTTCGCTCATATTCCTCAAAACGAAGATAGCAGTATTCTCCACCTTCGTTCTTAGCAACCTATCAGTCAACTTCGCTAACTTCTAGCAATCAAATAGGAAGGTTGACTATAGAGACAGCTGTGATTAATTCGCTAGGCGATTATTTTACTTAGCTTTTTTAATAGAATAATTATATTACTTGATAATTATTATAATTATTCTATTTATTAAAAAAATATATATATATATCGCATAGCTAATTAAACACAGCTGTCTCTATAGTCAGTCAACCTTCCTGTTTGATTGCTAGAATTAGCGAAGTTGACGAATAGGTTGCTAAAATGAAGATGAAGAATACTTCGTTATCTTCGCTTTGAGGAATATGATGAATACATTCGTCATATTCGCTAATTCTACCAAGCCAAGAACGTCTCCATACTAAAATGTACTGTCGGATTTAAGAATTACGTTGAAATCGCAATGCGATTAATATAACTTGAATTAATCGCATTGCGATTTCTACTTTAGACCTGGTTTACTATGGTTGGCTTGGTAGAATTAGCGAATATGATCGACTGTATTCCTCAAAACGAAGATAACGAAGTATTCTCCATCTTCGCTTTAGCAACCATAGTAAACCATGTCTGTTGAAATCGCAATGCGATTAATTCAGAGTTATATTAATCGTATTGCGATCACAACTTAGCAGTGCACTGCTATCTTACATATTAGGCTAGAATTAACGAATATGGAATATAACAGCAGTGCTAAGTAGAAATCGCAATGCGATTACTTCAAGTTGTATTAATCACATTGTGATTTCAACTTCGAGCTGGGTTTATAATGGGTAAGCTTGCTAGAATTAACGGATTAACGGATATGGAATATATTCTAGCAGTGCTAACAGTGAGCAAGTAACTAGCAGAAGTTCAATCATTCACAGCTGTAGATCGATCCGCTCATTAGGTGCTGTTGCTGACTTTTCCCTGCTTAATCTCGCCCTCACAGAAGCTGCGTCCTCTCCCTACACTAATCAGAGCAGTGTGACGTGCGGCGCTACGTGACTCCAGCTTAAATAGAGGCTGGGTCACATGCTGCACTTGGCCAATCACAGCCATGCCATTAGTAGGCATGGCTGTGATGAGCTCTTAGGGCAAGAAGTAAAACGCTAGCTGATTGGCTGCTGTGCAGCCCTTCAGAAAGCGGGAAGTAATCGCCGAACAACGAACCCGAACCAGAACTTTTTTGAAAATGTTCGGGTCCGTGTCCCGAACACCCCAAAATTCCGTACGAACCCGAACTATGCTCGAACTGTTCGCTCAACACTACTTAGGAGCAAAGCAGTAACAATGCAGTTACATGAGAAAAATCTGCATAACTAATCCTATGCTTAATAGTTGCAAGTCCAATTTCTGTATGAGCCAATATAATTGTCTATAAAATGATGGAAGTCTCACATTCAAAGCTGTAGTGGATGGTGAGATATGAAGTCTGAAAGTCAAAAGTTCAAAACATTGTTACCCTTTTACTCGCCAGTGTGTATATATTATAATATTTAATTCATTGTTTCAATAATTTGACTATGCTTTGCTTAAAATAGTATATATATATATAAGTTAATATTAAAAAATCTAACTTTACCTGTTTCAAGGGGTTTCTGGGATTAGAATGCTTTTTAGCAGATACGCTGATAATAGTTGATTACTTCATAGATATCTTCCACTTTTTTTTTTTTTTTTTTTTAACTCTCCTGACCTGTTTTTTCTATGTGAACAAGTCGCTTTAGTTTACATCTGGTATGAAGATCTTCCTGTTGTTGTATCCAACCAAACCCATGATGCGCTTCTCCTTTGTCTGCCACAGTTTCGGCACCACCTCAACAAGGCTCAGCTAGTTTATAGTTTTCCCACCCAGCTAGTTACATAGACAATTTTCTACCACTGCCTGGTAGAGATGTCCCGAACTATTCGCCGGCGAACAGTTCCCGGCGAACAACGCTTGTTCGCGTTCGCTGCGGCGGGCGAACATATGTGATGTTCGGTCCGCACCCTATACGTCATCATTGAGCAAACTTTGACCCTGTACCTCACAGTCAGCAGACACATTACAACCAATCAGCATACCCTCCCTCCCAGACCCTCCCACCTCCTATCAAAAAGCAAGGACGGCAGCCCTCTTAGATTCATTCTGAAGCTGCAGTGTTAGTTAGGCCTCTTTCACACTATCGTTTTTGCTTTCCGTCCTAGAGTTCCGTCCTCAGGGCTCTAGGACGGAAAGATACTGATAAGGATTATTCCAATGCTTCCTGGATGGAGATAAATCCATTCAGGATGCATCAGGATGTCTTCCGTTCAGTACTGAGATGTTTTTTGGCAGTAGCAAAATCGGCACCATGCTGCAGATTTTCCTCCGGCCAAAAATCCTGAAGGCATGCCGCAAGGACGGATCCGGATTAATGCCCATTGAAAAGCATTAATCCGGATTCGGCTTTAAGCTAAACGTCGTTTCGGCGCATCGCCGTATCCGACATTTAGCTTTCTGAATGGTAACCATGGCAGCCAGGACGCTACTAAAGTCCTGGTTGCCATGGAAAAGTAGTGGGGAGCAAGGGGAGAAGCTACTTACCATCCGTGCGGCTCCCGGGGTGCTCCACATTGACGTCACAGCGCCCCTACGTTGCATGGATCATGTGATCCATGCGATAATGTGATCCATGCGACGTAGGGGCGCTGTGACGTCATTGTGGAGCACCCCGGGAGCCACAAGGATGGTAAGTAGCTTCTCCCCTGGCTCCCCACTACTTTTCCATGGCAGCCAGGACTTTAGTAGCGTCCTGGCTGCCATGGTAACACTGAAAGCATTTTGAAGACTGATCCGTCTTCAAGTGCTTTCAGGTGTGTGGCGTTGTGACGGATCCGGCGGGCATTTCCGGCGACGGAAGTGCACGCCGGATCCTCACAACGCTAGTGTGAAAGAGCCCTCAGAGCAGGGAGAGTGCTGCTACTGCTGAATTAATAGGGAAAGCGTTAGCTAGACCAGTGTTCTGTGTCCACTCCAGTCCTCAAAGACTCATCTGCTGTAAGAAAAACATCATGACAGCACCCAAAAAACCCTTTTTAGGGCTGGTACATCAGTCTGCTTTTATTTTTTTTTTCTATATATATTGCAGTTGCCTGCCCATGTGTGAGAGGCCGCAGACCCACAGACTGTACTGTGTGCACAACACTCATATAGTTTGGCACAGTACCTTGCAGATAAAAGTCATTTAATTTTTCCTCTGTAATATTATTACAGTTGCCTGCCAGTGTGTGTCAGGCCCACTGACTGTACTGTGCCCACTGCCCACCACTCATATAGGGTGGCACAGTACCTTGCATGCATAGTACTACTAATCTAAAAAAAAATGACAGGCAGAGGCAGGCCACCCCGCAGGGGCCGTTGTGGTCGTGGTGCTATGATTTCCTTTGGCCCTAGAATAATTCTGAGGACATAGTTGACTGGCTTACACAGGACACCAAATCTTCTACAGCTTCCGCTCGGAACCTTGACGCACCATCTTCCTCCAGATCAGCTTCGGGAACCTCTAGTTACCACTCGCCCGCCCGCCACCACCAACACTAGCACCACAGCTGCTTCACTTGATCTGTCAGAGGATTTATTTACCCATCAGTTGGAAGAAATGAGTGATGAGCAACCATTATTGGCAGAGGATGTAGATAACAGGGATATGTCTCAGTCAGGCAGCATTACACACATGGACGTATGGTGTGATGATAAAGATGTTGTACCCACTGCTGCTTCCTTTGCTGAGTTGTCAGATACAAGTGAAGTGGTTGATGATGACGATGTGTCCGTGGATGTCACGTGGGTGCCCGCTTGAAGAGAAGAAGAACAGGGGGAAAGTTCAGATGGGGAGACAGAGAGGAGGAGGAGACGAGTTGTAAGCAGGGGGAGGTCATCGCAAGGAGCTAGTGGCACAGTCAGACAGCATGTATCGGCACCCGGGGTCAGCCAGAAAGCACGCCAATCAACGTATGCTTTTGCCACCACCAGAAAGCTCAGCAGTGTGGCATTTTTGTGTGTCTGCCTCTGATAACAGAGATGCCATTTGTAACCTGTGCCAAAAGAAGTCATGGGAAGTCCAACACCGACCTAGGTACAACGGCTTTGCAAAGGCACATGATTTCGCATCACAAACGCCTATGGGATCAACACATGAGTACAAGCAGCACAAAAACTCAAAGCCACCATCCTCCTCCTGGTCCAGCATCTTCAGCCACGTCAACCACTGCTTTCCTCCTTGCCACATTCTCAACCACCCGCCACTCCATCTCTCACCTTCAGCAGTTCCTGCTCATCTACCCACAGTCAGGTGTCTGTCAAGGAAATGTTTAAGCGTAAGAAGCCAATGTCACAAAGTCACCCCCTTGCCCGGCGTCTGACAGCTGGCTTGTCGGAACTCTTAGTCAGCCAGCTTTTACCATACACACTGATGGAGTCTGAGGCCTTAAAAAAAAAAACGGTCAGGGCAGGTATATCACATACACTGCGCATTGGGTAAACCTGCTGACGGCTGCCAAGCATGGAATGCATGGCTGTGCAGCGGAGTTGGTGACACCGCCACGACTTGCAGGCTGGCCTGCTGCCACCTGCTCTACTCCTCCTACTCCATCCTCTTCGCTAACCTCCTCGGCTGAGTCCTCTTCTGTTGCTGCGTCTTGCTCCACCAGCTATTCCACATCCCGGATAGGACAGTGTCACGCCGTCTTGGGGTTGACTTGCCTGAAAGCAGAGAGTCACACCGGACCAACACTCCTGTCCGCCCTGAATGCACAGGTGGATCAGTGGCTGACCCCGCACCAACTGGAGATTGGCAAAGTGGGGTCGGTGTGACAATGGAAGCAATCTGAATGGCGGCATTGAATTTGGGCAAGTTGACACATGTGCCGTGCATGGCCCATATGTTGAATCTGATCGTACAACGCTCTGTGTATACGTACCCAGGCTTACAGGATGTCCTCAAGCAGGCCAGGAAGGTGTGTGGCCATTTCAGGCATTCCTACACGACCATGGCGCACTTTTCCGATATTCAGCGGCGAAACAACATGCCAGTGAGGCGTTTGATTTCCAACAGCCCGACACGTTGGAATTCAACACTCCTAAAGTTCGACCGGCTGCTCCAACAAGAAAAAGCCGTCAATGAGTATTTGTATGACCGGGGTGCTAGGACAGCCTCTGCGGAACTGGGTATTTTTTTGCCAAGTTACTGGACACTCATGCGCAATGCCTGTAGGCTCATGCGTCCTTTTGAGGAGGTGACAAACCTAGTCAGTCGCACCGAAGGCACCATCGGCGACCTCATCCCATTTGTTTTCTTCCTGGAGCGTGCCCTTCGAAGACTGCTGGATCAGGCCGTAGATGAGCGTAAGGAGGAAGAGGAAGAGTTGTGGTCATCATCACTACCAGAAACAGCCTTATCATCATCGCTTGCTGGACCTGCAGCAATGCTGGAAGAGGAGTCTGAGGAAGAGGAGTCAGAGGAGGAATGTGGCTTTGAGGAGGAGGAAGACCAACCACAGCATGCATCCCAGGGTGCTCGTTGTTGTCACCTATCTGGGACCCGTGGTGTTGTACGTGGCTGTGGGGAAGAACAGACCTTCAATGATATCAGTGAGGACAAGGAACGGGACATGAGTAGCTCGGCATCCAACCTTGTGCAAATGGGGTATGTCATGCTGTCATGCCTGTTGAGGGACCCACGTATAAAAAGGCTGAAGGAGAACGACCTGTACTGGGTGGCCACTCTACTAGACCCCCGGTATAAGCAGAAAGTGGCAGAAATGTTACCAAATTACCGAAAGTCGGAAAGGATGCAGCAGTTCAAAACCAAACTAAAAAATATGCTTTACACAGCGTATAAGGGTGATGTCACAGCACAACGGGAATCTAACAGGGGAAGAGGTGAAAGTAATCCTCCTCCTACCACGACCATGTCTGCAAGGACAGGATGCTTTACAGACATGTTGTTGATAAAGGACATGCAGAGCTTTTTAAGTCCTACGCATCGCCACAGCCTTCGGAGTCCACCCTCAGAGAATGACTCGACCAACAGGTAGCAGACTACCTCGCCTTAACTGCAGATATCGACACTCTGAGGAGCGATGAACCCCTTGACTACTGTGTGTGCAGGCTTGAACTGTGGCCTGAGCTATCTCAATTTGCGATGGAATTTCTGGCCTGCCCCGCTTCAAGTGTCCTGTCAGAAAGGACCTTCAGCACAGCAGGAGGTATTGTCACTGACAAGAGAAGTCGCCTAGGTCAAAAAAGTCTAGATTACCTCACCTTTATTAAGATGAATGTGGCATGGATCCCGGAAGGACTGACAGTGGGGGATGCACTTGTCTAAAAAAGGCCTGATGAGATGCCTTGGGATAAAAATGGTCCCCACGCTGCTGTATTTAATCTCTGTATACCGGATGACTTGTGTGACTTCTCCGCCACCAACTAGGGTTCAAGCCGCAATGTTTTAGTACACTTTCTGCCTAAAAAAACATAAATTTTTCTGGCGGCTGCAACAATACCTAATTTTTCAGGCATGTGTACATGCCTAATTTTTCTGGCCTCTGGTGCTGCACTGTGGCTGCAAAAACAAAACAAAAAAAAAGGCACATACATGTGTCAATTCTCCTTCGTGATCGTTACCTTGTTGTGGTGAAGGGGCTTGCGTATCACAATGAAGCGATCACCTCTATGAGTGTGTTGGCAATGTCGGCACACCCCAGATGATAAGGTCATTGCTTCATTGTGAACAGACCAAAAGCGATCGGCTGGATAATTTTTCATAGAAAAAACATTAATTTTCTTTGCGATCATCTAAGGTGATCATTAAAGCCTACTAGGCCAACAATGGGCCCACACTGCAGAATCATTGTTTTCTGGGTCACTTAACTGTCACTGAACTACCTCAGCACGACCATAGGCTTTGAAAATCCGCCATCGCCTGCAATCTCCTGAACGTGCGCACAAGCACGGTCATCACTACACCAAGATTGACGCATAGAGGAATAAAATTTATGTCATGAGTGTGTCAACTATTGACGACTCTTTGTGGTTGTTTGCGGTGCGTTAAACGGGGAGTTTGGTCTGTCAGAGTTTGGTCTGTCACTGTGAAGCGGGCGAAACCCTTACACTACCTGATCGATACAACATCATACCTGATCGTATACACACACTTGATGTTTTAAAGCACGTTTTTCCGAACAATTTAGGAATGTTAGGTGATTTATGCCCTTTATGGATTAAAACCCGACTCAGCGTCAACTACGTAATTTTCCATGGGAGTTTTGCCATGGATCCCCCTCCAGCATGCCACAGTCCAGGTGTTAATCCCCTTGAAACAACTTTTCCATCACTATTGTGGCCAGAAAGAGTCCCTGTGGGTTTTAAAATTCACCTGCCTATTGAAGTCTGTGGCAGGTCGCCTGGTTCGCCCATATGCAAACATTTTCGTAAATCCGCGTTCTCCGTTCGCGAACGAAAAATTTTAGGTCCGTTACATCTATACTGCCTGGCCCATGGAGATAACATCACAGGAAATAAGAAAGAGCAGCACTGCTCCATACGAAGGCGGGGGATGAGCCGCACTCTGCACCATAACTACGGTGTGACTCCAAGGGATAACACCACTCCACTGTTCAGTCTCACACTTGCCCACACTCAGAAGGACACTTGTGCAAAACACATACCCCAATCCCAATCAGTCCACACACCTATGACACATATTACCACAACCTAAAGAGCTCCAGGCCAATAGATACCCAACACATGCATTTGCTTCTTATAAGCACTCACAGAGTAACACTAGCCACCCCACCCTTCTACTCTATAATGGATGATTGGGTTCATTAGGCAAACCATTAAAGTATAGGCTTTATTGTGCAACAGGTACAATTATAGGTACATGAAATAAAAAGACATACATACATAAAATACGGAGAAAAACAGAGTCTGTTACTTAGCATGTTGTTTTTGTAAAAGTCATTTGCTGTCCTGGAGAGAAGGAAGAAGATGTGTATAGTCCAATCAGATGTGGTCTCCCAACTGGTGTACAAAAAACATTTCCATGGTCAAGTATTTTTCTTTCCCCTCAGTAAAAGAGGTGGGTCTACAAAGACAACCTTCTCTCTTCTGGTTCAGCCCTTGTTTGTGCTCACCCCACCTCCCCATCCAACTGGCAGATATGAAATATGAATAAACATGACTTCAAGCATGTACTGAAGGATTTCCTGGCACCGATATACAGATCGTATAGACACTAAATATAAGACATGTAGACTCTACAGAAGGTGAGATTCTTGTTAAGTGAGGACACTTGCACAAGGTATGGGGTTTTTGGGCTTCATGTGAAGCCCACGGTGTACCAAACACGAATATGACAATTATTAACATGTGGTGCTTAGCAGGAATGATTTACAGCCTATTATTCCCATCTAGAGCCATGCCTGTCTCTAGGCCTCCTGCTATGAGTGGCCCCTCATGAATTTCCATGAGATCAAATGATTTGTATGTGTGAGGACCTGTGGATACCTAATTAAACAGTTCAAACGGTGTTGGGATCTGATGCTATTTGGGTCACAAAGGAAAATGTTTATCCAACCACAAAGTAAAGCGAGCCTTATAAAACTGAAGGTATCCTCATTACCATACATATATAAGATTCAGTATAATATAGAATATATGACATAAAATCACAACATATATGTATGGCACAAAATGGGCGGTCTATTAGCCCCTTTATGATGTGGCATGGAAAACCGACTCGCATGTCATTTTCCAAGCACATCACCTCTACAGGTTCTCTTCAGCATGACAACCCATCTGTGTTGCCATTCTCTCTGCCTTTCTGGTGCTGAATAGTGTTGAGCACGAATATTCGAATAGCAAATTTTTATCTCCAATATCTCAACTTCGAGAATTTGCGAATATTTTAAATATAGTGCTATATATTTGTTTTTTAGAATATTCGTTATTTTTTCCATATAAAGTCACGATTCCTCCCTGCTTATGTTGCTTGTGGGCCAATGAGTCATTGGCCCACAAGCAACTTAAGCAGGGCTGAATCATGACTTTATATGGAAAAAATAATGAATATTCTAAAAAACAAATATATAGCACTTTATCGAATATATTCGTTTTTTAGAATATTCATCTTTTTTTTTTTTTTCAATCTGTACAGTTGTTCCACTCAGTGAGATCGTGATAACTCAGATCCGATGGCAAATTCTAACTCCCAGGCGTTCCCATGGTGATGGGGATGCTTGTCGGGGAGGAGTATGCGAATATTATTCAATTGAAGTTCACATGCACGGACTGCAGGCTGTATAACTTTGGTGGCTTCACCTCTCAGCTCCACAATAAAGTGTCAGCTCTGGGTGTTAACGGTAACGAGTGAGGAGTGTCTGGGATCTGACACCTTGCTGTACCGCTGTGGCGGTGCCTCATTGTGGCTCACAGGCTCCAGAGGAGATTTGGTGTTCCCATGGTGACGGGGACGCTTGTTGGGGAGGAGTATGCCGAATTTAAACAACTGTACAGATAGAAAAAAAAGATGAATATTCTAAAAAACGAATATATAGCACTATATCGAATATAGTGCTATAGATTCGTTCTTTAGAATATTTGTGAATATAACGAATATTCTACAAAAAATTTGCAAAGTATCGCAAATAAAAATATGGCCCCTGCCGCTCATCACTAGTGCTGAATAGAAAAGTCATACTGTTGCAGTGCCAGGCTCCATGTGAGCAGTTTCTTTTTGTCCCCTTATAACTTGATTACCATCTCAATGGATTATGATCTGTAAAGACTGTGATCACAGTGAAGTTGTGTCTACAGACAAAAGGTTGTAATAATCATCACAACACACATGTGCCACTTCTCTGGGCACGAGCGTCCACCTTAGATAGTCAACTGGATGTGTAGTACCCCAGATGGCCAAAGGTACCCCCAGGGGTGGGATTCAAATTTTTAACAACAGGTTCCCTACTCCGCGGTGGATACACAGCGTCGCGACACATATACGCCGCGTCACGACACGTTTACATATACATACACCATATATATGCAGCACATATAAATACACTATATACATGGTACACATACATAAATACATAATATACACTACACACATCCATGTTGCCACATTTCTCCCCACATGGCCCCCTCCATCCTCCATGTTGCCACATTTCTCCCCACATGGCCCCCTCCATCCTCCATGTTGTCACATTTCTCCCCACATGGCCCCCTCCATATTGTCACATTTCTCCCCACATGGCCCCTCCATCCTCCATATTGTCACATTTCTCCCCACATGGCCCCTCCATCCTCCATATTGTCACATTTCTCTCCCACTGGCCCCTCCATCCTCCATGTTGTCACATTTCTCCCCACATGGCCCCCTCCATCCTCCATATTGTCACATTTCTCCCCACATGGCCCCTCCATCCTCCATATTGTCACATTTCTCCCCACATGGCCCCTCCATCCTCCATGTTGTCACATTTCTCCCCACATGGCCCCTCCATCCTCCATATTGTCACATTTCTCTCCCCTGGCCCCCTCCATCCTCCATGTTGTCACATTTCTCCCCACATGGCCCCCTCCATCCTCCATATTGTCACATTTCTCTCCCACTGGCCCCTCCATCCTCCATGTTGTCACATTTCTCCCACATGGCCCCCTCCATCCTCCATATTGTCACATTTCTCTCCCCAAATGGCCCCCTCCATCCTCCATATTGTCACATTTCTCCCCCTGGCCCCCTCCATCCTCCATGTTGTCACATTTCTCCCCCTGGCCCCCTCCATCCTCCATATTGTCACATTTCTCCCCCTGGCCCGCTCCATCCTCCATATTGTCACATTTCTCCCCCTGGCCCCTCCATCCTCCATATTGTCACATTTCTCCCCTGGCCTCCTCCATCCTCCATATTGTCACATTTCTCCCCCTGGCCCCCTCCATCCTCCATATTGTCACATTTCTCCCCACATGGCCCCTCCATCCACCATATTGTCACATTTCTCCCCACATGGCCCCCTCCATTCTCCATATTGTCACATTTCTCCCCCTGGCCCCTCCATCCTCCATATTGTCACATTTCTCCCCCTGGCCCCCTCCATCCTCCATATTGTCACATTTCTCCCCCTGGCCCCCTCCATCCTCCATATTGTCACATTTCTCCCCTGGCCCCCTCCATCCTCCATATTGTCACATTTCTCCCCACATGGCCCCCTCCATCCACCATATTGTCACATTTCTCCCCACATGGCCCCTCCATCCTCCATATTGTCACATTTCTCCCCACATGGCCCCCTCCATCCTCCATATTGTCACATTTCTCCCCACATGGCCCCCTCCATCCTCCATATTGTCACATTTCTCCCCACATGGCCCCTCCATCCTCCATGTTGTCACATTTCTCCCCACATGGCCCCCTCCATCCTCCATATTGTCACATTTCTCTCCCCCTGGCCCCCTCCATCCTCCATGTTGTCACATTTCTCCCCACATGGCCCCCTCCATCCTCCATATTGTCACATTTCTCTCCCCCTGGCCCTCTCCATCCTCCATGTTGTCACATTTCTCCCCACATGGCCCCCTCCATCCTCCATATTGTCACATTTCTCCCCACATGGCCCCCTCCATCCTCCATATTGTCACATTTCTCCCCACATGGCCCCCTCCATCCTCCATGTTGTCACATTTCTCCCCACATGGCCCCCTCCATCCTCCATATTGTCACATTTCTCCCCCCTGGCCCCCTCCATCCTCCATGTTGTCACATTTCTCCCCACATGGCCCCCTCCATCCTCCATATTGTCACATTTCTCTCCCCTGGCCCCTCCATCCTCCATGTTGTCACATTTCTCCCCACATGGCCCCCTCCATCCTCCATATTGTCACATTTCTCTCCCCAAATGGCCCCCTCCATCCTCCATATTGTCACATTTCTCCCCCTGGCCCCCTCCATCCTCCATGTTGTCACATTTCTCCCCCTGGCCCCTCCATCCTCCATATTGTCACATTTCTCCCCCTGGCCCCCTCCATCCTCCATATTGTCACATTTCTCCCCACTGGCCCCCTCCATCCTCCATATTGTCACATTTCTCCCCCTGGCCTCCTCCATCCTCCATATTGTCACATTTCTCCCCACATGGCCCCCTCCATCCTCCATATTGTCACATTTCTCCCCACATGGCCCCCTCCATCCTCCATATTGTCACATTTCTCCCCACATGGCCCCTCCATCCTCCATATTGTCACATTTCTCCCCCATGGCCCCCTCCATCCTCCATATTGTCACATTTCTCCCCCATGGCCCCTCCATCCTCCATATTGTCACATTTCTCCCCCTGGCCCCCTCCATCCTCCATATTGTCACATTTCTCCCCCTGGCCCCCTCCATCCTCCATATTGTCACATTTCTCCCCACATGGCCCCCTCCATCCACCATATTGTCACATTTCTCCCCACATGGCCCCTCCATCCTCCATATTGTCACATTTCTCCCCACATGGCCCCCTCCATCCTCCATATTGTCACATTTCTCCCCACATGGCTCCTCCATCCTCCATATTGTCACATTTCTCCCCACATGGCCCCTCCATCCTCCATGTTGTCACATTTCTCTCCCCCGGCCCCCTCCATCCTCCATGTTGTCACATTTCTCTCCCCCCAGCCCCTCCTTGCCATCTGTTGTCACATGATCACACTCACTACCCGTCCCTAACACGACCTGACCTGTCCTGACTCCTGTCTGTGGACTGTCAGCAACTCTAGGCAGCCTCTGCTCTGGCTGCTTCCTGCCGCTGCCACGCCGCTTACTCACCAGCAGGGGAGGGCTGGCAGCCTTAGTCCTGGGGGGAAAATCCAGTCAAGTGGCCCGTTGCACCACCGAATCAGCTCACCAGAGGGCTCTTTTCCTTGTGTCTAACCCGTTGCGTGATAGCGAGCCAAGCCCCATTCCGGACAGCAGAGACATGGAGCAGTATCATGATTGACTGATCTTTTTTACTACAAAATCACAGTAACAACTTTATCTCATTGTGATTTTGTTGTAAAAGATCACAGAGAGGCACAGAGCGTTATCAATCGTGTTACTGCTCTGTGTCTCTGCTGTCCGGTGCGGGCTTGGCTCGCTATCACGCAGCGGATTAGCCTCACAGGATCCGCTCGTGTTAAAGATCCCTAACCCCAATGCATGGCTACAATTACCCAGTCCTAATAAAATCTGGTCCTACCTTATCCAGGGTGTCGCTGGCATCGGCGTGATGTCCACTAGATCCAGAACAAGGTCCCTGTGGTGATAGAGAAAAAAGAATAATCACATAAGGAAGGGATGGTGACTGCCCCTGTGATATCACCAGCAGGGGCGCTGTGCTGGCCTGTAAGACTGAGCCATGCCAATGTATAGCAGGGTAATCTAGGACATTTCCCCTAAGTGCTACCACACAGTACTAATGCCCACCTTGTGCCCCCACAGTAATTATGCCCACCTTTGTTCCTGTCACAGCAGTAATGCCCAGATTATGTGCCCCCTCACAGCAGTAACGCCCAGATTATGTGCCCCCTCACAGCAGTAATGCCCAGATTATGTGCCCCCTCACAGTAGCAATGCCCAGATTATGTGCCCCCTCACAGTAGCAACGCCATATTATGTGCCCCCTCACAGTAGCAATGCCATATTATGTGCCCCTCACAGTAGCAATGCCATATTATGTGCCCCTCACAGTAGCAATGCCCAGATTATGTGCCCCCTCACAGTAGCAACGCCATATTATGTGCCCCCTCACAGTAGCAATGCCCAGATTATGTGCCCCCTCACAGTAATTATGCCATCATTTGTGCCCCCTCACAGTAATTATGCCATCATTTGTGCCCCCTCACAGTAATTTTGCCATCATTTGTGCCCCCTCAGAGTAATTTTGCCATCATTTGCCCCCTCACAGTAATTTTGCCATAATTTGTGCCCCTCAGAGTAATTTTGCCATCATTCCCCCCTCACAGTAATTTTGCCATCATTTGTGGCCCCACACATTTATTATCCAATCATTTGTGCCCCCTCACAGTAGCTGTGCCCATCACCCATTCCCCCTTTGGTGTGAAGTGTTAGGAGCAAAACAAAAAACAAAAAAAAAAAGCATACTTACCTTCTCCACTGATGACAGGCTCGGCTCCCACACTGACCCTGCTACAGGCTGTGCAAGGGAAGACTGATTCCCGGGCTTTCACAGCTCCTCCAGGAAGTGCGGCCAGCAGGGGGAGCTCCTGAGCTGTGAAGCAGTAAGGTCTCACTGCTTCACTACGGAACGGCCCGGTGTGTGTAAGTTCAGCGGCGTGTGTGTGTGTGTGTGATGCGGTGCAGGGAGCTGCAGGACCGGATCAGGATCCCTGCTTCTCACCGGTCCTGCGAACCGGCTGTGATTTCAACAAACGGTTTGGCAGAACCGGAGAGAACCGGCTGGATCCCACCCCTGGGTACCCCACTCAAAGGCACCAGAACTGCTAGAAAGTCCAGTAACCAGACTGAAGCTAAGAGTATTGCTTGGATGTAAGTTTAAGTGAAACTGTTGAACTTTATCAAGTCTGGACTCGACTTATTCCTTCAACTACAGCTCCTTTGCATGCTACGGAGCCTAACGCTGGGGAGAGACAGTATCCAGGTAGGAGAACCATGACATACAAAACTATTAAGGCCGCATCACCACTCTGCATTCCCAAAACCCTGGGACCCAGTGAGCCCTGGGGGGCAGCACTTTACAGATATTCTTTGCCCTTTTGATTCACTTGGTTGATAACTGCCCCCAAGCTATATATACTAGTGTCTGTTTGCAAAGCAAATCGCCAAGTAAAAAAAGAAGAGCTGGCTAGGATAGCCTTTAGTTTTTTCATTTTCAATTCATTTTTGTTACTTTACAAGCCAATGCTTGATTTTAATTAGGAGTAGCAACTGGAAATGTAAATTTCCCAAGTATTTTGCAAAGGTTTAGTCCTTCTCATCAATGTATACAAGTTCCTTTGCTGTTTCTTTGAAGAGATAGACAAGATGTTGGCCTTCAAGTTCTCTTTGGTAATAGCACCTGACTGCCTTGCATTGAACATTTCATGTCGGGCTTGCGTTTGTGCTTGCCCCAAATCTTAGAAACTACTTTAAAATCCACCAGTTTAAAGGGGCTTTTATCTTTCTGTGTGCACTTAAAGGGGTTGACCAAGTTATTCTGTTGTTCTTTGTATGTTTCTATTTAAACACAAGTAATGGATTTTCAATTGAATAAAATCTTCGACAGTGGTCCTTTTCTCACATGACCTATGAGATCAGCTTCTTTGCCTGCTCTGATGACCTGCCATGCACCAGACTAGGGCTGCAAGGTGGAGTGGTCCTGCCCTGTACACTGAATGTCACTGAAGCCTAATCTGTGGACTGTGCTTGCTGGAGGGACAAGCCAATTCCCTGTGCACGGGTCCTCACTACTAGTGTCTGCAGACAAAGCTGTCTCGTCTGTGGGAACACACATGCTGAATCCATCCTTAGCTGAGAGCTGGAGCTGGAGTAATGACCAGTTCATCTCCAGATGAACCAAACATATTAGCTACTCTTTTCTCATTCAGTAATCCATCTGGAAAATCCGTATGCTCTTTTTATGCAAGTGCTTCAGCTGCCTTAATCATTTCTATGGTTTAATTGCTATCCTGGTAAGAGGCTTCAATTGTAAGAGTGAGGTCATTGTTGGGAAGGAGCGAAAAGAAGTTGACGAAGTGGAATTTGATCCAAATTTCAGGGAAAAAATTGATCAGTTCCGAAGTCAAATTTCCTCATGCTTTGTGGTAACAAATCAGATTTTTTCTAAAATGGCTGCTGCACATGTCAGGAAGAGGAAGTAAGAAGCCCAGGAATAAGGGATCACCCATAATGCCGTGCAGCCAGTCAATCAGAAGATAGCCAGCCCTTGTGATGTCACAGCCTTATAAATAGTGTCCTCCTGCCCAGTCTTTGCCATTTTCCAGTGAACTTAGTGCAGGGAGAGACATTAAAGGCACTAGGGATAGTGATTACGAAACACTTTATTCACAAAATATTACTATTGAGCAGTTCGGGGACAGCACATAGATAGTGTAGGGATATAATAGAGAGGCATTATCCACACTGTAGGGATAGAGCAGGGACAAATTAAAAAGTATAAAGCTTGACTAAAATGAGCTATTGTATTACACCTTGCTGCACTAATTAGGGTTAAATTATCTAATCCTACTGATTAGTAGGTTGTTTGCATTCTTTTATACATAGGTAATTCCATTAATCCTTGATTCTGTTATTGGGGTGAAACTGCAGTCGGATGCTACAGATTTTGGG
Organism: Bufotes viridis; assembly: GCA_033119425.1. Classification (NCBI taxonomy): domain Eukaryota; kingdom Metazoa; phylum Chordata; class Amphibia; order Anura; family Bufonidae; genus Bufotes; species Bufotes viridis. The sequence goes on from CM065590.1 coordinate 7,342,644, forward strand.
GTGTTCACTTTCTTTTATAGATAATTCAATCTTAAATAATTAAATCAGCGATTGTGTAATTGGGTTGAAATTGCGGTCTGATACTACAAATTTTAGGGTGCTCACATTTTTGTATATATAAGTACATCCATTCATCCTTGTTTTGGGGGTGAAATTGCTTAGTGAGGAAAGTCAGCAGCTACTGCCTAGCAAAGATTTAAGGGAGACATCTGCTGTTTCCTCTGGGAGGCGGGCAAGTAGCGACAATTAGCGTCACATGCAAGCTGGTGTTGAGAGGGGTCAGGCACGCGGCCCTGAGAATGGTGAGGGTGACATCAATGACGTGCAAACATAAAGCGGATGATGATATAGCTGATCGCACGTGGGAGCTGGGTGAAGAGGGAGCGCCATAATCATCAGTGGAGGACGGTGGCAGCTTTCACATGAGAAAGCGGCAGAGCCAGCAGGGTGTTAACATGGTTGTGATTCAGCAGGGCGGCAACAGTGTGAGGTCTGGAGCCAAACGTGCCCAGGGTAGACCGGCTGCTACTAAGGAACCTTGCCTGTCCGGAAAGAACTAGCACTCAGCACAGAGTGGTGGGAGGAAAATTCCATACTCAGTGGTTTGGGAATTAGTCATTAAGCCACGGGAGGACATCAGCTTGGCCATTTGTAGAATCTGTAGGCAGAACGTGAAGCTTGGTCAGGGTGCCAATGTTGGCACCATGGCCCTGCATCCGCACATGCAGCATCACCATAAAGTGGCCTTGAAAAAACGTGGTACTAATGTACTGGAACAGCCTGATGCAGCAACGGCTGAATCACCCAGTGGACTGTACCCCTTCTCCAGCAGTCATGGCTCCACCGTCTCAGCAGAAGGGAGCTGTGTTTCCTTCCCATCATCAACTGGTCCTGATGTTCCTGCTCCTCCTACTCCTCGCAACTTGTTTTGCCAGCAATCGATCACCAAGGCGATTGCAAAAAGAGAACAGTATGCGTGAACTCATTCAGCTGTACGTGTCCCTGGCCAAGCTGCTGGTGCTGCAGTCCCTCTCTTTCCATGTGGTTGACTCTGCACCTTTCAGAGAGCTGATGGCTTGTGCCGAGCCAAGCTGGAGTGTCCCAAGCCATCATTACTTCTCCAAAAAGGCAGTACCAGCCCTGCATACATATGTTGAACAGAAGGTGGGCCAGTCCTTGAGCCTGTCGGTGTCTGCTAAAGTTCATGGCAGCGCCGACATGGGGAGCTCTAACTATGGTCAAGGACAATATATGTCGTTTATGGCTCACTGGCTAAATGTGGTTCCTGCCCAGGCACCAGGTGACAGCAATGCACCTCTGCATTCTCAATCTGTGAGTTCTGCGCCAATGTCCTCCTCAGCCTCCTCATCCTCATATAGTGATGAGTGGCAGGGGCAATATTCGAATTCGCGATATTTCGTGAATATTTGGGCGAATATTCGCAAATTCGCAAATTCCTGATCCAGGCATTTTTTTCTTGATTGCGAAAATTCGCATTAAAAATTTGCATAAAATTTGCATAAAAATCTGCATAGACTGGTATTTTAAAAAAATATGAATATATTTTGAGATATTCTGAATATTCGCAAATTCTCGAAGTCCCGGTATTCGCGATTAAAATTTGCAATTCAAATATTCGTGATCAACACTCATCCTTGTCCTTAGCCTCCACTGCAGGCACAATTCGGGGGGCTTCTCCAGCATACCAGCTATGCAGAGCATGGCGGTGTCATGGTGTTCTGCACCTGGTTTCTTTCTTGTGAAGTAAAACTAATTGTGAACAGGACCAACCACACCCGTAACTTGCAGCGCTCACAGTAGGATTAATATTTTGGAATTTAATATTTCTGCGCCTGTTTTGCCTGGACGAACAGAGTCACACAGAGGAGGAATTTCTCTGTGTCCTTCAAGAGAAAATTGAATTGTGGCTCTCTCCTCTCCAACTGAAAATTGGAACCATGGTCACTGACAACAGGAAGAACATTGTGTTGGCGCTACATCAAGGAGGGCTGACATCTTTAATCTCATTGTAAAGTGGTTCCTCAAGTCTTCCAACCCAACTTCAAAACATCCTAAAAATGGACAGGAAACGATGCATGCACTTCAGTCACTCTTACACTGCAAAGCATGCCCTCCTTGAGCTGCAAAGGCAGAATGGCATTCCCAAACATCGCCTGATATGCAACGTTTCCACCCGTTGGAACTACACCCTCCACATGTTGGACCGACTATATGAGTAGAGGAAAGCTGTAACCAATTTCTTGAGGATGCAGGCGGAAAGGAGCAGTCCCATGTGTAACTTCGACGCTAGCCAGTGGCAGCTTATCTGTGACACCTTCATTTTACTGAGGCCCTTTGAGGAGACCACTTTATTTTTCAGTCACCAGGACTACGGAATGAACAAAGTGATTCCACTCCTTCACGTCCTGAAACATATGCTGCTAAATGTGGCTGGCCAGGGGATAGGAGACGTGGCGGTTACATCTCACGGCCACCTTAACCTTCTGGTGGCTGAACTGGCGGAAGGAGGAGGACAGTCACGCACAAGCAATGTATACAGAAATAGGTGATTTTTCTGCACAGGTGACCGGAGAGAAAGACTAGGAAGATGACCTGACAAACCACTGCAGTATGCAGTGGAGATGGAGGAAGGGAGTCCCTCCTAGTCCCGAGCTACTTGAGAAACCTTGGCGTGGTGCTCGGGCTTAATACATTTCCTCCACTGTAGAACATCTTGACTAATCTCTTAATTTTAACATCAGTTTGAGGGCTTAGTAAGACCGCAGTGTGCATCTGTTTTGTCATTTGTTATTGCTATATTGTTATATTATTTATCACATCCACACTATTGCCATCTTGTGTAGGATGTCTACTGTGGTACTAGTGGTCTGCTGCGGGCATCCTCCACCGTATGCATTTTTGCTGGGGATCGCCATTAGCAACGGGCCACAAGTGCAGGATCTGCTCCCCTGTATATATATGCACAACTGCATTTTTGGGTTGAGCACATCCTGCTTCATGCCACCTTTCAGTTGTTTTGTGTATATATAATTTTTTGTAGGTGTATAAACTACCATGTAAATGTAGCCTGTTTTCCATCCACAGGCTACATTTAGGTGCACCTGTGAGGCCTGGGCCATATCAGCCAGTCTTGGGTGGGGCTCACAGCCTTCTCCCCCCTCTCATTGCAGGCATGGTTACATGCTGGAGGTAACTGAGGAGTTTGCTGCGAGTCGGCCTATTACACTCCTGTAATTTAGCCCATTGGCCCCTGGAATTGCCCATATGGCACAGGTAGGTGAGTGTTAGGTCCCAAGCTACTTGAGAAACCTTGGCGTTGTGCTCGGGCTTAAAACATGTCCTCCACTGCAGGACATGTTGACCAATGTCTCAATTTTAACATCAGTTTGAGGGCTTAGTAAGACCGCAGTGTGCACCTGTTTTGTCATTTGTTAGAAATCTATGTACCATCCGAATTCGATTCGCTCATCCCTATTTATAACACTACCTGACCTGCACCCCAATCTAAAAATACCTTTGCCATGGGTACTGCAGGATTCAGCGGCATCACCAGAACCTGAAGCAGACGTGGCTCAGGCTGTTCTTTGGGAGATATGTGACCTCTGCTCTTAATTGCTGCCACCATCACCCTCCTACTCTGATTTTGCCTCCTTCTAGGCACCCCGATTCAGCTCCCAGGTCCTCTCCAGCACACAATCGTCATCAATGTCTTCACCCTCCCTGCAGCTTTTATCAGACTGTGAGATGGTGGGTTCTTTAGACACTCTTCCCTGCTCTGCGTTTTCTCGAGACTGCCACTGTCTCTGCACCAAACCGCCATTGCTGTGGCTATGGGCACCACTATTACCACCACCATCAACACAGGTATGCATGGGGTCACCAACCTCCTCCCCAAACTCCTCCTCAGGGCAGCCCAAATGATAAAATCTCTTACAAAAGTTATCAACAGGGAGACTCTCTTAACTATCTGCCGTGGGGTTAAGTAGAGCTTTATTGCCACTTCTTAGGAAAAAGAAATTGATGGCTTATCCTGAGAACAGTTCTTTAACATTAAACTCTAAGAAAACAGCTTTAATTAATTTCTTATTGTAATGTCTGTTTTATTGCATTGTTGTCACTATGTAAAGATTATCAATATTATTATACAGTATGTCAAAATGTATATAGACCTTTATTTACCCAAATGAGAGTGTCTGTTTGGTCTATGTAGGACCAGTATACATCAGTATCATTTGTTTTATTCAGCATGGCAGTCTATGAGTCATGTGTGGCGCTCTGGTGGCATATGTTGGAGGCATTCGACAAGGATACTGTATATGTTTGGAGATCCTCCCACCCTGGGTTAAACCCCCCAATTTACACTGAAAACACATTGTGAATTGACTCTTTTATAACATACTTAACCTTCTGTAAAGCTTCTTTGAAGTCTTTGTTCCTCAGGGTGTATATGATAGGATTGAGCAGTGGGGTCACCACAGTGTACATCAGAGACAAGACCTTACTCAGGAGCAGAGATTGTCCTTTTGTAGGAAACATATAAACAATGAGTATTGTCCCATAAAATAAGGAAACCACAACAAGGTGGGAGCTACAAGTGGAAAAGGCTTTATGCCTTCCGGTATTGGATTGAATCTTCAGGATGGTGCTGACAATGTAGGTATAGGACATCACAATGATTATAAAAGGTAACATTGCAAAGAAAAAACTCAGTATAAGAATGTGGATATGAATTATGGATGTATCAGAGCAAGAGAGCTGCATGATAGGTTCAAAATCACAGAAGAAATGGTCAATAACGTGTGGTCCACAGAAATACAAATTATTTATTAAAAATACATAACACAATGTCACTATAAAGCCAACCAACCAAATTATATCTACTGATGTCACACAAAACATATAATTCATGATGGAGTTATAACGAAGGGGGTTACAGATGGCCAGATACCGATCATAGGACATCACTGAAAGAAGAAGACATTCCGAGGACTCAGAGATGACAAAGAAAAAAAACTGGATGATGCAGCTGGCAAGAGTCATAGTGGTTCCTCCATACAGAATGGTATGAAAAAGGAAGGGGGCAATATCTGCAGAGAGCAGGAGGTCACAGAGTGACTGCAGGATTCAGCGGCATCACCAGAACCTGAAGCAGACGTGGCTCTGGCTGTTCTTTGGGAGATATGTTACCTCTGCTCTTAATTGCTGCCACCATCACCCTCCTACTCTGATTTTGCCTCCTTCTAGGCACCCCGATTCAGCTCCCAGGTCCTCTCCAGCACACAATCGTCATCAATGTCTTCACCCTCCCTGCAGCTTTTATCAGACTGTGAGACGGTGGGTTCTTTAGACACTCTTCCCTGCTCTGCGTTTTCTCAGACTGCCACTGTCTCTGCACCAAACCGCCATTGCTGTGGCTATGGGCACCACTATTACCACCACCATCAACACAGGTATGCATGGGGTCACCAATCTCCTCCCCAAACTCCTCCTCAGGGCAGCCCAAATGATAAAATCTCTTACAAAAGTTATCAACAGGGAGACTCTCTTAACTATCTGCCGTAGGGTGAAGTAGAGTTTTATTGCCACTTCTTAGGAAAAAGAAATTGATGGCTTATCATGAGAACAGTTCATTAACATTAAACTCTAAGAAAACCCCTTTAATTATTTTTTATTGTAATGTCTGTTTTATTCAATTGTTGCCACTATGTAAAGATTGTTAATATTATTATACAGTATGTTCAAAATGTACATAAACTTTTATTTACCCAAATGAGGTAAGAGTGTCCGTTTGGTCTATGTAGGACCAGTATACATCAGTATAATTTGTTTTATTCAGCATGGCAGTCTATGAGTCATGTGTGGCGCTCTGGTGGCATATGTTGGAGGCATTCGACAAGGGTACTGTATATGTTTGGAGATCCCCCCACCCTGGGTTAAACCCCCCAATTTACACTGAAAACACATTGTGAATTGACTCTTTTATAACATACTTAACCTTCTGTAAAGCTTCTTTGAAGTCTTTGTTCCTCAGGGTGTATATGATAGGATTGAGCAGTGGGGTCACCACAGTGTACATCAGAGACAAGACCTTACTCAGGAGCAGAGAATGTCCTTTTTTAGGAAACATATAAACAATGAGTATTGTCCCATAAAATAAGGAAACCACAACGAGGTGGGAGCTACAGGTGGAGAAGGCTTTATGCCTTCCGGTATTGGATGGGATCTTCAGGATGGTGGTGACAATGTAGGTATAGGACATCACAATGATTATAAAAGGTAACATTGCAAACAAAAAACTCAGTATAAGAATGTGGATATGAATTATGGATGTATCAGAGCAAGAGAGCTGCATGATAGGTTCAAAATCACAGAAGAAATGGTCAATAACGTGTGGTCCACAGAAATACAAATTATTTATTAAAAATACATAACACAATGTCACTATAAAGCCAACCAACCAAATTATATCTACTGATGTCACACAAAACATATAATTCATGATGGAGTTATAACGAAGGGGGTTACAGATGGCCAGATACCGATCATAGGACATCACTGAAAGAAGAAGACATTCCGAGGACTCAGAGATGACAAAGAAAAAAAACTGGATGATGCAGCTGGCAAGAGTCATAGTGGTTCCTCCATACAGAATGGTATGAAGAAGGATGGGGACAATATCTGCAGAGAGCAGGAGGTCACAGAGTGAAAGCTGTGTAATGAAGAAGTACATGGGTGATCGAAGGGATTTACTCACTAAATACAAGAATAAGATGAGAAGGTTTCCAGAAATGGTTGCACAGTATATAATAACTAGCAGAGAGAAGAACAGAAATGTGAAGTTTTGAAGATTAGGAATTGGCAGAAGGCTAACAGAGGTGATGTTATTTGTCAAGACCATCTGGAGAAAACAAAGGAAGCAATAAATGTTAATAAAGTGCGTATAATTTCATTTTTGTTATAATTAAAATATTTTCCTTATGGTAAAAACACATCAAACCTGAGACATGAGATACAATGTCCATCTGCTCTGGCCACTGTGGTAATTAAACTGCTCTCCTGCAGTCCGGTTTCAAATGGTAACACTTTGATAAGCGGGTGGGAAAGTGGATGTGGTCAGCCTCGAGCTGATTTACTCCATATTTATACCGTGTGACTGTGTGTCCTATTATGAAGTTGCAAAAATTTCCACAATTAGGGATAAACAAACCCGTGGAAGTTCAGGTTCGCCTGGTTCAGCCGAACTTCAGGTCAAAGTTCGGGTTGGGGACCCAAACTTGACCCCAAACCCCACTGAAGGGAATGGGGACCCGAACTTCACTTTATTATTTTCCGTAACATGGTTATATCGGAAAATAATGGCATTCTTAAGATGGAATGCAAAAGGGAAACCTTTAGAGGTATTCCATTTCTGCATTCTGTCATAATAGAGTCCTGTCCTGGATAACTGAAACCAGGACAGATCCGTTATGCTGCCTTCTATTGACGGAATGCAAAACGGAATGAGGCTAAAGGTTTCCCTTTTGCATTCCGTCTTAAGAATGCTATTATTTTCAGATATAACCATATTATTACAGACAATAATAAAGTAATTAAAAAAACAACTGTATCCTGAACCCAAACCCAGACTTCAGCAAAAAAGTCTGGGTTCAGGTCTGGTTCCCCGAACTCGCAAAGTTCGATATGAACCCGAACTTTGCAGTTCTCGTTCGTTCATCCCTAGTCACAATCCTAATGCAATAAAGGAGTGGAGCAGAGCTAGACCTGTAGATGCTCCAAATTTAGCATTCATCCTATGATTTTTTACATTTTCCAAAATCATGGCAACACTTTTACAAAACTGACTTCAAAAATTCCTCTCATGATAAATCTCTACCATTGTATTCAGTGTAATCATGTTTCTTTATGACATTGAGCTGTAATCATTCTATTTGTCAGAAAGACACCATTTTTAATATTCTGTCTTCCCAAGACTGACTCTGTCCACAAGAGCAAAACTGGATGTGGATGATATTAAACAACAGACAAGAATCTTAACCTCAACAAATCAATCCTCCTTTTCTTTCTTTTCCAGTAAATTCTACATCTAAAACTCCCACACACTTTTGTTTGTTTTGATTGCAAAATTAAGATGCTCAGTAAATGACAGAAAATGATGCAATATATATATATATATATATATATATCTGATAGAAATAATCTACTTAAAATTTGAATCATATGCTAATATTAAGTTACCAGAAATACTGTATTATGCTCCAGAGCTGCACTCACTATTCTGCTGGTGAAGTCACTTCATACACGCATGACATTATTTATCCTGTACTGATCTTGAGTTCCATCCTGTATTATACTCCAGAGCTGCACTCACTATTCTGCTGGTGGAGTCACTGCGTACATACATTACTTATCATGTACTGACCCTGAGTTACATCCTTTATACTCCAGAGCTGCACTCACTATTCTGCTGGTGCAGTCACTGTGCACATACATTACTTATCCTGTACTGATCTTGAGTTCCATCCTGTATTATACTCCAGAGCTGCACTCACTATTCTGCTGGTGGAGTCACTGTGTACATACATTACTTACCCTGTACTGATCCTGAGTTACATCCTGTATTATACTCCAGAGCTGCACTCACTATTCTGCTGGTGCAGTCACTGTGTACATACATTACTTATCCTGTACTGATCCTAAGTTACATCCGGAATTATACTCCAGAGCTGCACTCACTATTCTGCTGGTGGAGTCACTGTGTACATACATTACTTATCCTGCACTGATCCTGAGTGACATCCTGTATTATACTCCAGAGCTGCACTCACTATTCTGCTGGTGCAGTCACTGTATACATACATGACTTATCCTGTACTGATCCTGAGTTACATCCTGTATTATACTCCAGAGCTGCACTCTCTATTCTGCTGGTGCAGTCACTGTGTAAATACATTACTTATCCTGTACCTATCCTGAGTTACATCCTGTATTATACTCCAGAGCTGCACTCACTATTCTGCTGGTGCAGTCACAGTGTACATACAGTGGATATAAAGAGTTTACACATCCCTGTTGAAATGTCAGGTTTCTGTGCTGTAAAAAATATGAGACAAGGATAAATCATTTCAAACCTTTTTCCACCTTCAATGTGACTTATAAACTGTACCACTCAATTGTAAAACAAACTGAAATCTTTTAGGTGGAGGAAAGAGAACAAAAAACTAATATAATGTGGTTGCATCAGTGTGCACACCCTCTTATAACAGTGGATGTAGTTGTGTTCTGAATCCTGTTAATAGTAGTCAGCATACACCGGCCATCGTTTACAGCGCCTCTGATTAACCCCAAATAAAGTTCAGCTGCTCTCGTTGGTCTTTCCCGAAATTTTCTTAGTGGCATCCCACAGCAAAAGCCATGGTCCACAGAGAGCGTCCAAAGCATCAGAGGGATCTCATTGTTAAAAGGTATCAGTCAGAAGAAGAGGACAAAAGAATTTCCAAGGCATTAAATCTACCATGGAACACAGTGGAGACCGTCATCATCAAGTGGAGTAAATATGGCCCAACAGTGACATTACCAAGAACTGGACGTCCCTCCAAAACTGATGAAAAGACGAGAAGAGAACTGGTCTGGGAGGCGACCAAGAGGCCGACAGCAACATTAAAGGAGCTGCTAGAATATCCGGCAAGTACTGTCTGTGTGGTAGATGTGACAACAATCTCCCGTATTCTTCATATGTCCGGGCTGTGGGGGAGAGGGGCAAGACGAAAGCCTTTTCTTACAAAAAAAAAACATCCAAGCCAGGCTACATTTTGCAAACACACATCTGAAGTCTCCCAAAAGCCTGTGGGAAAAGGTGTTATGGTCTGATGAAACCAAGGTGGAACTTTTTGGCCATAATTCCAAAAGATATGTTTGGCGCAAAAACAACTGTGCCCATCACCAGAAGAACACCATCCCCACAGTGAAGCATGGCAGGGGCAGCATCAGGCTGCGGGGCTGGTCTTCTTCAGATGGAACTGGGGCCTTAGTTAAGATGGAGGAAATTATCAACAATTCCAAATACCAGTCAATATTGGCACAAAACCTTCAGGCTTCTGCTAGAAAGCTGAACATGTAGAGGAACTTCATCTCTCAACATGACAACGACCCAAAGCATACATCCAAATCAACAAAGGAATGGCTTCACCTGAAGAAGATTAACGTTTTGGAATGGCCCAGCCAGAGCCCAAAACTGAATCCGATTGAAAATCTGTGGGGTGATCTGAAGAGGGCTGTGCACAGGAGATGCCCTCGCAATCTGACAGATTTGGAGTGTTTTTGCAAAGAAGAGTCAAAATGTGCCATGCTGAAAGACTCATACCCAAAAAGACTGAGTGCTGCAATAAAATCAAAAGGTGCTGCAACAAAGTATTAGTTTAAGGGTGTGCACACTTATGCAACCATATTATTTTATTTTTATATATTTTCTTCCCGCTACCTAAAAGATTTCAGTTTGTTTTTCAATTGAGTTGTACAGTTTATAGGTCACATTAAAGGTGGAAGAAGTTCTGAAATGATTTATCTTTGTCTCATTTTTTTACAGCACAGAAACCTGACATTTCAACAGGGGTGTGTAGACTTTTTATATCCACTGTACATTACTTATTCTAAACTGAACATGATTTACATCATTTATTATACTGCAGAGCTACACTCACTATTCTGGTGGAGTCACCACATACTTAACTTACTTATCCTGTATTGTTTCTGAGATTAATCTACTTCAGAGCTTCATTTATAATTCTTCTGGCTTTAGAGCGAAATCTGCCAGTTTCCTTGGTTTGTTCATTGCCTGACACTTGTTTTTCGTAATTTTCAAGTGTTATTTTTACAGCACAGTATCTTATTTTTTTCCCATTAGATTGAGTATATAGCGGTATGAAGTCAAGAGAATCTCCTTCCCCAACAAGTATAATCATACATGGTGCAGCAGGATTATCATGCCTTATCTTACTGCCATCCGTATGTTCACTGTACACATGTATGTGAGGTTCTTGTGCACATGTTATTTGTGAGCCTTTCTGTCCCATCAAGAAAACCTTGTAGATATGGCACCCTACAGCAAGCAGATGCAGGTGAGATCCAGCCATAAGTATTTTGTCCTAAAAAAACAGCCTTCGATAGAAGGAGGAGTGCATGACCAAGCTAGAGGCTTCCAGCCACCATACATGTACAATACGTACTGCAGAACATGCCAGCTTCTCCAAAGAACCTGAGATAAACAAACCAAAAGAAGAATTATTTAACCATGTAATGTAGATAAGCAAAATACAGCGCACACTAGCTAAATAGAGTATTCATCTTTCCAAATGTGCCCTGGATTTTGCTTATCAACATGAGATAAAAATGAAGGTGCATACAGTGCAAAAAGCAAAGGAGCCCAAAAGACGAGCAGCATTTTCCGGATTATTATGTACAGCATTACTGCTATTTTGAATATACGGTACATATAAATTTTGTCTCGGTCTCAGTTTTAAACTCCCTAATCTATAAATGGCTTTTTTTACTTCCAGTGTAATCTCTGGATCCTACCTGCCCTGAGTTCATTTGTAGGCTTGGACCTAGCAGAGGTGAGTTCTTCAGGGTACAGCCACAGGTTTCTGCATCCAATTTTGGAGGCCAAAATAAGGAGTGAATTCAAAAAAGAGAAGTCATATCTGTACTTATACTTTCTCTCCTTTTATGATCCACTCCAGATGTTGGCTTCCAAAATTGCATCGGGAAACCTGACCGTGTGGCCGTGCCCTTAGTGTAGGGTCTTATCTGCATCACCTTCTAGTTCTCACAATGTGTTCACAATTTGCTGGATCTTCTGTGCTTGTTTGCTTGTGCATGGTGGAGTTACACACTGGTACATTTACTTCATTTTGTTTGGATGTGCTGACCATATCCAGACACCATACCCTGATTTCTGACTATGCCTTAACCTTGTCTCTGACTGCCGGCATTCCACTCAATGTGTTTTTATTCTCCATAAATTCAGCTCATGTTTCCAGTGTAAGGTCCTTGTCATATCCAGTCACACTGAACATACAGAGTCTTCTGCTGTTATAGTAGACTCAAGGAGATGAAATGCAGATCGACCTGAGAGCTGGATCATTCTTCTACGTGTGTCATCCTGCTCCAGGCTATTTACATGCAGATGAGCAGCTGAAGCTTCTTCTGCAGTAGTGAACATGGAAACCAGTTGTTTGATGTTGATACTACAGCACATTTACTGCCAGGAAAGCAATTTAGGAAGAACCCATGAAGCACGGACCATACCTTAGTAAAGGGATTAAAGGTGGAGACAAGAAGGGATCGCTCTCTCAAGCAGGGCGGCGGTGACAGATTCCTTTGCAGACAACAGGATTAAAGTCCAAACTGATGCTACAGTATATCTTATGACATTCCGGCAATTTACAGCAAACCCAGTTATAATTTACTAGGTATGGTGAAGTTCCAGTACCACAAAACCTAAACCAAACAAAATAAACTCCTGCCCGTCTGGGCTCTAACTAAGACAAATTAGTTTCTAGCTTGCCTATTGAGCGCAGGTCACACACAGAGAATCCGGCGTCTCTAGCCAGCAAGGCAGCCAGCTTCTGAGGCTTTTCCAGGCATAACTCTCTCTGACTGACAGCCTGGGATGTACTTTTATTTCCCCTCAGGGATCCCTCAGGCTAGGGGAAAACCTGCCCTGGAATGGGGGTGGACTGGGGAGATCCCACTACCAAACCTTCCCATTCCAAATAAAATCCAGCCCTTGAACTTTTAATAAAATTGTCTCAGCAACCTACACTTTGCTGAAACCACTTTAGCTTTTCGGGATTTTATTTACCTCACCCAGTTGAGGAACCTGGGTGAGATATACACCCCTTCCAGGACTTTTCCCATACACTTTACCACACAAGGTTAGCCTACAGCAGTCCATGGTGACACAGGGTCTAAGACATGTCCATGTTACATCCATCTGATGATTTCACATATTTAGCTCAGCACAGTTTTATCTCTGATGTGCAGAACGTGCAGATAATATTACAGTAAATTACATCATATTCTGGCCTTACAATAAATAAATAAAAAAATCACACTTGGAATAGTCAAATAATGAAATAAAGCTCTGAAATTCAACCATTTTATACCTTCATGTATAGAATAATCAGTATCTGTAGATTCCAGGGAGGGCTCCTTGTAATACATGAATTAGGTCAACTGAGACATAATCTTATAGGAATTAGAGTGTGAAAAAAAAACACAATGAAAAAAGAAACAGACCTGTGCACAGGTTAAGACAGGCTATACAGAACCATGTACCGTACTATATATACCACAAAATATCACAAAATATATCACATACTACATATAATATATATACTAGACATACAATATACACATGCATACCGTGTAAAGACAATACAGAGCCACACAAAATATACCACATACTATAAGTGATGAGTAGGGATAAGCAGACCACTGGATGACCGGGTTGGAGGGGTTCGACCGAACTTTGTTTCAAAGTTCAGTTTGGGTTCCAAATTTGAACCAAACTACGAACCCCATTGAAGTCAATAGGTACCCGAACTTTGGGGCACTAAAATGGCTGTAAAAAAGTGCTAGAAGTGCTAAAAGGGCTAGAGGGCTGCAAAGGGCTCCAAAGTGGGCGTAAGAGCAGTAAAATTGCCCTGCAAACAAACGTGGATAGGGAAATGACTTGAATAACATAAAATACATGCAAATAAAAAATAAAAATCTTGAAGAGGCGGAGGTCCAAGTGGAGTAGGAAGTTGAGGAGGCTGTGGATGTGGAGGTGTAGGTGGAAGAGGTGGAGGAGAAGGAGGTAGATGCCAACACTATTTTTGTTTGTTTTTTTCCATGTGTCCGTTAATTCTGTGTCAGGTTGCTAAGGGCCACGGCGTGACAGTTTGGTGCTTGTATGTCCTGGGTTAAAACTGGGTAAAAAAAGTGTCTTAAATTTTTTTTCCAGAGTTTCTCAAACACACTCCACAGAAGAATTTTCTCTCCTACAACAGTTCGATGAAGGGGGGTGTTACAAATTTTTTCAAATAATTAATGATTTTTGCAGATACGCTACACAGAAAAATTATTACAATTGTTAATTTTTATGTATTTTTTTTTTTAGATGGGGGGGGGGGGTTGGTAACTATCAACCACCAAATATTGGGAGATGGCAAAGAGAACTCAGGGCCGATAAGACATATATATATATATAAGACATAATATCTTGAGCATGGAAGCGGAGGTAACAGCTGACATGGTGGTGTAGGCAGAAGAGGCGGACGTGGCGGTGCAGATGGAGGAGGCGGACGTGGCGGTGCAAGCGGACATGGCGGTGCAGGTGAAAGAGGCGGAGGTCACCAATTTATTTTATTTTATTTATTTATTTATTTTTTCTTATATTTTTTGTTTGTTTTTTGGTTTGTGGAAGCCCCAAAACATTGGGAAATTGCAAAGAGAACGCACAAACTGCGTTGGAGTATAACAATGGCTGGGTGCGGCCGGTATATCTCAATACTCTGGCCAAGGTAAGAGCAGTGAGACTATGGAACTCTCTGCCTGAGGAGGAGGTGATGGTGAGTACAATAAAGGAATTCAAGAGGGGACTGGATGTATTTCTGGAGTGTAATAATATTACAGGCTACAGCTACTAGAGAGGGGTCGTTGATCCAGGGAGTTAATCTGATGCCTGATTGGAGTTTAGAAGGAATTTTTTTCCCCTTAAGTGGGGAAAATTGGCTTGTACCTCACAGGGGTTTTTTGCCTTCCTCTGGATCAACTTGTAGGAAACAGGCCGAACTGGATGGACAGAGGGCTTTTTTTGGTCTTATATACTATGTTACTATGTTACATTGTCCTTGTAGCGGGGCCGGCAGGGTGGCCACACAGTGATCAGCACTGGGGGTTGTTGCGCAGGCTCTCATGTGTGCCAGACTGCCCCGAAGCAATGACAATCTGTCCTCGGTGGGGCCACCCTGCTGTGAATGGGGATTCTCCTCCTCCTCTTCATCATCCTCCTCATCCTCCAAAACTGTGCCCTGGCCAGGGTTGTATCTATCATGAGGCAAACAAGGCATTTGCCTAGGGCAGCACTTGCTAATGGGGCGACAAAATGCCTTGTTTGCTTAGTGATAGTTATAGTTACCATGACTTTCTAACACTGGAAATTATATTCTAACCCCCAGCCAGGTGTTCTCATGGTGACGGAGACACTTGACTGGGGGTTAGAATATACAGGGCCCCGCCGCTCAGAGGAATATACATTTATTAACTTTAATCTGTAACTTTAACTTTAAATGAGCGCTGGCTTATCTATTTACTAGGGTATTTTACTCTCAGGTCTCAGCTTCGGTAACAGGCAGCAGTGCGGGCGGCACTCACTCACTGATGCCGCGTGACGTCAGTGAGTAAACGACGCCCGAACTGCTCTGCCTGTTACCGGAGCTAAAAGTTAGAAACCCTAGTAAAGAGATAAGCCAGCGCTTATTTAAAGTTAAAGTTGCAGATTACATTTAATAAATGTATAATCCTCTGAGCGTCAGGGAGGGGGATCTGTGGATGGCACTGTCATGGGGGGGGGGGGATCTGTGGATGGCAGTGTTATGGGGAGGGGGGTCTGTGGATGGCACTGTTATGGGGGGGATCTGTGGATGACACTGTTATGGGGAGGGGATCTGTGGATGGCACTGTTTAAGGGGATCTGTGGATGGCACTGTCATGGGGAGGGGGATCTGTGGATGGCACTGTTTAGGGGGATCTGTGGATGACACTGTCATGGGGGGGAATCTGTGGATGTCAATATCATGGGGAGGGGGATCTGTGGATGACACTGTCATGGGGGGAATATGTGGATTACATTGTCATGGGGAGGGGGATCTGTGGATGGCACTGTTTAGGGGGGATCTGTGGATGGCACTGTCATGGGGGGGGGATCTGTGGATGGCACTGTTTAGGGGAGATCTGTAGATGGCACTGTCATGGGGAGGGGGATCTGTGGATGGCACTGTTTAGGGGAGATCTGTGGATGGCACTGTTATGGGGAGGGGGATATGTGGATCATGGATGACTGATCTTTGTAAAGTGGTTGAATTTACACTTTATATTATTATATCTAAAGATTCTCTTTAAATAATAGATGCCACATTTGGTACAAATAGCACAAAATATTGGCCTTCGTTATTCACTTTTAAATACAGAAAGGAAGATGTGAAGCTCTAACAAGAAAGGGTGGAGCCTAAAGGTGAAGGGGTATGGTTTACAGAGGAAGGGGTTTGGCCTTGACAGGAAGAGGTGGGTCAAATTTATATAAGGGGGTGCCCGAGTTTAGTCTCGCCTAGGGCAGCACAAAACCAAGATACACCACTGGCCCTGGCTGGACAGTTAGGTACATGGCCGCTGTTGGTGCAGGAACCAACCCTCTGAGCCACCTGTGGACGACTGGCCCGATAACCATGGGAATGATGCCTGTTCCTCCTCCTCTTCCTCCTGTGCCACATCCTAGTCCATCAAAGCCTGATGCTTTTTTTTAAGGAGACATAGAAGTGGGATAGTAAGGCTGATGATGGCATCATAACCACTGGACATTTTGGGGAAGTATTCGGAGCAGCTCAACTTGGCACACAGGTCTTACATGGAGGACCACTAGTTGCTGGTGAAGTGGTGCTGTTCCGCATTGCGACTGACCCGTGCGTGCTGCACTGAAACTCCACTGTCACCTGCTGCTGCTCACACAGTCTCTCCAGCATGTCCAAGATAGAGTTCCATCTTGTGGGTATGTCGCATATGAGGCTGTGAGCTGTAAGGCTGTAGTTATGCTGCAGCGCAGACAGCTGAGCAGCAGCAGGGTGAGAACGCCGAAAGCGAACACAGACGGCCCTCAATTTTTGCAGCAGCTCTGATATATCGGGGTAATTCTTCAGGAACCTCTGCACCACCAAATTCAGTACATGCACAAGGCAAGGGATGTGTATCAAGCCAGCTAGGCCCAGAGCTTCTACGAGATTTCGCCTGTTGTTGCACACCACCAGGCCGGGCTTGAGGCTCAGCAGCATGAACAACTCATCTGTCTGTTCTTCCATGCTCGTCCAGAGCTCCTGCATGGTGTGTGGTCTTTCTCTGAAAACATATGAGTTTCAGAATAGCCTGCTGTCATTTCCCCCTGGCTGAGCTGAAGTTAGTGGTGCAGGTGTTGCGCTGACGTGATGAGGAGGTGGTAGAGGAGGAAGCGGAGTAGAAGGAGGAGGCAACAAGTGGCACGGAGAAACATCCAGCAACCCTCAGTGACAGTAGCATGTGTGCCAAACCGTTGTGCGTCTCAGGACCAGCCGCCACTACATTTACCCAGTGGGGGGGTTAAGGAGACATAACGTCCCTGCCCATACTTACCGGCCCATGTGATGGTGGTTATGTGGACCTTGACAATGATGGCTTTGCGCAGCACACACCAGATTTTTTTCCTCCACTTGTTTGTGCAGGGCAGGGATGGCCCGCTTGGAAAAGAAGAGGTGGCTGGAAACCACTTACCGGCGGACAGCTGCCATCATGACATTTTTAAAACTTTCCGTCTCCACCAGACGGAATGGCAGCATTTCAAAGGCCAGCAATTTAGAAATGCTGACATTCAATGCCAGGGCTCTTGGGTGGGTAGGAAGGTGCTTTGTCTTTCTCTCCAGTGTTTGGAGGATGGACAGCTGAACGCTGCCAAGGGACAGTGTGGAGTTGCTTAGTGACAGTGGTGGTGCTGCCACATCCTTTGTGGGGTGGCAGGTGCCACTCTCGCTCCAGAGAGGGAAGAAGAGGCCGAGATCTTTTGTGGTTCTCGAGGTGTCTACTCCACTGCAGCTCGCACTTTGCAGTTAGATGCTGGATTATGTAGGTCGTGCTCAGGTGTAGAACATTTATGCCTCGCTTCAGGCTCTGACGGCACAGTGTGCAAACCATCTGTATCCTATCGTCAGCACACTGCCTGAAGAACAGCCACACAAGGGAACTTTTTTGCGCTGGCTTTGATGTGCTATGTCTCTTGGCACGTTGGGCAGTAGCAGGCGTACTGGCTGGGGGACGGCTGCTCTACTTTTGCACCCGGCTCCCTCTTTTGCTGTGTGTCTGGCCATGTGTGACCCCCACCTCTTCCTCCGAACTGCACACGTCACTGGCATGACCTGGATGCCATTTGAGGTGTAGGACCTCATCATCCTCCACATCATCTTCCACCCACTACTTATCCATGCCCTCCTGGCTGGTCTGCACACTGCAGAAAGCCCCAGCAGTTGACACCTCTGTTGCGTCATTGTCATCAGACACATTTTGGTGGTCCTCCCATATCCTCATCTTCAAACATAAGTGGTTGGAATTCAATGCACTCAATCTTTATCACTTCTGAGGCTGGGCTATGTGGATGGCCCACGAAAACCCCGCCAGCAGAGTCATCAAAAAGCATAAGAGACTGCTGCATGACTTGGGGCTCAGACTGCTTGGATGATGTGCAAGGGGTTAAGGTGGAAGACGGATGCCCATGGGCCGCCGGTGCCAACTCTGAGCTTTCAGCAGAAAACCGGGTGGAAGACAATGTAAAGTAACTGTAGGCACTCTCAGCCATCCAATCTACTACCACCTCTACTTGTTCTGGCTTTACCATTCTTAGAGCGGATTCGGGCCTACAAAATGACGAAAAACGTCCTGTCGCCTGCATGCACCAGAGGAAGGTGTTTCATTTGGGCGCATAGCTGGCACAGAGAGACAATGTCTTCTCCCTGTAGCGGGAGCTCCACCACCACCATAGGACCACGACCACATCCCCTAGTTGATTCTCTCCTCATTTTGTTATGGTAACCCACAAAATTGGCTGACAGACAAACAATTGTTTATTCGTGTCACGGATGCAAGAGGTGTTT
Source organism: Bufotes viridis (assembly GCA_033119425.1). Lineage (NCBI taxonomy): Eukaryota > Metazoa > Chordata > Amphibia > Anura > Bufonidae > Bufotes > Bufotes viridis. The sequence goes on from CM065590.1 coordinate 7,361,594, forward strand.
AGCAAAAAAAAATAATAATTGGTATGTCTTACCAACCCAATTAACTGGCTGACTAACTATTCTATTTCCCTGTGATGATGGCAAGTACAGTTTTCTCCCCACAAAGAATAGGTAGGTCTCACTGTCATGTTACACATGCATGGTTTGCCTTTTTATCCTGTGTGTCCCTTCTCTCTTCCCTGCTGTCCTCTGTTTAGTCTCCTCCCCTCCTTCCATGCATTCTGGCTACACCCTTCATCTCAGCCACATGTATCCTGTTAGCTGCTCATAGCATGATTTTGTGACCTATCCATTTGTTCATCGGTGTATGATCTGCACAGTTTGGAATAAACTTCTTCACGATCTTCAAGGTGTCGTTTGGATCGAGTAACTGTCAGCCAATTCAACTAAGATTATGGTTATCACCATCTCATCACAACTGGAAGTTACAGAGATCACACTGTAATGCTTAGACTGGAGAGGCAAAACAGTCAAAAAATCTGTGAAAGGATCTTAGAAGATCAGCCAAAAATCTTTCAAAGGATCCTTGCTAGCTATGCTTGTATAGTGAGATGTATATGGACACTGGAATATAGCAGCAAACGCACTGTACAAGCCTGCATACCCTAGCCAGCAAGCGAATCTCAGTATAGGATCCATCAGTTTCAGCACGGATTATAGAAAGGACTGTTCATGCAACTGTTTTATAATCAGCTTCTATACTGTCTGTATTGCCACATGCATTTCTACCTGCAAGGAAATCTAAGCTCTGTATGCAAAATAAAGTAACTTTGCAGCAGACATTACTAAACTATTCCCTCTTGCTCCTCTTCCAACTGGTTGCCTAGGAAACCGTATTCCCGGGCCAGAACATTGATAAATTTCTATGCAAACACAGACCTTGTAACTTATCCCTCTGCTTGTCATCACAATGCACCAGCAAGGCAATGTACAATCTGAGGAACCTAATACACAGCAAGAACCTGAACTTCCTACAGATCAGGAGTTAGATCCTAAAAGCCACATTAAACATAAACGTTTAGTAAAACCAACCTGGAAAGTCCAACAGAACTATGAGGCTGACAGGGAAGAACTGCTGCAGAACCTCAGCCACTTATAGTCTAACACAGGCATGCTCAACCTGCGGCTCTCCAGCTGTTGCAAAACTCCAACTCCCATCATTCCCAGGGAGCCTACAGCTATCAGCCTACAGGAGAGCATGATGGGAGTTGTGGTTTTACAACAGCTGGATCGCCGCAGGTTGAGCATGCCTGGTCTAACACTATTGAATGCATGTCAGCTTTGCCTCAACCAACTCACGAGGTATTGCACCCAGAGGACACTGTTAAGCAATCAAATGCTGCTTATGAGAACTATCAAAGACTGTCTGCCAAATATTCTGATCTCTTAAAGCGGTACAACACAGATTCCTTACAAGAATTAAAGGAATTGAATGAGCTCAGTCTTGCTAGAGACGATCTAGTAATACAAACAAGGACAAAAGCAGATGTTAAAATCGCACATCTCCATGAATCCAGATCCCATCTCTCCACAATTTCAAAATCCTCCACACGATCTTCCAAATCCTTAAGATCAATATCTTCTACTCTCAGCCAAGAACTCATCAAAGCCCGCGCTGATGCAGAAGTTTCTAAAATCCAAGCAGCCTTCGCCCAAGGAAAAGATGGAAGCTGAAGCTGCACAGAAGAAAGCAGAGATGGAAGCAGAAGCTGCACAGAAGAAAGCAGAGATGGAAGCAGAAGCTGCATGGAAGAAAGCAGAGATGGAAGCAGAAGCTGCATGGAAGTAAGCAGAGATGGAAGCTGAAGCTGAACAGGAGAAAGTAGAGATGGAAGCTGAAGCTGCACGGAAGAAAGCAGAGATGGAAGCTGAAGCTGCAGGAATGGAAGCTGAAGCTGCACGGAAGAAAGCAAAGATAGAAGCTGAAGCTGCACGGATGAAAGCAGAGATGGAAGCTGAAGCTGCACAGATGGAAGCTGAAGCTGTATGGAAGAAAGCAGAGATGGAAGCTGAAGCTGCACAGATGTAAGCTGAAGCTGCACGGAAGAAAGCAGAGATGGAAGCTGAAGCTGCACGGAAGAAAGCAGAGATGGAAGCTGAAGCTGCACGGAAGAAAGTAGAGATGGAAGCTGAAGCTGCATGGAAGAAAGCAGAGAAGGAAGCTGAAGCTGCATGGAAGAAAGCAGAGATGGAAACTGAAGATGCACGGATGGAAGCAGAAGCTGCATGGAAGAAAGCAGAGATGGAAGCTGAAGCTGCACGGAAGAACGCACCGATGGAAGTATTGGAAAAACAATGTGAGCACGCCAAAGACATGGCAAGACTAAGAGTCTTAGAGCAGGCTGTAATTGACAATGAAAGAGGTGTCAGCAGTAGTGATGAGCGAGCATGCTCGGCCGAGTACCGGTTCGGCTAAAGCATCGTTATGCTCGGCCCATGGCGGTACTTGGCCGAGTACCACTTGTGCTCGAGCGAAATGCTCGAGTCTCCTCCCCGCACGTTTGGCGCCTCCCAAGCAGCCAACCAACGTGCAGGTAAGTAACGTCCTTCAGTGTAATGCCTTAGCCATGTTAGCTACTGGCATTACACTGATTGGCTGGCTGGAAAGCGTAATCAGGTGCTATATAGCACCGGATGACATGTGTTCGGCTCAGTCAGCGTCAGGGAGAGCAGAGCGTAGACAGGGAAAGATAGTGTGTGAAGCGAAATTTAACAGATTTTATTAGAAAAAAGATTTGCAAAGACCCAAAAGTCCTTTTAAGAGGACTACAATGTGTGTGTGTGTGTTTGAGAGCAGTAATATATCTTTAGTACCTGCGCTCAATTGATCAGTCTCATGGACAACCATGCTGAGGAAGAGACACAGTGCAGGGAGAAAAATCACTGTTTTAACAACTACCTAAAGCTTTTCATGCAACCAATAATCCTTTTAAGGACTAGTGTTTGTTTGACAACAGAAATATATTTTTCTTTAATACCTATTAGTGACATATGCTGTACATCATCCGCAGACTGTGTATTTTTGCGTAAATTCAACTAATCAGGGACACATTAATTGTCAATAGTGTGTACGTTTAATCCACATCCGTGACAAATACAGTCCTCTATCCGCAATTTTTTTTTTTTTGGGGGGGAAATATAACTAATTTGTGCCCCATCTGTGTGTGTGTTTAATCCACATCCGGGACACATACTGTACTCCATTTGTAAACTATGTTTTTGGGGGAAATTTAACTACTGTAATTTGTGCCACATCTGTGTGTGCATTTAATCCATATCTGTGACATATACTGTATTCCATCCTCAAACTATATTTTTGGGGGAAATTTTACTAATTTGTGCCACATCTGTGTGTGCGTTTAATCCACATCCGTGACATATACTGTATTCCATCCTCAAACTATGTTTTTGGGGGAAATTTAACAAATTTGTGCAACATCTAGTCTCCATAGTGTGTGGCTTTTTGTGTCAAAAACTGTACCACATCTGAAAATAGTGTCTGATGCACAAATCTAAATAATCTAGTGTCCACAGTATGTGCCTCTTTGTGTCAAATACTGTACCATATGTGAAAACAGTGAGTTTTGGGGAAATGTAAATTATTTGTGCAACATCAAGTGTGTTTGCATTTCATACATATCACTGACATATACTGTGCTTTATCCGTAGACGGTGTATGCTACTCTGTGACATTATCAGGGCTGCATCTACTGTGTAAAATATGCGCATCCCACATACCTGTTTTAATTTATTGCCGCATACACTTACAAATCCTCCAGTACTGTATGTGTGACATACCTTTAAGTATATATAACATTTAATATTAAGAATGCGGCCAGTAAGGGACGTGCAAGTGGCCATGATGCTGATGGTGCACGCAGAGGCCTTGGCCCTGGGCGCAATAAAACTAAACAAAAGAATGTAGCTGAGGGCCTCCAGGTGCGCTAACCCTCTAAAACAGTGATGTCGATAGTGAACCTTTTAGAGACTGAGTGCCGAAACTGCAACCCAAAACCCACTTATTTATCGCAAAGTGCCCACACAATCATTAACCCTGAATATTACAGTCCAATATCGTATATCTTCCATGTTCCTTATCATTTAGCTATAGCTGTAGAGTGTCAGTTCGTGCCACATGTCCAGCTTGGACACCCAGTAGTTGTAAGGCACAGAGGGATCACTGAGGAAGCTGACACAGTCTTCTATGTACTCCTTCATCATCTTCGAAAGTTTTTCCATCCTTGTGACACTAGGCTATGCATCAAGGTAATGGTGCTGGCGGGGTATCATGAAACTACACTGCTACACTGCTTACAGCTAGCGACTGATGGCTGACTGCTGGAGGTGGAAGTGGAGGAGGAGGTGGCGGAGGAGGAGAAGTTAGGGTCGGAGCCAGTAACATAGCTGCTGGCAGAGACTCTGATGGACGTAGGGCCCACAATCCTGGGTGTGGGTAGCACCTTTGCCATCGCAGGGTATGACTCACTCCCGGACTCTATTATATTCACCTAGTGTGCGGTCATGGAAATGTAGCGTCCCTGGCCACTAGCACTTGTCCATGAAGTGGACCTTGCCAGTACATGCGTTGGTCAGGGCATGGGTAATGTTCTGGGACACATGCTGGTGTAAGGCAGACACGGCACACAGTCAAAAATAGTGGCGGCTGGGGACTGCGTACTGAGGGACGGCCACCAACATCAGGCTGTGGAATGCCTCAGTGTCCACAAGCCTAAATGGCAACATTTCAAGGGCCAGTAATTTTTAAAACGTGCACATTTAGTGCTATGTCCTGTGGGTGGGTGGGTATTTGCACTTGCATTAAAAAGCCTGTGTTATCGACATTTGGACGCTTCGCTGGGACAGGAAAGCGGATGTTGTTGCTGACGGTTCATGTGAAGGTCCAGGTGCAGGGCGTGGGGCATCCGGGCATGCGCCTTCGACAGGGGATTGGCCAGCAGTGTGTAACACAGGGGAAGAGGAGGCAGTGGTGTGGCCCGCAGACCCCGATTGTGAACCCAGGCGTTCGGCCCACTTATTAGGGTGCTTGAATGCGGCAGATCATGCTGGTGGTGGTAAGGTTGCTAGTGTTCACGCTCTGGCTCATTTTGGTATAGGACAGGTTGCAAACTACCACTCTTCTGTCGTCTGTGCTTTCCTCAAAAAAGTGCAATACTGCAAAACACCTACCCCTTGGCAAGGTAGATATATGCATGGGGGTGCTCGGTGTAACGGTTGCGGGCCTGTTTGGTGTGGGCTGACTTCTCCCTTTTGCAACCGCACTGCCTCTTCCAGACTGTTGCAGTGCTGCGGATCCCTCCCGCTGTGTACTGCTGTCCTCGCTCAGCTTTTCACCTAACCATGTTGGGTTAGTGACCTCATCGTCCACCACCTCCTCTTCCACTTCCTCACTCTGCTCATCCTCCTGACTTGACCTAACCACAACCTAAGTGATTGACAACTGTGTCTCATCATCATCCATCTCGTGAACGAATGATTGCCGTTCACCACCGTCATCTTCTTGAGACTGTGAAGGCTCAACAGGTCGGGAATCAGCGCACAATATCTCAGGTACCTCTTCAAGCGTGCTGGGCACGCGGGCCAAATCTAATAGTAGCGCTGGAAACAGCTCCTCAGAATATCCGAGTGTGGGTCTGTGGGAAGTAGGCAAGCCTCTCCAAGGTGGGAGGTAGGATCAGAGTGAGGATTCGGTTGACCAGACTCTTGGCTACAGAGACTGGAAGAGAGGGTGCTGCTTAACCGACTAGAAGCATTATCTTTAGCAATCAAACCGACCAACTGTTCGCACTGGTCCGACTTGGACAGTGTTGTCCTGCGCCGCCCAGCTAAGTTGGACATGAAGCTGGGTACGGTGGATGTTTTTTTCTTTTTCTGGTGCACTGGCAGCAGACACAGTTTCATTGCGCTCAGGGCCACGGCCTCTGCATGCACCATCAGCATCACGCCCACTTCCCTGTCCCTTAGTGCTCGCCTTCTTCATATTAATGGTTTTGTCTGTAGATGTGGCACATATTGTTTTACTGTCTGCTAAAGACATCGTTTTCGGATGCAGGACATTATATGTCACAGAAACCCACACAATATGAACTATATTAGGCCCAGATTATTGGAATTTGTAATACAGACTCTGCTTGCAGATGTTCTACACTATTGGTTACAGAACACCACAGAATATGGACATTAGATGTGATCCAGATTATTGGAATTTGTAATACAGACTCTGCTTGCAGATGTTCTACACTATTGGTTACAGAACGCCACAGATTATGGACACTAGATGTGGCCCAGTCTGCGGATGATGTACAGTATATGTCACTAATCGGTATAAAATAAAAATGTCTTGCTGCTGTGAAACACACACAGTAGTCCTTAAAAGGACTTCGGGGTCTTTGAAAAGATTTTGGTAGTAAAAGCAGCAAATGTCTCTTTTTGCACTATCTGTCCCTTCCGAAGCACTGTCCCTGACACACACACACAGTAGTCCTTAATAAGATTTTTTGGGTCTGGTAAAAGCTTTTTCTGAATAAAAACTGTGAAAATCGCTCCCTACGCTGTCTTTCCCTTCCTATGCTCTGCTCTCCCTGTCTAAGTCTGAGCCAAACATGCGTCATCGGGTGCTATATAGCACCTGATGACGCGTTCCGGCCAGCCAATCACTGAAATGCCAGCAGCCAACATGGCTACTGGCATTACAGTGAGGGCAGTACTTACCTGCACCTTTATTGGCTGCTTTAAACCCACAAAACGTGCGGGTCAGAGACTCAAGCATTGCTCGAGTACCGCCATGTGCCAAGCATAGCGATGCTTGAGCCGAACAGATATTCAGGGCAATAAAAAAAAAAATCTTACATTTCAATAAAATATTTTCGTAGCCGGTGCTGACAGCCATTCCATGCGATAACTCTGCAATGGTACATTACTGCAAGCAATTTTTTTTTTTTTTTTTTATTAAATAAAATTTAATCGTGGCCAGTGTTTTTGATAATATCTCCTCAATTTCCTTGTACTTGCAGCAGGTGACGTTACTCGTTAACGCGGAGGAATCTTACTGGTTATCAGAATGAACCAGACAAATCGCTCCACCCACTCACAACGGCCATACACCACCAACCACAGAATCGAGAAAGAGGTATTAATCTGTCAATCCGTTCAGTGTCTGGGCCGGATAAGGTTTCGCGTGTTGAGTCAAATTAAGCAGCAGGCTCCACTCCTGGTGGTGCCCTTCCATCGATTAGTTTAAGTTTCAGCTTTGCAACCATACTCACCTCAAGACCCAAAGACTTTGGTTTCCAGGAAAATGTTTGGTGGGTAATGGGAATATCGCCGTCGGATCGTGTGTTTGATCGTTTTCAAACCAGGCTACAAATTTTATCCTAGATTAATGAAAACATTCTTGGCAAATGCTTTCAGTGTGGTTCCTCTGGCGCCAGTCAAATAATTTCAACTATAGCAGCGTAATACGGATACCTCCGGCAGTCCATCTTAATCAAGGAGTTTCCAGGCCATGGAACCAAAATGTCAACGCCATATGTAGCGAGATAGAATTCTATTTAGCCGAGTATAGAAGGTGGCTGGGATATGTATGGGGAGGGCTTGTAGCATGTAGGTCACTTTGGGCCATATCAAACATTTTGCAATGTTTTTCCTCCCGAACCAGGAGATATATGGTGTGGGCCATTCTTCAAGTATTTTGGAGATGTCCTTTAACAAAGGTAAATAGGTATTCCTAAAGAGGGCTTGTAGATTAGAAGAAATTTTAACGCCTAAGAATTTGATGTAGGGTTGGTTCCAATCAAATGGTGAGTCCCTGGAGAGTCGGGAGACCTCAGCGCTCGATAAAGATATGTTAAGTGCTAGGGATTTGCTCATATTAACTTTAAAGTTTGATATCAAACCAAACTGGTGGAAAGTAGATTCAATAACTGGTAATGCTCTGGCGGGGTTAGAGGTGAGTAACAGGAGGTCATCCGCGTATGCTGCCACCTTGTGTTCCCTTCCACCCAATAGAATCCCAGATACTTCAGGGTTCTGTCTTAATTTTTGCAGGAGAGTTTCCATCATTAAGACGAAAAGTAACGGTGACAGAGGGCACCCCTGCCTGGTGCCGTTCGTGATAGGGAACACAGGTGACAGCACGCCATTCACCAGAACCCTGGCTGAAGGTCTATTATACATAGCAAATATGGCCTCAACAAAGGGATGGGGAATGCCAAAGGCTAACAAAGAGGCTTTCAGGAAATCCCAATCCACTCTTTTGAACGCCTTCTCGGCGTCGGTACTAAGAAGAAGCAATATATGGATATTCGACCGTTGAGCATGGGCAATCAGTTGGAGGACCCTATAGATGTTGTCCTTCCCTTCTCTGCCCATTACAAAGCCCACTTGGTCTGGGGCTATGAGTGTGGGTAGTAGGGGTTGTAGCCTACGCGCGATTATTTTAGCAAATGTCTTAAGATCGAAGTTTAAGAGGGAAATAGGGCGATAGTTACTGCATAAGTTGGGGTCCTTACCTTCTTTATGAATGACCGTAATTTGGGCCATCAAAGTGTGGTCGTGAAAAGGATGTCCTGACAATGCAGAGTTATAGAGTCGCAGCAGGTATGGAGTGAGCGTGTCTACTAGACATGACACGTAATAAAAGGCCGTAAGTCCATCAGGTCCCGGGCTTTTATTTTTTGGGGAGGACAAAATTGCTTCTTTCATTTCTAGGGCTGTAATGGGTGAACAGAGGCTCTCAGTTTGAGCGAGGGAAGCTTGGGGTAGTTGTAAGGAAGCCAGAAAATCTGTGATGAGGTCAGACTTTGATATATCTGTACCAGCTGATGTGGGCCTAAGATTGTATAGTTCTTTGTAGAAGGAGCTAAACTCTGACGCAATGTCAACTGTTTTGTGTAGAATCGTCCCAGAAGAGCTTTTTAGATTGGCTATAAAGGCCTTGGATTTCCTGTGTTTAATTTGTGCAAGCATAAACCTAGTAGGTTTATCTCCGTGAGCGTAGTGTTTAAAGCGCGCTGACAGGTAAGCTTTGGCCGACCTCAAGTTCAGCAGATTCTTAAGTTCAGATCTATACTGAGTTAGTTCGGCCAAGTGTGAAGCTAAGAGGGACCATTTATGTAGCGTTTCCAGTTGGGAAATCTTTTGCTGTAACTCTGAGACTTTTTGCGTTCTAAGTTTACGGACATGTGCTGACAGAGATATAAGTTCGCCCCTGACATAGGATTTGTGAGTTTCCCAGAGGGTTTGAACAGAAACATCAGCGGTATCGTTGCGGTTAAAGAAGTCTGCTAATCGAGAATTGATTCTCTGAACGTTTTGGGAAGATTTCAGAAGGAGGTCGTTTAGCCGCCAACATCTAACAGGCGGTGTCATGTGAGGGATAGCTAGAACCAATTCAACCATAGAATGGTCGGACAAGACTTGGGGTATTATAGAGGCGGAGGTGCAGTTGTGAATATGCGCGGTTTGAAGGAATATATAATCCAATCTACTGTATGAGTTATGAGGGGCTGAGTAGTGAGTGTAGTCCTTGACCGAAGGGTTTAATGTTCTCCAAATGTCTATAAGCTGTAGTGACTGTAGGGCATGAGTCAGTTTTGCAAGGGACCTGTATCGAATGCTGGATTTGCCTGTGGAAGAGTCCAAAATTGGATTCAAGGCCACATTCAATTCTCCTCCCAAGATTAGTGTACCTTCATAGAAGGACGAAAGCGCTTTTAAGGTCGTTGTCAACCAAGGGATTTGTTCTGAGTTTGGAGCGTAAATATTCCCTACCGTAAAAACCTGTGAACCTATTTTCCCTTTAATAAAGGGATATCGACCTAATTGATCAGAGTTCTGGTCTAACAATGTGAAGTTTGTGTGCTTACTGATCCCAATGCTCACGCCTTTAGAAGCCTTAGAGTCTGAACCAGAGTGGTACCATTGAGTGTAATGGGTCTTTTTCAGAGTGGGTATCTTCCCTGTCTGGAAGTGTGTCTCCTGGAGTAAACAAAAGTCTGCCTTGTGTTTCCTAAGAGGACCTAGAACCTGGCCCCTTTTAGAGGGAGAATTTAGCCCCTGGACATTGTAATACTTGCCATCATGACGCTCGTAGTAAGGGTTCTGGGTCAAAGTCCGCTGTATATTGCAGTGAGCAGCTATGGTGGTCTTGGTTATGTGGAAGTAGGGGGGAGGGGAGGCTAGAAACACGGGGGGAAAAACAATAACGGTTAGACAGATTCGACAATAACAGTTGAAACATAAACATAAACATAAGAGCATATTGCAGTGTAACCACATGTAAGTGGGGACACTCAAGCGGGAGTGTCACTTGTAAAGAACGTAGCCGATATAGCCTTCCGGCACTCAGCACTATAATAAACAGTGATAATAGCATCACAAATAACGGTATGGCCCGAAAGTGGGCCCAACTCCTTAATGTGGGTCAAGAAATTGGGAAATTGGAAAGGAGTAAAGGAGCTAGAGAAAATTGGGTGATGGGAGGATAAGGAGGAGGGAGGGGAGGGATTGGAGAGGGAGAAAGATAGGTAGGTAGAGGGGTTTAGTATAGTGGGGAAAGTTGAGAAGAAGGCACCTTAACAGACATATAACCATATTACTAATCATTGCCTGGTATCCAGGCCATAGAGAGTGATGAGTCCACTACTTAGAGCAGGTTCAGGTTTCATCCGGGATGATGTTCTTTTGAGCCAATTTGCCGGACTTCTTCCTGGATTTAGTCGCACGACCGGAGACAACTTCTTCCCATGGTGTAGGTGGAGGTATCGTTGGGAGGTTATCTAAGTCCTTCACCACAGCCCAGTCAGGAATCTGCAAATCTTGGATATCCAGAGCTTTATATACCCCGGGCAGGTCAGCATAGGAGTGAACTATAAATCTTTTCCCGCCAAGCGAGAAAGTTAGGCCAAATGGGAACTGCCAGCTGTAGAGGATCTTCTTAGAACGAAGGGCCACTGTCAGTGGCTTAAGAATTCTCCTTTTGAGTAGTGCCTGTGGAGATAAATCTTGGTAGACATGTATTTGTGCATCGCCAAAGATAATTTGTGGCAGCATCCTGGCATGGCGTATGATGTCTTCTTTGACAGGAAAGTGCAGGAGGCGACAGATCACATCTCTGGGGGGGTCCGAATCCCTAGGTTTTCTGTGTAAAGCTCTGTGAACCCGTTCCAGTACAATGTCTCCCTGGTACGCGCTTCCCAGTATATTACTGAAGATTTCTGTAACAGTGCCAGCTAGGGCGGCATTATCGACTGATTCTGGTAGCCCTCTTAGCCGGAGGTTATTCCTACGCCCTCTATTTTCTTGATCCTCCAAGGCGTCGAATGCTACGTTTAAGTAATTTTGGCACGTAGTAAAGCTAGAGGATAGGGCAGCAGTGAAGTTGCATAGGTTGGTTTGTGTCGACTCAAGCTGTTTCACCCTGGAACCCAGGTGTTTAAAGCGAACCTGTCACCTGCTTTTTACCTCTTAAGCTGTTAACTGTACCTTATAGATCATTGTAACCTTGTTTCCAAACAGGTGTTCTTCGTTTTTCTGGGGTTTATATTCCTGAAAAAATCACTTTATAATCTCCTGCTCTGCTGCGTCTGAAGTCACCAGACAAGTCAAGGAGGCAGACCCTCCTTGACTGCTGGATGCGACTCCCCCGCCCTAACCCCGCCTCTCATCCCTATGATTGACACTAGCTCTTCTGCCCGGGACCGCGCTGGTCTCGGCGGCGCATGCGCCGTCTGCCTTCATAGCAGCGCGATCCCGAGCCTCGCGCTGAGTGAAGCGCGATCCCCTTGCTAGATCGCGCTTGCGCACTTCTCTCCTCTCTAGCCGGGCCGCTGGTGAAATGCAGATCACTCAGCGCGAGGCTCGAGATCGCGCTGCTATGAAGGCAGACGGCGCATGCGCCGCCGAGACCAGCGCGGTCCCGGGCAGAAGAGCTAGTGTCAATCATAGGGATGAGAGGCGGGGTTAGGGCGGGGGAGTCGCATCCAGCAGTCAAGGAGGGTCTGCCTCCTTGACTTGTCTGGTGACTTCAGACGCAGCAGAGCAGGAGATTATAAAGTGATTTTTTCAGGAATATAAACCCCAGAAAAACGAAGAACACCTGTTTGGAAACAAGGTTACAATGATCTATAAGGTACAGTTAACAGCTTAAGAGGTAAAAAGCAGGTGACAGGTTCGCTTTAATGTCATGCTTAATATCCTGGAGATCTCTAGAGAGGGGGTCAAGCGCTTTAGTCGGTGCTGACTCTAGAGATTTTTGTAGGAATGAGCGGGAGACAGGGAGAGTATCTTTTTGAGTAGCATTTTCCTGCTCACTGTCAGAGTCCCCTCCTGTGTCCAGTTGAGCTGTTGGTAGAGAGTCCTTAGAAGGGGTGGTGAGCTTGGGGTGGGGACTTTTCTTTTTCATATATTTATCCATTTCACCCTTCTGAATTGCGGGTTTCTGTACAATGTTGGTGTCTCTTGGAGTAGAATGTCCAATTTTGACCATGGTACGTGCTAAGGTGCTTATGCTAAGTTGGACCCTGGGCACCGGGAGCAGGTTAACGCATTAGTGCCCCCAAGGCGTTAAGGGCGGTATAAAAATTGTGGCTCAAAGTCCAGCTAAAAATTGTGCTTGCGGTAGTCAGACCGAGACTGTTGTCAGTCCGAAAAAATTAGAGCAAAGCCCTTATGTTCGCCAATAGTAGCTTAATCTGCAGTAAATTATTCTGGCTGACTGAGAAGGAAAAAAGGGGGGGGGGGAGGGAGGAAGGGTGTCCGAAGCCCGCTGTTGTGGAGCGGTTAGGCCAGCGGGAAGGCCGGGGGGGCGAGATGGAGTACTCACTGACCGACGGAGCAGAGTGTGGGCGCTGGAGGTAGGCCGCAGAGACGGTGGTAGGCTGCAGAGATGCGGATCGCTGGTCTCGGTGTTCGGGGTGACCTGCAGACCTCAGAATAGGAGGTGGGCCCGACAGCGGTCCAGGTAAGCAGCACTGGTTAGTTGCAAGGACGGTCCCGGGGCGTAGCGGCCGTCAAGATGTCTGCTCTGTAATGGCGGGCGGGTGTCCTCTGACGTTAGGCCTCAATCCCGCAGGTCTTTCGGCGGAGTCGTGCCGGGGCAATCAGAGAGATCCGTGTGCATCCAGGGAGACTTCAGACGAGTAATAGAGGAGTCTCACGTCAGAAGGGCCGCCGATGGCTAAGGATTAGACCAGAAACTCAGAGAGCTCTCTGAGACGCGTCTTAGGCCCCTTTCACACCTGCGTTCTTCTTTTCCGGCATAGGATCATCCCCATGCATTCTGAATGGAGAGAAATCCGTTCAGGATGCATCAGGATGACTTCAGTTCAGGACCGGAACGTTTTTTGGACGCAGCAAATACTGCAGCATGCTGCGCTTTTTGTTCCGTCCAAAAATCCGGAACACTTGCCGCAAGGCCGGATCCGGAATTAATGCCCATTGAAAGGCATTAATCCGGATCCGACCTTAAGCTAAACGTCGTTTCGGCGCATTGCCGGATCCGACATTTAGCTTTTTCTAATTCAGTTACCATGGCAGCCAGGACGCTAAAGTCCTGGTTACCATGGTAAAATGTAGGCGGGGAGCGGCATACTTACATTCCGTGCGGCTCCCGGACGATCCAGGATGACGCCAGGGCGCCCCAGTGCATGGATCACGTGATCGCATGGATCACGTGATCCATGCGCATGGGGCGCTCTGACGTCATTCAGGAGCGCACCGGGAGCCGCACGGAATGTAAGTATACCGCTCCCCCGCTCCCCACTCCTACTATGGCAACCAGGGCGCTAGTAGCGTCCTGGCTGCCATAGTAACCTGAAAGCAATTCGAAGACTGATCAGGATCCTGATCAGTCTTCTAATGCTTCAGGTGACTTGCGTTCTGACGGATCCGGCAGGACGGAAGTGCCTGCCGGATCCTCAGAACGCAAGTGTGAAAGGACCCTTAACTGCACGGCGGTAAACCACGCCTATGCCTGGGGTATTCCTTACCTGGCCTGTCTATACATCCGAAGACTGTTCCCTTCTTACTACCAGCTTGCTGGGGCCAGCCCTATCTACATTGAGCAGCCTGAATCAGAGATGCGCTGCTTTCGGCAGTGTCTTTGCATCTTCCGATATCAGTGCTTGGATGGGGGCGGGCCGCAGCATCTGTGGGTGGGCGAAGCTTAAGGTAATTACAAGCGCTCAACGGGCGGCCGCTTCATGGCCGTCCCAGTGCCGGAGCTCTGCCCCTAATGAGAGAGGGGTAGCACGCTTTTTGTTTGTTCTGTTTGCTTGTTTCTTTTGACCTGCACAGCAATCATAATTACTGCTCTGAGACGATATGAATGGCTCCTGAGGAAGCAGAATTGTCTGCAGAAATGCATTGAGCTTAGCTAGTTCAGGGCTAATTCGTTTTTCAAGTGTTATTTAGTGCAGTTTCAAGTGTTTTCAGGAACAGACTTTAGAATACCGGCCATTTTGTGTGTGTATGTCCATGTGCTCTAAATGTTTAAGTGGTGAACGCTGACATCGGGGAATGAGTGTAGCGGCCTCCAAGGTGTGATTGAGGTCGTGTACAGCACACCAATGAGACAGCTTCTTGTTGCAAAATCAGAGCAACATTGTTTCTTTATTTTCTCCACACACACAAATTAACTTTACAGTAGTGTTGAGCGCGAATATTCGAATAGCGAATATTAATCGCGAATATCGCAACTTCGATAATTCGCGAATATTGCGAATATACTGCTATATATTCGTTATATCGAATATTCGTCATTTTTTCCATCTGAACAAATGATTCCTCCCTGCTTAAAATGCTTGTGGGTCAATGAGTCATCGGCCCACAAGCAAGAAGCAGGGAGGAATCATGACTTTAGATGTTGAAAAAAGACGAATATTCTAAAAACGAATATATAGCACTATAGCGAATATATTCGCTTTGACATTTTTAGAATATTCGTCTTTTTCCCCCTCCAAACAGTACAGTTAAACCTCTTTGGCATACTCCTCCCTAGCAGCTCCGTCACCATGGGAACTGCCTGGTGGTTAGATACACATCGGATCTGAGTTAGATCGTGAAAACTCAAACCGATGGTATATTCTAACACAGAGGCGTTCCCATGGAGATGGGGACGCAGTATATTGACAAGATGATACGGGGTTATAGCATTTCACCCTGACAGGCATGATTCGCATCTGCACCTCAGATGCCGCACCTGAAGCCACAAAGATCACAGCACCCTGTCAGAGGCCGGGTGCCGCCGAAGACAGGCAGCCCCTCACTATTGCCAATGGCAGTGCGCCTCACCAGTATTACAGACGTCAGTGCCATCTCTTCTCCCCAGTAAATATTGCTGGCAGTAAAGTTTCTCTACTCGACAGAGTCTCAGCAGTGTATCTGGGGCCTCGATTTTCACATGGCGGTTCGCAGTCCTGCTGCCATGGTTGTTAGTCAGCATTGTATACTATACGCCGGCGCCTCCCCTCAAACTGTGGTTTGAGGGAAGGAGCGCCCGGGCGGCCCAGCGCAGGTAAGTACAATGCTGACTAACCACCATGGCAGCCAGGACTGCAGTAGCTGCCCTGTTGCCATGGTACCGATCGGAGCCCCAGCACACACTGCTGGACTCTGATCGAGCTGCCGCTGCCACCAATGATGGGAGGGGGGAGAGGAGGTACACTGCCAGCAATTTAGTTTTTACTGGGGAGGGAGGGGGATTGAGTGCGCACTGACCAGCGATACTCAATAATGGGGAGGGATTGTTACGCACACTGGCCACCAATGATGTTTAATAGGGATCGGGCACTGGCCACCAATTATTGCTTGCAATATTAAGAGGGGGGAATTAGGCGCACCGCTCATTACCAATGATTTTAATAGTGGGGAGAAGACAGCAAGTTCAAGTGGCATTCACCTCTGAGAGGTGTTAGATCCGCACTATTAACCCTCAGGTGCATTCAGGTTACTAATAGTGCAGATCACAGTGCCTGTCAGAGGACAGGTGCCTCCAGGCAGCAGTGGAGCTGTATGTATGCGCGTGTTGGTACTTGGTCTGTTGCCTCTCATCACCATGGGAACGCTTTGAATATACCATCGGATTTGAGTTTCTCACGATCTAACTCAGATCCGATGGTATATTCTACCACCAGGCAGTTCCCATGGTGACGTATTAATTTGTGAGGAGTATGCCAAAGTGGTTAATCTAATATGGAGTATAGCTTATGCACTAAAGCAGTGTTATTGAAATCGCAATGCGTATCACTTAGTTAAATTAATCGCACAGATTTCAACCAGCACTGCTGCTATATTCCATATTCGTTAACTTCATGACCATGTTGACCCATTATGAAACCCAGTTTCTGTTGAAACGCACGATTAATATACTTGAATTAACGCGATTGCGATTTCAACGAATTCCTCAAATCCGATAGCACATTTTTAGTATATGAGACGTTCATGGTGATGGGACGCTCCATGAGCACGGAAGTTATGGTTGGCTCAGAATTAGCTTAATATGACGACTTATTCGCTATATTCAAAACGAAGATAACGGCATTCTACATCTTCGGCTTTAGCAACCTATTCACAACTTTATCCGCTAATTTAGCAATCAACAGGAAGGTTGACTTACCAGACAGTTGTGTTAAATTCGCTATACATTTTTTTTTTTAATACAATAATTATATTACTTAATAAAATTATTATATTATATTATATTATATTATAATTATTCTATTTATTAAAAAAAAAAAAAAATCGTATAGCGAATTTAACACAGCTGTCTCTATAGTCAACCTTCCTATTTGCTAGAATTAG
Organism: Bufotes viridis; assembly: GCA_033119425.1. Lineage (NCBI taxonomy): Eukaryota > Metazoa > Chordata > Amphibia > Anura > Bufonidae > Bufotes > Bufotes viridis. The sequence continues at coordinate 7,378,412 of CM065590.1, forward strand.
CGGTTGACTAATTAGTAGCTAAACGAAGATGTAGAATACTGCTATCTTCGTTTTTTGAGGAATATGACGAATACATTCGGCCATATTCGTCATCCTCGCACTCTAGCTATGAAACCAATAGAAAGTAGTTTAAGTTAAAAATCGCAATATGCGATTATTTAAATCGCATGTTAATCGCGATAACTAGAAAATGATTTATCATTCTATTTTCACGAATATGAAACGAATATTCATACGAATATTCGCGAATTTCGTCGAAATCGAATATGGCACCTGCCGCTCATCACTACTTTACAGTATGCTAGGTTGACTCCATGTGTTGGAGCAACCCTAATACTGTTTAACTGTGTCACTGATTAAGCCAGCAGGGAATTATTCAGGTGCATTTTGTGCCTCCCTGCCTTGGGTCCACTGTCATATCTGACGCAGTTGAATGGGCATTTCATGTTCTTATACTCTCGTCCACTTTGCTATATACTTTTATAGTGTTGAATAAATAAAAGTTACGTTTTAAGTATTCTCTTTACAAAAATTGGACTAGGACTTCTTTCCTCTGGGATACAAATTTGAGAGTATTTATTTTTCAGTTAGCCAGGTCCTCTCGAAGTTGAATAATCAGTGCATCTGTAGATACCGCACTCTTTTTAAACTTGTTTTTCTCAGTGTACAGTCTGAGTAGCTCTTTGTCCATGTCAGAGTATAAACTTTCCTTGTCCGAGATTCTAGACTCTAACACACAAATCTCTCTGCCCCTCTCGACTGTACACTGGGCCTTTTCTTGCAGTTGAGTTTCTAATGCAGCCAGTCAAGGTGCAGGTAACTACTGCCCTCACTGTTATTATAATATATATTATATATGTTATATATTATATATATTATAGTGATTGGACGGCCGGAACTCGTCATCGGGTGCTATATAGCACCCGATGACGCATGTTCAGCTCAGACATAGACAGGGAGAGCAGAGTGTAGGCAGGAAAAGACAGAGTAGGGAGGGAAATTTAACAGATTTTATTAGAAACAAGATTTGCAAAGACCCGAATGTCCTTTTAAGGACAACAGTGTGTGTGTGTGTGTGTATGCGTTTTACAGCAGCAATCAATTTAGCTCTTGCAGTCTAAGGGACAGTGCTTCTGAAGCGACAGGTGCAGGGAGAGAAAGTAGCTTGCTTTTTTCTTTTAAAATTCTTTTTATTATTTATAAGAAGAATAACATTTATCAATTTCCAATAAACATGTGTGTCGAGATTACACAGGTGTGGATACATTACATTGCAATAGTACAGCAATAACAACAATTAGTATGCAAATGAGCAAATGAGCGTGGCTCACAATGATCAGTAATTGCAACAGATTAGAGGACTAGGAAAAGAAGCCTGTGCAGTAACTAGTGAGCCAGTAAAACCATGTGTGTCAAGTGTCATCAAGTCGAGAAAGGCGTAGCCAATATAGCTGTACTGTCTCCTAGAAGGGAGGTGAAACTCTTGTAGTCAATAACATAACACGGGGGAGATAACTCGTGACAAGACAAGACAAGACATGACAGACAGGAAACAGGAGGGGGGAGGGGGAGAGAGGGGGGGGAAGGGGGGGTGACCAGTAAAGCCATTCGGTACGCGTCAGGAGCGTTGTGGTCAGACGTCGGGAGCGGCTGCGCGTTGTCTAAAGGTCGTCCAGGGGGCCCATGTCAGGCTGAAGATATTATGGGTCTTAGATTCCCAGCTAGATAGTTCCTCTAGGCGATATAATAAATCCACTCTATCAATCCATCGAGCTTGCTTTTTTCTACCAGAAGTTTTTCCAAGACCCCAAAGTCCTTTTTAGGACTACTGAGTGTGTTTGACAGCAGCAAGATATTTTTATTGTGTACCTATTAGTGACATATAGGGCCAGATTTATCATTAGCTAAAATCACTTAAATGGAGTGAAAAAGTCGCAAAAAATGCTCAATCAGTAAAATTGCACATTTTTTGCGACTTTTTCAAGCTCTCCAGTTTTGTGAAAGTAGGCGTGTTTTCATATAATCTCTAAACAGATTTACGATTGTGACTGTTTAAAAAGTCACAAAAAAGTCGCAAAATAGTGTACATCATCTGCAGACTGTGTATGTAATAATCTGGCCCACATCTAGTGACCACAGTGTGTGGCTTTGTGTAAAAATACAGTCCTACATCAGCAGTGTCTGTAGCGCAAAATCCATTAATCTGGGTCTAATAGTGTCCATATTCTGTGGATTTCTGTGACATACTGTCCGGCCTCCCCAAACAGTTTCTGTATTTCTGTATTTCAAATTACATTAATCTGGGCATAATATACTGTCCATTTCCTGTCAGTTTCTGTGACATATAGTATCCGTCATCCTAAAACAGGTTCTGTATTTCCAATTACATTGTTGTTTTTTTGTGACATATACAGTCTGGCATCTGAATACATTGTCTGTATTTCAAATTACATTAATCTAGGCCTAAAATATTGTCAAAATTCTGATGTTTTTGGTGACCTATACAGTCCGGCTTCCGAATATATTGTCTGTATGTAAAATTACATTAATATGGCAATAATATACTGTCCAATTTCTGGTTTTTTTTGTGACATATAGTGTCCGTCATCCCAAAACAGGTTCTGTATTTCCAATTACATTAATCTGGGCATAATATACTGTCCATGTTCAGTTTTTTTTGGGGGGGACATACAGTTTTGCATCTGAATACATTGTTTGTATTTAAAATTACATTAATCTGGCAATAATATACTGTTCATATTCTGGTATTTTATGTGACATATACAGTCTGGCATCCCAGACAGTCTGCGCCACATCTTGTGACAAAACCATTAAGATGAAGAAGGCGAGCTAAGAAGTGACTGGAAGACTGGAAAGTGGGCGTGATGCTGATGGTGCACGCAGAGGCCATGGCCCTGGACGCAATGAAACTGTGCCTGCTGCCAGTGCACCAGAAAAAGAAAATCCACTGTACCCAGCGTCATGTTCAACTTAGATGGGCAACACAGGACAACACTGTCCAAGTCGGACCAGTGTGAACAGTTGGTTGGTTGGATTGCTGAAGATAATGCATCCAGTCGGTTAAGCACTACCCTCTCTTCCACTAGATCCAGTCTCTGTAGCCAAGAGTCTGGTCAACCGAATCCTTACTCTGATCATCCTTCCTAACCACCATGTAGATGCTTGCCAAACGAGTGATCCCACACTCGGATATTCCAAGGAGCTCTTAGCAGCCCCACTATTAGATTTGGCCCTCTCGCCCACAACGCTCCAAGACTGACCGGGGATATTGTGCCCTGATTCCCAACCTCTTGAGCCTTCATAGTCACAAGAAGATGACAGTGGTGATCGGCAATCATTCGTTCATGAGGTGGATGATGATGAGACACAGTTGCCAAAATCTCAGGTTGTGGTTGGGTCAAGTCAGGAGGATGAGCAGAGTGAGGAAGTTGAAGAGAAGGTGGTGGACGATGAGGTCACTGTCACTGATCCAACATGGGAAGATGAAAAGCCGAGTGAGGACAGCAGTACAGTGGGGGAGGGATCCGCAGCACCGCAACAGGCTGGAAGAGGCAGTGGGGTTGCAAAAGGGAGTTTTCGGCCCACCCCAAACAGTCCCGCAACCGTGAAACCGACCACCCCCATGCGTAAATCTACCTTGCCAAGAGATATTTGTTCCAGGCTGGAAGAGGCAGTGGGGTTGCAAAAGGGAGTTTTCGGCCCACCCCAAACAGTCCCGCAACCGTGAAACCGACCACCCCCATGCGTAAATCTACCTTGCCAAGAGATATTTGTTCCACACTATGGTGGTTTTTTGAGGAAAGTGTAGACGGAAAAAGAGTGGTAGTTTGCAACCTGTACCTTACCAAAATGAGCCGGGGCGTGAACACTAGCAACCTCACCACTATCAGCATGATCTGCCACATGGCATCCAAGTACCCTAATAAGTGGGCCGAACGCCTGGGTCCACAATCTTTGTTCTGTGGGTAACACCAATGCATCCTCTTTCCCTGTATTACGCACTGCTGTCCAATCCCCTGTCGAAGGTGCCGGCCCGGATGCACCTCGCCCTGCACCTGAACCTTCGCATGAACTGTCAGCAACAACATCCACTTCCCTGTCCCAGTGCAGCATCCAAATGTCCATAACACAGACATTTGAACACAAGCGCGAATACCCACCAACCCGCCCACAGGCCATAGCCCTAAATGCGCAACTTTCAAAATTACTGGCCCTTAAAATGTTACAATTTAGGCTTATGGACACTGAGGCGTTCCGCAGCCTGATGTCGGCGGCCGTCCCTCGGTACACAGCCCACAGCCGCCACTATTTTTCACGGTGTGTCGTGCCCGCCTTACACCAGCATTTGTCCCAGAATATCACCCATGCCCTGACCAATACACTTACTGGGAAGGTCCACCTCACCATGGACACATGGACAAGTGCTGGGGGCCAGGGATGCTACATTTACCTGACCGCACCCTGGATGAATGTTGTGGAGGACGGGAGTGAGTCGTACCCTGAGATGGCACAGGTGCTACCTACACCCAGGATTGCGGGCCCTACGTCCATCTGAGTCTCCGCCAGAAGCTATGTTACTGGCTCCAACCCCCACTTCTCCTCCTCCGCTGCTTCCTCCTCCACTTCCACCTCCAACAACTGTCAGCCATCAGTCGCTAGCTCGAAGCAGTGTAGCACTGCTGTGGGTAAGCGTCAACAGGCCATGCTGAAGCTGATCTGCTTGGGGGACAAACAGCACACTGCCGCAGAGCTATCGCAGGGTATAAGGGACCAGACCGAGCTGTGGCTCTTGCCACTTAACCTAAAACCAGGCATGGTTGTGTCTGACAATGGCCGTAACTTGGTGGTGACTTTGGATCTCGGCAAACAGACACACATTCCATGCCTTGACCACGTCTTAAACTTAGTGGTTTAGCGGTTTATCAAAACTTACCCCAATTTGCAAGAGCTACTAGTAAAGGCACGCCGCTTGTGTGCTCATTTCCGAAGGCCGTCCAAACCTTCAGCTGGTCTGTCAATGCTGCAGCAGTGCTTCCGGCTTCCAGTGCACACACGAACTCTACGTTCTAAATGTTGGCCAGGCTTTATGAGCAGCAGAGGGCAGTTTTGGAATACCAGCTGCAACATGGTCGTTGCCTTTCGACTCAACTGCCACTTTTCACAAGCGAGGAGTGAGCATTGATGTGAGGTTTTAAAGAACTTTGAATCCACAAAGATGGTTAGTGGTGATAACTCTATTATCAGTGTAACCATCCCACTGCTGTGTCTACTCAAACGTTCGCTGCTCGCAATTAAGGACCACGCTCTGAATGTTGTGGACGAGGAAATGGGAGAGGACATTACACAGGGTGATAGCCAGACCACCCACAGTTCGTCTTCTCAGCGAATTGGACCATGAAGAAGAGGAGGAGGAGCTGGAGACAGTTGCCTCTGCTACAGAGGGTAGTACCCTTGGAACTTTAATTACATCTGTTCAGCGTGGATGGGAAGAAGAGAAGGAGGGGGAGGATGAGGAAATGGAGAGTCTTCCGGATGTCGACATCAAAGTCTTGCCTGTTGGTACTCTGGCACACATGGCGGACTTCATTTTAGGCTGCCTTTCCCGTGACCCTCGTGTTATACACATTTTAGGTAACACAGATTACTGGGTGTTCACCCTGTTCACCCTTCTTGACCCACGCTACAAAGAGAACTTCTCATCTCTCATTCCTGTGGTGGAGAAGACAAGTAAAATGTTTCAATACCAGAAGGTACTTGACAGATTGCTCCAAAAATTTTTATCTGACAACTTGGCCGGCAGAGTCCGTACTTCCTTAGGCAAACAAGGAAGGGAGACTAGGGGAACATATACTGTAGCAGTTCCAACAAAGGCAGGGCAAAACTCTCCAAGGCATGAGACACTTTCATGACACCCCACCAGCAACCTCACCCTGAAGCGTGGCCTAGTGGTACAAGGAGGGAAAAGTTTTGGAAGATGGTGAAGGAATACATTGCAGACCGTGTCAGCGTCCTAAATGATCCCTCAGTGCCCTACAACTACTGGGTGTCCAAGCTGGAAACGTGGCATGAACTTGTGCCCTAAGCCTTGGAGGTGCTGGCCTGCCCTGCCGCCAACGTTTTGTCTGAGCATGTATTTAATGCTGCTGTTGGCATTATAAGAGATAAGCGTATCCGCTTGTCCACTGGAAATGTTGACACAGTGACTGAATTGCTCCTGAATTCTCAACTCCACCGGAGGAAAGCTGAGCTGATGATGAACATAAAGTCAATTTCAGTCTATCATTTCTAATGTACTCAGTCTACTGTAGTGTATTCCCATGCACCTTTTCCACCACAAAAAATTTGTATATGGTTGAATCTTGTTTTCTCCTCCTCCTCCTCATCCAGATTGTATATATTCCCTCCACTCTAATTTTTTTAATAGGGTCAGCCCGCCTGCAGGCCCTCAACTAAAATATTTTTTATAGGGTCCGCTGAACAGAATGCATATAATGTTTTAGAGCGGCAGCTGAACACCATGAATTTGCATCTAATTTTTTAGAGCGTCAGCTCACCTGCAGGCACTCGCATATCATGTTTTAGAGCATCAGCTCACCTGCAGAAACTCGTATATAATGTTTTAGTGCGTTAGCTGAACAGCATGCACTCGCATATAATCTTTTAGAGAGTCAGCTCAGCAGCAGGCCCTCGCCCCTAATGTTTTAGAGGGTCAGTTTAGCAGCAGGCCCTCACCCCTAATGTGTTAGAGGGTCATCTCAGCAGCAGGCCCTCGTCCCTAATGTTTTAGAGGGTCAGCTCAGCAGCAGGCCCTCACCCCTAATGTTTTAGAGGGTCAGCTCAGCAGCAGGCCCTCACCCCTAATGTTTTAGAGGGTCAGCTCAGCAGCAGGCCCTCACCCCTAATGTGTTAGAGGGTCATCTTAGCAGCAGGCACTCGTCCCTAATGTTTTAGAGGGTCAGCTCAGCAGCAGGCCCTCACCCCTAATGTTGTAGAGGGTCAGCTCAGCAGCAGGCCCTCGCCCCTGTTTTAGTGGGTCACCAGCCGGCCACCAATCACATTTTTTCCAGGGTGTGTATGATGCCCTCCTTTATGTGTAATAAAGGGTGTGTTATAGGGCCGGTTCCTTGTCATTTTTGGCAGCCCTTTCACTTAGTGCATAGGCTTCATGAGTGTAGGTGTCCCACTACCTGAACAATTGTACCACAATGTGAATGAGGCCGTCTCTTATGTGATGTACAAGCTGTTTCGGAGTGCCTCTTGCTTGTAATTTTTGGCAGCACTTGCACTTTATATACAATTGAATATACAGGAAAGAATGTTTCCTAACAATTTTTCCTGTAAAATTGAGTTTTTTTTGGGGGGGTTTGGGCATGTTTTTGTCAGTCTGTAAAAGCGGCGTACAACTCGGACAATATGGTTCCAAGCAGTTACTTGGGAGTCCAAGATGCATCCAGACATCATCCCCATGCTGTTCCCGGTCTAGTCCGGTGGTGTTTCTGTCACTTTCTGACCATTTACAATGGACCAGGCACCCTCCCCTCTTCAGAGCAGGGGGTGCCTGGTTGTTTCCCATTTACTTCAATTATACTCGGGTGCTCGGCCGATCATATGAACATAGCAATTTGTTCGGCCTGAACATCCAAACACCCAAATACTTTGGTGCTCGCTCATCACTAATGAGATGCCATCTTCTTTGGTGCTGTACTTCCTTGTCCTTGGATTGCTGCGTGGAGGAGGTCCTCTAATATCTGGAACGCCGTCTTCCGACCAGCCGTACTTCATCTGTTCAGCTCCAACGGCGACTGTTCTCTTACAGTGACGGTATGCGTCATTCTTATGCTCTCATGTGTTCGGGGTACTTTAAAGACAATCAGAAAATCGTTAAAATTCAAAAATCAAAAGATTTTAGATTCTCTGCTGTAGATATTGCCTTGTGTTTTAGTTCTGACTGAAAAAAAAAAAAAACGCTTTACCTGTCCGAACTATCAGGCCCTGGACGCACAGAAACCACTGTCCACGTCTCACTTGTCTGACTAGTTCACAGAGTAAGAGATATTTCTTCACCAAAACCAAACACAAAAACATATTCTTAGCAGTGTGCCTGGCTCGCCAATGTTAAAGGAAATATTAATTATTAATATTTTAGATTAATATCAATACTTAATATTCATAAATATGCGTGAGTCGTCTATTGATGACTCCGCCTATTTATACTATAAATGCAAACTACCTGATTGCACTTACACGTTTCCTGAACTTCATGTGAATTACTATTACGGCGGCGGCTACTACAATAAATGACTACCTGCTGTAATTTGAATAATAAAAGGAATTTATTAAACAATTACACGTCTACAGTCTATTATTGTTATAATTATATATATTTATATCAAAGGACATATAAATATATACACTTATAGTTGCACACAGTAATATATCCACAACACTACAATACAAACCTAACTACACTACACAATATCCTCCACAAAATCTACCTAAAAATACTCTTACACATACACACATTATTTAGCAGCAGCCCACCCAACCTGGCTATACACTCTATCCCTAGGGGGTAAATAAAGAGTTAAAACACTATCCCAGTAACGGTTCTATTGCAGGGGATCAGGGGTAGTAGGGGCTAATGCAAGGGGGGTATTCCCGGGATCAGGGGTACAGCAAGTGTTTATGCAGGGGTAGACATCGGGGCTGCTGGGAATGCAAGGGTTAATGGTAGGGGCAGGGGTTGATACTGGGTAATGAAGGGGTAATATGGGAAAGGGAATAAAGTTTGTTGGTGGTATAGGGTTCTATGCAGGGAAATGGTTAATGATACTTATTCCTGCTCGTCTTCCAGGGATGCTCGCCTCTAGGGAATTGCTCGTTCTCCTGGGGGATGATTCTCTTCTTGTCCGGGCTGCACGGCTTAACTGAAAAGCGCAGGGCCGCCAAAATATTTAAATCCGGCGGCGCTCGCTCCCGTGCAGCCTGAGCTGCGGCATGCGTGCATGCTACAGGCAAAGACTCGTGGGCCTACGCGGCGAAATGACGTTGCCACACAAGCCCGCGTGTCCCTTCACATGCCTCCAGAGGAATGCGCAGCGCGCTTCCAGGTGGGGGAATGCTTTGATGCTCCCCCCTGTAAAGCGTCTGCATACCCCAGGTGCTGTATTTAGCGCACCGGAGGTATGTAATAAACAGAGGCAGGGGAACATTTGTTACCCTATGTCTGTTATGTAAATCATGTTCAGCCCTGCTGGAGATGTTTACCAAAAGACAAAAGGATCCTATTAATCATTTGCCTTTCGAAGTGACCGGAGCTGAACATAATTGTCCAGCCATCTGGTGTCACATCCCCCCTGCAGGAGAATTTGGTTGGGGGAGACAATTGGGTATATATATATATATATATATATATATATACCCAGACCTATCTGTGGAATGCATGGCCGCAACCTGGGGGATATAGATCTATCCCCACATATATACTGGGCCAATACTGGCCCCACAGGGGGGGGGTATTTTAACCATTTAAGCCCCCCTAGCTTAAACACCCTTAATGACCAGGCCACTTTTTACAATTCTGCACTACACTACTTTCACCGTTTATTGCTCCGTCATGCAACTTACCACCCAAATGAATTTTACCTCCTTTTCTTCTCACTAATAAAGCTTTCATTTGGTGGTATTTCATTGTTGCTGACATTTTTACTTTTTTCGCCATTAATACAAATTTAACGAAATTTTTGAAAAAAAATGACATTTTTCACTTTCTGTTGTAAAATTTTTCAAAAAAAACTACATTTCTATATAAATTTTTCTCTAAATTTATTGTTCTACATGTCTTTGATAAAAAAAAGTCCAATAAGTGTATATTTATTGGTTTGGGTAAAAGTTATAGCGTTTACAAACTATGGTGCAAAAAAGTGAATTTCTGCATTTTGAAGCAGCTCTGACTTTCTGAGCGCCTGTCATGTTTCTTCAGGTGCTAGAATGTCAGGAAAGTATAATACCCCCAAATGACACCATTTTAGAAAGAAGACACCCCAAAGTATTCGCGGAGGGGCATGGTGAGTTCATGTATCATTTCATTTTTTTCACAAGTTAGCGGAAAATGACACTTTCTGAGAAAAAAAAAAGTTTCAATTTCTGCTAACTTCTGGCAAAAAAAAGAAATCTCAGACGGACTCACTATGCCCCTCAGTGAATACCTTGGGGTGTCTACTTTCTGAAAAGGGGTCATTTGTGGGGTGTGTTTACTGTTCTGGCATTTTGGGTGGGGCTAATTGTGAGCCGCCATGTAAAACCTAAAGGTACTGTTGGAATTTGGGCCCCTTTGCACTCAGGCTGCAAAAAGTGTCACTTATGTGGTATCGCTGTACTCAGGAGAAGTAGGGCAATGTGTTTTGGGGTGTATTTTTACATATACCCATGTTGGGTGAGAGAAATATCTCTGTAAACTGACAACTTTGTATAAAATTTTTAAAAGTTGTCGTTTACAGAGATATTTTCACACACAGTATAGGTGTATATAAAAATACACCCCAAGCACATTGCCCTACTTCTCCTGAGTACGGCGATACCACATGTGTGCCACTTTTTGCAGCCTGGGTGCAAAGGGGCCCTAAAACCAATGAGTACCTTTAGGATTTCACAGGGCATTTTTACGCATTTGGATTCCAGACTTCTTCTCACGCTTTAGGGGCCCCTAAAATGCCAGGACAGTATAAATACCCCACATGTGACCCCATTTTGGAAAGAAGACACCCCAAGGTATTCCGTGAGGGGTATGGTGAGTTCATGTAAAATTTTATTTTTGTCACAAGTTAGTGGAATATGAGACTTTGTAAAAAACAAAATAAAAAAATATATATCAATTTCCGCTAACTTGTGCCAAAAATAAAAATTCTGTGAACTCGCCATGCCCCTCACGGAATACCTTGGGGTGTCTTCTTTCAAAATGGGGTCACATGTGGGGTATTTATGCTGCCCTGGCATTTTAGGGGCCCTAAAGCGTGAGAATCCAAATGCGTAAAATGGCCTGTGAAGTCCTAAAGGTACTCATTGGTTTTAGGGCCCTTTGCGCATTTGGCTGCAAAAGTGCCACTCATGTGGTATCGCTGAACTCAGGAGAAGTAGGGCAATGTGTTTTGGGGTGTATTTTACATATACCCATGCTGCGTGTGAGAAATATTGCTGTAAACGACAACTTTTTACATTTTTTTATTCAAAGTTGTCAATTTACAGAGATATTTCTCTCACCCAGCATGGGCATATGTAAAAATACACCCCAAAACACATTGCCCTACTTCTCCTGAGTACGGCGATACCACATGAGTGACACTTTTTTGCAGCCAAGATGCACAAAGGGGCCCTAAAACCAATGAGTACCTTTTAGGAGGCATTTTTACGCATTTTTCTTCTCACGCTTTAGGGCCCCTAAAATGCCAGGGCAGTATAAATACCCCACATGTGACCCCATTTTGGAAAGAAGACACCCCAAGGTATTCTGTGAGGGGCATGGCGAGTTTATAGAAGATTTTTTTTTTTGCACAAGTTAGCGGAAATTGATTTTTTATTGTTTTTTCTCATAAAGTCTACCTTTCTGCTAACTTTTGACAAAAAGTTAAATTTTTCATGGACTCACTATGCCCCTCAGCGAATACCTTGGGGTGTCTTCTTTCCAAAATGGGGTCATTTGTGAGGTGTTTGTACTGTTCTGGCATTTTGGGTGGGGCTAAATTGTGAGCAGCCATATAAAACCTAAAGGTACTCGTTGGAATTTGGGCCCCTTTGTGCACTGGGCTGCAAAAAGTGTCACTTATGTGGTATCGCCGTACTCAGGAGAAGTAGGGCAATGTGTTTTAGGGTGTATTTTACATATACCCATACTTTGTGTGAGAAATATCTCTGTAAATTGACAACTTTGAATAAAAAATTTAAAAAGTTGTCGTTTACAGTGATATTTCTCACACACAGTATGGGTATATGTAAAAATACACCCCAAGCACATTGCCCTACTTCTCCCGAGTACGGCGATACCACATGTGTGACACTTTTTTGCAGCCAAGATGCGCAAAGGGGCCCTAAAACCAATGAGTACCTTTAGGATTTCACAGGGCATTTTTACGCATTTGGATTCTCACACTTTAGGACCCCTAAAATGCCAGGGCAGTGTAAATACCCCACATGTGACCCCATTGTGGAAAGAAGACACCCCAAGGTAATCCGTGAGGGGTATGGCGAGTTCACAGAAAAAAAAAAAATTTGGCACAAGTTAGCGGAAATTGTTTTTTTTTTTTTTTTTTTACAGTCTCATATTCCACTAACTTGTGACAAAAATAATATTTTACATGACCTCACCATACCCCTCGCGGAATACCTTGGGGTGTCTTCTTTCTAAAATGGGGTCACATGTGGGGTATTTATACTGCCCTGGCATTTGAGGGTCTCCGCAATCATTACACGTATGGCCAGCATTAGGAGTTTCTGCGATTCTCCTTATATTGAGCATACGGGTAATGAGATTTTTTCCGTTCAGCCTCTGGGCTGAAAAAGAAAAATGAACGGCACAGATTTTTCATTCGCATCAATCAATGTGGATGAAAAATCTCTGGCCAAAATGTGCAAAAAACAAAACGGCACAGATTTCCTCATTCGCATCGATCAATGTGGATGAATAAATCTCTGCCAAAAATGTGCAAAAAAGTAGTAAGGCCCCATTAACACGTCCGCAAAAATGTCCGCATCTATTCCGCAATTCTGCGGAATAGATGCGGACCCATTCAGTGTGAATGGGGCTGGCGGTGATGCGGAGAGCACACTATGCGCTCTCCGCATCAGCATTTGCGGAGCTGCAGCCGCAAACTTCCGGGTTTCGGCCCCCAAACATCCGGCCACAGCTCCGCAAAAGATAGAGCATGTCCTATTCTTGTCCGCAATTGCGGACAAGAAAAGGCATTTTCTATATAGTTCTGGCAATGTGCGGATCCGCAAAATGCGGAAAGCACATTGCTGGTGTCCGTGTTTTGCGGATCCGCGGATCCATGGATCCGCAAAACACATACGGACGTCTGAATGAGCCTTACAGGGGGTAATTAGTGTCAGGGGGTGACAGGGGGTGATCGAGGGTTAATCAGGGGTTAATCAGTGACGGGGGTGGGGGATGGGTGGGGGGTCTGTGTGGTGATTTGGTGCACTTATAAAGTTTCCTTTGGTGGTCCCAAGCAAAGGGACCACCAAAGGAACGATCAGCAAGCATATCAGACGCTGTTAACAAAACAGCGTCTGATATGCAATTTTAACTTCTACAGCCTGCCAGCGCACGATCAGCGCTGGCAGGCTGTAGCTTACCTTGTCCCCGACGTGATCCTGTGAACGCGCGCACGCGCGCGCGTTCACAGGAAATCTCGCCTCTCGCGAGATGACGCGCGGGCGCGTCAAGGAGGAACAGACCGACCGCCCGCAGGACGCAATCCTGCGTGAGGCGGTCGGAAAGAGGTTAATGATACACATGTGTAATCAATAATGAATTTTGTATAAATATACTATGTTGATATGTATTGTTCACTTGGCTTGAAAATGGCTCTGTGAGAGAGCTGAAACGTTGCTGTGTTAACATGTGTGAATAAACACTATTTTGTTCACTTTACCTAAGGAGTGCTTTGCCAATTTGTTGGAGTTGTAAAGAGACCCCGTAACCAAGGGTGGACGCGTGCACCATTGGATCATTGGGATACACTGGAGGAGTGCTGCCTGATTTTGGCTTTTATCTATATATATATATATATATATATATATATATATATTATATGCATATATTCTAATCTCACCCTTCCCTCTACAGATTGCTATCACCATCAACCATGTGTTTACCCATAGCCATTTCACTTGACATTAGTAATGGTGTCTTGGTGTTAAAGACCTTGAAAGGGGTTGGACACAGTCCTAAGAGACTTCCGAGAGCATAACGCAACTTTTCAGGGCAATCTGAACATAATGAACACTTTTTGTTCAATTTGGACAGTAAAATAATTTTAAAATTTATCTCAGTTTTGGTATTTGTGAGAAAATTTTCAGCATAGCAAGATTGCAATTGTCCCAAAATTGTTCTTTACTATACATTGAGAGGACAAAACAGATCAACCAAGTCTGAAAAATCTATTAATTAGAAAAAAATTTATTACTAAGAAAATTTTATTTTTACAATTATTTTATTACATATATGAAAAAAAATACTTGTGATCCAACCACCATGACTGAGTTGGAAAGCAGGTTTAAGTTTATGAAATGCTTCTTTGAAGTCTTTGTTCCTCAGGGTGTATATAGTAGGATTGAGAAGTGGGGTCACCACAGTGTACATCAGAGAAAGGACCTTACTCAGGAGCAGAGATTGTCCTTTTGTAGGAAACATGTAAACAATTGACAATGTCCCATAAAATAAGGAAACCACAATGAGGTGGGAGCTACAAGTGGAGAAGGCTTTATATCTTCCAGTATTTGATGGGATCTTCAGGATAGTGATGCCAATGCACACATAGGACATCACAATTACTATAAAAGGTATCATAATAACAAATGATCCCAGTATAAGAACCTGGTAATGAAATATGGATGTATCAGAGCAGGAGAGCTGCAATATGGGTTCAAAATCACAGTAGAAATGGTCAATTGCATGTGGTCCACAGAAATACAAATTTTGTATAGCAAATAAATCTGTCAGTGACATGATGAAACCCATAAACCAGATTATAGTGACTGATGTCACACAAAACTTATGACTCATGATAGAGTGATACCGGAGGGGGTTACAGATGGCCAGATATCGATCATAAGACATCAGTGACAGAAGAAAACATCCTGAAGACTCTAACATGACAAAGAAACACAACTGTAAGATGCAGTAGATGAGAGAGACAGTGAGTTCTCCATAAAGGGCAGTGTGAAGTAGGGTGGGGACAACATCAGTGGTCACCAGAAGGTCATATAGTGATAGCTGTGTGATGAAGAAGTACATGGGGGACTGGAGGTTTTTACTCATCAAATACAAAGACATGATGAGAAGGTTTCCAAAAATGGTTCCAAAATATAGAATAATCAGTAATGAGAAAAACAGAAAATTGAAGCTCTGAACATCTGGAAATCCTAGAAGGACGATGGTAGTAATGTTATTTGGCAATGTCCCCTGTGGAAAAGACATGGGTGAGAATTATATTTACCAAATTCAAAGATCCGCCAGAATATTTTCTCATAATCTCAATTACTGCTTAAGACTAATAGACAGGAAGCTCAATTTTTTGTCCATTAGAAAGTCTAACATGGTCATCAGAAGATTACCTATTTTGTAAAACACATTTTTAGGTTCAAAATATTTTTTTAGAATTTTTTGTTAATTGTACTGTATATGTCATTCATTATGTTTATTTAAATAAATAATCCAAAACTCCTTCAGTTCTCACACTGGCCACTAGGCCTACGATATGTTAAGACTTCCTGTTAAGACTTGCTGCTACATGGGCCATAGACACAATGGACAGGAGATGACCCCATTGACTTCTATGGGAGATTTTCCAAGCATGTTATGTGACCTTTTCAGAGTGTTTAGAGGTCAGGAGGAAGCTGAAAAGCTTTGACCTCACCTATTGTGAATAGTGGACCCTGTGTTATCTATACAGAAGTGTTACTTGTCATTGTAATTCTTCTTGTGGTGATAATGATAATAGCTACTGAAAAGTAACATGTATAGAACAGGAAATCATGACCTTTTATGATCATGGCCTTTTAGCCAGTGTGAAAATTGCAGGATTATATGTGTTATTTTTAAATATAGACAGTGACATGGAGAACTTAAAAAAATAACAAAAAAAATCTAAAATAAATAGGTTCAGCATAAAGACATGATGCCTTCCCCTGTAGAAAATGTCCTGTACGTTAGTAAGTACATGTACATGATAAATGCCACTTGCTGAAGTGAGACAACCCCTTTAAGTAGATGAGCTTCAACAAGGTTATATGCCATCTTGAAAGTAAAATAATCAAGCATACTACTTAAGCTGGGTATAAGAATACCAAAATCACCAGATTTGGCATACATACTTGCTTCAACTTTGTATATTTTTATTTTTTCATTTGCAAAAAACTGTCCATTAGCAGGATGCATTTTGGCTCCTGTAGCCCTTCTCAACCGTACCGGTACGGTTGAGAAAGGCTACAGAAGCGGAAATGCATCCTGTTAGTGGACACTTTTTTGCAAATAAAAAAATAAGAATATACAAAGTTGAAGCAAGTACTGTACGTCTGCTGGGAATAATTACCGTAATTCGATTTTGGAGTGGGGATTGCCCCTTCCCATGTAGCGGCAAGAGTATCATAAGCTGTTGAATTAGATTTTTGCTCAGATCTGGCAAATGTCAGACACGGCCACAGCCCAACAGAACCCATTCACTAAAATAAGGTGTCCTGCATGAATTCCAGCATTGTACTGGACATAATACTTAAGATTTTTTTCTCTATTTTTTCTTTTTTGCTGGAATCTTAGCAGAAACCTTAGCTATAAATGTGTACCTTGTCTAAGATGAGAAATTCAGAAACATATTGTTTTCATCAATTCTGATAAAACAAATCCAAGTTCTTAGATTTGTAGAAATATTACATTTGTTTGCAAAATGAAATTCTCAATTTTTTTAAAATGTCAAACCGCTATTCCTCTGTCATCATTTAATTTATTGACATGCAAGGTGAGTGTAAAGCTTTGAGTATGACCGGTGAAAGGTTCTCTTTAAGTGATAAAATTAGGTTTTTAGTAGCGTTGTTCCATTCTTCAAAAATTCTGAAATAATAGTAGATCAGCATGCACACGCAGGCTCACCTCATCTTTATCTGTGCTCTGTAGACTGTCCATGCTTCGGTATCACAATATACTGGTACAGGGCTCAGTGCATATGGTCTAATAGTCAGATAGTGACTGTATATGTATTTGAACATCCTCAATTTATACTCTGGTAGGAAGCTCAACGAGACTCCTCTGTGTCTCCAAGCAATACATACAATAGAAATTAATTAATTCAGCTGAGAGATCACCCTTAAAGATTGTTTTCATTATGTTTGCTCAAAGTAATAGACTAAAATAAATTATGAAAAATATGAAAAAAAGATGGAAAATGCTGGCCGCTGTGTGTGATGGACACGTGAGTCTGCAGCTTTCTCACAAGTGCACCTTAGACCCACCTTTATAGCACGCCAAAAGCCTTTCAGAATGGTGAAGACGAACAGGAAGCGTCCTGGGGAGCAACCGAACACCCCAAAGCCGACTGTTGCGTAGAATGACCTACAAAAATTCTGGAAAAAGCAGAACTTCCAGCCCGCTGGAGACTCATCAAAGATTGTGGCTGTGGCTGTGAGAGCGGGAGATCCTGCTGCAGACTCCGATAGAGACAGTGTGGGTGAAAGCGACTGGGGTGAGTTCGCCTCTGCCACCATCACTAAAGATTTTCTCCAAAAACAAACCTCCAGGCCATGAGACCAGTGATGGAGGAGCTGGCGGATATAAAGGCAGACCTGCGACAGATAGTCCAATGAGAAGAGGGCCTTGAAACTGCACAATCCAGCATTGTGGCCTTCTCAGAGGAGATAGCGACATGGTCCTCGCAGCATGCCGAATTTATCAACACGGCTCTGATGCCTATAGAGAACCAAGTCAATCGGAGCCGAAGGAGACATATCAGAATTAAACGACTACCTGAACAGTTTGCCCCAGAAGGTAGCACATCAGATTTTTAGTGATTTGCTGGGACCGGACAGGGCCGTTGGAGTAGTCCTAGAGCGCAAACATAAGGCCAAGCCAAAACAGGGGGAGCCACCATGGGATATTATTTCCGGACTTCTATCTTTTGTGGATACTTCCCAGATATTAACAGCAGCCAGAGTAAAACAACCTGTCCAATATGCTGACTCTAACTTGCATTTCTATCAAAATATAGCCTCTTTCACCCTGGCAAAACGGCCACTACTGGAAGTCCTACCTAAGAAAAAAATACAGTACACTTGGCTATTTCCGTTTGGCCTGGCTATTGCAGATGACAATTTAATCTTGGCTGCCGAGGCTGGATGACCAGGACCTTCCAAAATATGGAAGTGCAGGGGCTATCAGCCAATGAATTTTACAGAGCTCACTGTTGTGGACACCATTTTTATTGTTAACTCCCTTTTTCATTTTCCAACTGAGCCATGGGTTTATAGTGATACAAAGTGGGGGGCATATGCCTTCCCTGATGTGTCCCGAGTCACTCTCTCAACTTGTTTTTGCGCTTGCAGCTGTCAACTTTTGCAGCGTTTACCAATCAGCTGATAAGTTGGTTTAATATGGTTGTCCCCCCTTTTTTATTTTTATTTCTTATTTCTATTCTATTTTATTTAATACCCTCAGTTATTTTTCCCTTCACTTACAACCTTTCACAGCTTAGGTGGTGCTGAAGTCCACGACATGTCTAGGTGTACCTGAACCTCTTCACCTCATCCCCCCTCTTTTGAAGTCGGGAGGTGGAGTTAGTGTATTTAGTTTAGTGTGTCACAGCAGGCAAGACACAGCATTTTTCTGGCTTCAGGCCGGATTGCATCATTTTGAAGTATATTGCGTATTGTAGTTATTATACTTCTGTTAGAGGCTATTTTCGACAGCCTCTCATCTGTTTCGTCTTGTCCAACATCTCACTCCCCGTCTGTCTGTCTTCCATATTCCCCCCCCCCCTTTTTTCCATCTCCCCCACTGCAAATTACTTATTTGTATCATTAAGCCTTTTCCATTTTTTTCTCTCTAGATTAAATAGGTATTGGCACCAGTGTGACAGTGTGTTATGGCAGACATAGTCGCCACTCTTAACTAGTGTTGGGCAGGCATGCTCGGCACATGGCAGTGATCGGCCGAATACCGCGTGTGCTCGATAGCGATGCCCGAGTCTCCACCCCACACGTTTGTTGGCTGCTACGCAGCCAATAAACGTGCGGATAAGTGCTGCCATTCACTGTAATGCCATAGCCATGTTGGCTGCTGGAATTACAGTGATTGGCTGGCCGGAACGCGTCATCGGAGGTTATATAGCACCCGATGACACGTGTTCGGCTCAGTATTAGTCAGGGAGAGCTGAAGAGTAGAAGGGAAAGACAGTGTAGGGAGTGAGATCGAAATATTTTAGTTTTTTATACTTGTTATAGACATGCTGGGAGTTATAGTTTTGCAACAGCTGGAGGGTTGGGCGTCCCTGATCTGTGGCATCAGAGGGGTTAAACAGCCAGAATCAAATAACTCACAACTGTCCTGGATCTGAGAGAATAGTCCTCAATTTTAGTGGCTGTACCATGGTCACAGAATGGCTATATCCAGCTTTCAACTGTCTCAGCGTCCTTAGGTCTGCTCGATGCTTCACCATTTAACTCAACTGCCAACACTTTCCAGCAGGCACAATGTGGTCACACATACATAGCGCTGGCGGGCCATGTATGAGGAGCGGTGCAGGCCAGGAATTATCCTGTGCTCATACAAAGGACAGCAGCGCAATGTTTGTGTGACAACATTGTGCCTCCTAGGGAGCGCAGGAGCTGCTCCGATCAAAAGGGAATGCTTTAGTGAGTATGTAAGGAGGAGTACTGCTGAGAGGCATAACTATTGGGAAGGGGCACAGTATGGGCACAACTACTTTGTGGGGGCAAAAGAGGGAATATGTAACGGGGTGGCGAGGGCAGACTCGGCCTCCCATCGGCCACAGACCTGTTGCTTAGCTTCAGGAATGAGGACCTGTGTTTGGCCTCATTCCCAGGGTGACCTTGCTAGCTGGGAGGCTCCCTGCTCCTTGGTCTGCCTTGAACGCCGAGCTGATCACTCGGCGCTCGACTTGTCGGTCTGTTGGTCATGTGACGTTGCACTCCCACTATAAATACAGGCGGCCTGCTGGCCACAGGTTGCCTGTGATTTTTGTCCTATAGGCTGTGTACTTTATGTTATTTGCTACCTTTGGAATTGAACCTGGATTCGCCTCTTGACATCTCTTCTGCCTGCTCCCTGTACCTTGACGTTACCTCTAGGATTTCGACCTCGGTTTGTTTACGGATTTGCCTTTGCCTCTTCCTTGTTTTGACTTGACCTCCTGGACTGACCTCGGCTAGTTGACTCGTCTCGCCTTTGTTTTTGGCTACCTCTGGTCCACTTTCTTTTGCTTCCCTTTGGCTGTCCTCTTCCCTGCCGTCTCTCTCTCTCTCTCTCTCTCTCTGCTTGCACTTAGTAGGTTAGGGACCGTCGCCCAGTTGCGCCCCGTCACCTAGGGCGGGTGGTGCAAGTAGGCAGGGACAGGGGACCGGGTGGCAGCTCAGGGGGTGCACCTCCGCTCTATCTTGATACCTGTTACTCTACCCTCGTGACAGAATCACAGGCCTAATTTCAACATGGACCCTTTACAGAGCCTCACCGAACATGTGCAGGGTCTTGCTCAAATAGTGCAGGGACTTGGGGAGAGACTACAGGTTCAGGAGACCGTCCGAACCCCTCCTATTCTAACTCCTGCCATCCTTCAGGTGGAACCTCACATTAAATTGCCCGATCGGTTTTCGGGTGACCACCGAAGATTTTTAGCTTTCAAGGAAGGCTGTAAACTTTATTTTCAGCTTTGACGCCACTCCTCTGGCCCTGACCCCCAGAGGGTTGGTATTATCATTTCCTTGCTTCAAGGGGACCCCCAGGAATGGGCCTTTTCTTTACCCCCTAATTCCCCTTGTCTGAGCTCTGTGGACCTCTTTTTCCAGGTGTTAGGGGTTCTTTATGATGAACCTGACCGAGCCTCTGTGGCTGAATCCAATCTTAAGGCCCTCACTCAAGGAGATCGTCCCGTGGAGGACTATTGTACGCAGTTTCGCAAGTGGTGTGTTCCTTCGGGCTGGAAAGAACCAGCGCTCAAATGTCAGTTTAGGGCAGGCTTGACTGAAAGGTTAAAGGATATGTTGGTGTGTTATCCCTGTCCTGACTCTTTAGAGGAGACCATGACGCTAGCCATCAGACTAGATAGACAGATCAGAGAGAGACAGCGGGAGCATTTGCTTTCTCCTCATACCATTCTTCAACCTGAGACTCCTCCCCCTGGACCCAGGATGGAGACCCATTCAGACGAGCCCATGCAACTTGGGATGACGCGAAGAGAACTACGTTGTCGTCGCGGTTCTTGTTTTTACTAAGGGGACTGGGCTGGATAGGGCATGTATGGTGTAGGCATTGGGCAGATTTAGAGGCATGGCTTAGTGTTAAAAAATTGTGCCATGGTGCGCTACTCTCATTTTCAAAAGTTTGGGAGATATGGAATCAGTATTCTTTGATCAATGATCCTAGCTATAAGGCTGGTATTCCATGTAGTAGCCGCTGCACAGCAAATTTAGAGACAAGATATGACCATCGTGTGGTCAGAAACCTGGAGTTCCTACGGTCTGCAAATTAATTTGGGTTATCTACTTTCTTACCGATAGTTGGTTGACTTCAGATCTTTGGTCACAGAGTGGCTGCATCTTGGCTTGGCTGCGCACTGGCACTATGGGAGACATCACTCCCATAGTGCCAGTGCAGAATGTCAGGTATGAAATAGCTAGCACCAGCAAGTGAAGGTGTGGACTAAACTGCTATGCCTGCATTATTGCAACGGCAGTTTGCATTAAAGGGATTCTCCGGGCTTTTTCTATTGATGACCTTTTCTCAGGATAGGTCATCAATATCAGATCGGTGGCGGTGCTGGGTGCCAGATTGATCAACTGTACGGGGTGATTGCGAGTGCAGTGCGCACGTGCTGTCTCACTTCTCTCTTCCTATCCGCTGCTGCTGTCCCAAAGACATAGAGAAGGGAGAAAGCACGTGCACGCTGCACGTGGTATCTCCTTATACAGCTGATCACCGGGGGTGCCGGGTGTCGGACCCCCCGCCGATCTGATATTGATGACCTATCCTGTGGATAAGTTATCAATAGAAAAGCCCGGACTACCCCTTTAAGGTAAT
This sequence comes from Bufotes viridis, assembly GCA_033119425.1. Classification (NCBI taxonomy): domain Eukaryota; kingdom Metazoa; phylum Chordata; class Amphibia; order Anura; family Bufonidae; genus Bufotes; species Bufotes viridis. The sequence continues at coordinate 7,400,451 of CM065590.1, forward strand.
CTAAACTACCAGCAGGTCCTGAAGGTCTGCAGCTGCCAGAACATACAGGGAGCTGTAGTTCCTTGTAAGAATCACAAAGTTTTTAATTGATAATTAAAGTTTTTTTTGACAGTAAATACCTAGGGGAATTTATCTTTGGGGACTTGCCTGGGAAAATGCTCACACTTTCTCCGCTTGCTTGCAGCCTGATAGGTTTCTTATTTGCTCAGTCTCCTCCACACTGTGTCACTGTCAGTCAGAGAGGAGTGCACACTAAGTGTGTCTGCCTGTCTTTCAGACTGTAGCACACAGATGCCTCAATCACTTGCTTCACACAGCCCAGCTCAGCAGAGACAGAGAGCTCCCGGATGTAGGCGGGCGGGCAGCAGGGAATGTGTAAGGAAGCTGTCCAGCAGAGAGAGGCTGTGAGCTAAAAGGATGGGAGGCCTGGTCAGTTCAGCCAGGTCAGTGGAGCCCCTGACTGGAGAGGATGTGCCTTACTGCTGCAGCTACACAGGATGCAAGTGGCAAGTTGTAATGTCATCCTGCCACTTGCATCCCCTGACACGGTAATTGAGATTGTATAGCACACTGCTTATACTTATGGGAACTCAAGCAAGAGGGGGTGTGGCAAGGGAATAAAGTGGCAGCACTTCCTTGCGCATAGAGAAGCTCTTATAAAGACTCCTTTACTGAATCGATCAGGGGCCCACCGAGGGATTTATTGGCTCCCGGTGGGCCAGTCCGAGCCTGGATGTAGCAGAGTTAAAGGGGTTGTCCGGGTTCAGAGCTGAACCTGGACATATCCCTTTCTTCCCCACTCAGCCACTCTGACAAGAAGAGCATCATCGCATTTAATGCTCTAATGCTATCTCTTGCCCTGCACTGAATCTGGAGAACTTTTCTGGAGATCCGGGGATATTAACGGATCTGCAGAAAAAGCCCTTGCCCAGCGCAATTCAGAGAGTGGTGGAAGAAGGGGACATGTTCAGGGTCAGCTCTGAACCCGGACATTCCTTAACAGTCACAGTCATAATGCATTAACTAAATGTGAAAACTCGCCAAGTGTGTGATATCTCCGCTACATTTGTTTGTGTGTGTATATATATATATAGAGGAGATCCCTAATTGGACTATCCATGGACCATAATGGTGAGAGGGGTGGGGATACACCACACTGACGTGTGGTGTCCCCAGGTCCTGATCGCAATCTCGGAGGGGCTGGTCTACCCATGAGGATGGATCCCTCTCCGATTGGCCATGGTAGCCACACTGATATCTTGGAACTATGGGCATGTTTCCAGGAATGATGATGGCACTCTTGAATGGGTGCCGGATTATGTGCATGCGCTGGTTTTCACGTACGTGATCCAATGTAGCCGTGTTGCAGGCGTAGCCTCTGCTATGTGGGTTGTTTCTTTGACACTCTGTGGTGCACGCGCAGTTAGTCCAGAGAGACGCCAGCTTTGGCCATTATTCACATGGATGCGAGCATTACTGATTGGTAAAGTCATGAGTCTTGGGTAACACCTTCTTTTGTCTCACACCGTATCTACATGGGGATATATTTTAAAGGCTCATCCACTATCTTTTGTCACTACGATGATACGGTTTGCCGTATTTATGCATACACTATTACTACACTGGAAACACAACATTTGGTTTATAGGTAGTGTTGAGCGAACAGTTCGAGCATCGTTCGGGTTCGTACTGAATTTTGGGGTGTCCGGGACACAGACCCGAACCCAGACATTTTCAGAAAAGTTTGGGTTCGTTGTTCGTCGATTACTTCCCGCTATCTGAAGGGCTGCACAGCAGCCAATCAGCTAGCATTTTACTTCTTGCCCTAAGAGCCCATCACAGCCATGCCTACTAATGGCATGGCTGTGATTGGCCAAGTGCAGCATGTGACCCAGCCTCTATTTAAGCTGGAGTCACGTAGCGCCGCAAGTCACACTGATCTGATTAGAGTAGGGAGAGGACGCAGCTTCTGTCAGGGCGAGATAGGGCAGAGAAAAGTCAGCAACAGCACCTAATGAACGGATCAATCTACAGCTGTGAATGATTGAACTTCTGCTAGTTACTTGCTCGCTGGTTTTTAGGCTGCACAGAGCGTTTTTCTGTCACTTATTTTCTGGGTTGATCGGCGGCCATTTTGTGACTTGTGGTGCACCAGAACAAGCTGCCACCAAGTCAATCAATCCATCAATACTAGTTTTTTTTTTTTTTTTGCTATATCCTACATCAGGGACTTTGCTGTGCTAATTGTCACCCCTAGAAACTCAGGATAGCAATTTCTATATTTTATTAAGGCGTTAAATACAATTGTCCAAATACCAATCCCCTAAATCTGGTGTTCCAGCTTTGGCTAGCCAAGTATAATACTGTCTGCTGTCTGGCAAAGAATAGATTATTTTCTGTGGTGAAATTCAATTGCCAAAATAGCAATACCCTGAATCTGGTGTCCCAGCTGTTGCAGGCAAAGTTTCATAGTGTCCACCAAAACATATATTTTGTTCTGGGATGAAATTAATTTGCCAAAATAGCAATACCCTGAATCTGGTGTCCCAGCTGTTGCAGGCCAGGTTTCATAGTGTCCGCCAAAACATATATTTTGTTCTGGGGTGGAATTAATTTGCCAAAATAGCAATACCCTGAATCTGGTGTCCCAGCTGTTGCAGGCCAAGTGTAAATCTGTCCATAAATGGATACCTTTCATCCAGGGCCTAAATACTAGCCCTAAATGAGCTATTCCCCTAAATCAGTGGTTACTGCTGTGCCTGGATTAGTGTAATACACTACATAAACAAATAGGCAGAATGTGTTAGGTGCCTGTAAAAAAAAGGCCTGAATTTGAAATCAATACATTGGGCCAGATATTTTTTTCCTTATTGTGGTGCTTGGTGAACGGTAACAATGAGGAAAACATCTAGTAAGGGATGCGGACACGGTTGTGGTGGTGTTAGTGTACCCTCTGGTGCTGGGAGAGGACGTGGCCATTCTGCCACAGCCACACGTCCTAGTGAACCAACTACCTCAGGTTCCAGTACCCGCCAGAATTTACAGCGATATTTGGTGGGGCCCAATGCCGTTCTAAGGATGGTAAGACCTGAGCAGGTACAGGCGCTAGTCAATTGGGTGACCGACAGTGGATCCAGCACGTTCACAACATTATCTCCCACCCAGTCTTCTGCAGAAAGCGCACAGGTGGCACCTGAAAACCAAGCCCATCAGTCTGTCACATCACCCCCATGCATATCAGGGAAACTGTCAGAGCCTCAAGTTATGCAGCAGTCTCTTATGCTGTTTGAAGACTCTGCTGGCAGGGTTTCCCAAGGGAATCCACATAGCCCTTCCCCAGTGGTGGAAGACATAGAATGCACTGATGCACAACCACTGATGTTTCCTGATGATGAGGACATGGGAATACCACCTCATTGGAGTCTGCACGTCTCTGATGATGACGAAACACATGTGCCAACTGCTGAGTCTTTCTGCAGTGTGCAGACCGAACAGGAAGTCAGGGAGGAAGACTGTGTGGTCGACGATGCAGGGGACGATGAGGTCCTAGACCCCACATGGAATGAAGGTCGTGCCACTGACTTTCATAGTTCAGGGGAAGAGGCAGTGGTGAGACCGAGCCAACAGCGTAGCAAAAGAGGGAGCAAGGGCAGACCAGCCGCCGCCAAGAGAGTTCGCTTGCTACTGGCCACTGCCACCAGGGACCGAGCACCCCAAAGGCAGCTTCAAGGAGTTCCCTGGCATGGCACTTCTTTAAACAATGTGCTGACGACAAGACCCGAGTGGTTTGCACGCTGTGCCATCAGATCCTGAAGCGAGGCATTAACGTTCTGAACCTTAGCACAACCTGCATGACCAGGCATCTACATGCAAAGCATGAACTGCAGTGGAGTAAACACCTTAAAAGCAAGGAACTCACTCAGGCTCCCCCTGCTCCCTCTTCTGCTGCTGCCTCGGCCTCTTCCTCCGCCTCGGGAGGAATGTTGGCACCTGCCGTCCACCAAACAGAGGATGTGCCACCGACAACACCAACTGCATCACCAAGCATCTCCACCATGTCACACGGCAGCGTTCAGCTCTCCATCTCACAAACCTTGGAGAGAAAGCGTAAATTCCCACCTAGCCACCCTCGAGCCTTGGGCCTGAATGCCAGCATTTCTAAACTACTGGCCTTTGAAATGCTTCCATTCAGGCTGGTCGACACAGACAACTTCAAACAGCTGATGTCCTTGGCTGTCCCACAGTATGTTGTACCCAGCCGCCACTACTTCTCCAAGACAGCCGTGCCTTCCCTGCACAACCAAGTATCTGATAAAATCAAGTGTGCACTGCGCAACGGCATCTGTGGCAAGGTCCACCTAACCTCAGATACACAACAATAGCTGATCTCAGGGAGACCAGCTACAAAAAACACTGTGGAGCCTCACTTAAGAGTCTCAACACAGCAATCCGAAGTACAAAGCTCCCTGGGCAACAGGAATATGCAAAATAAATGTGGAGCCCCAGTTATGGGTCTACAACAGAATGAAAGCCAGATATCCCTCAAAGGAAGGAAAACCGAGCAAAGGGGTGTCTCCATTAAAGAGATTACCAAATCCACCATATTAAGTGGCCCCTATGTCAAGAGCCCGCTTTTTTACAAGCTTACGGATACGTGGACCAGTAAGCAAGGCCAGGGACGCTATATCTCCCTAACTGCACACTGGGTAAATGTAGTGGCGGCTGGGCCGCAGGCGGAGAGTTCCTTGGCGCACGTCCTTCCGCCGCCAAGGATCACAGGGCATCATTCTTTGCCTTCTGTAGCCTCCTCCTCCTAATCGGCTTCCTGCTCCTCTGCTTCCACCAGCTCATCCAGTCAGCCACACACCTTCACCACCAACATCAGCACAGCCCGGGGTAAACGTCAGCAGGCCATTCTGAAACTCATATGTTTGGGGGACAGGCCCCACACTGCGCATGAATTGTGGCGGGGTATTGAACAACAGACCGACGAGTGGTTTCTGCCGGTGGGCCTCAAGCCCGGCCTGGTGGTGTGCGATAATGGGCGAAATCTCGTCGCAGCTCTGGGAGTAGCCGGTTTGACGCACATCCCTTGACTGGCGCATGTGCTGAATTTGGTGGTGCAGAAGTTCATTCACAACTACCCCGACATGTCAGAGCTACTGCATAAAGTGAGGGCCGTCTGTGCGCGCTTCCGGTGTTCACATCCTGCCGCTGCTTGTCTGTCTGCTCTACAGCGGAACTTTGGCCTTCCCGCTCACCGCCTCATATGCGACGTGCCCACCAGGTGGAACTCCACCTTGCACATGCTGGAGAGACTGTGAGAGCAGCAGCAGGCCATAGTGGAGTTTCAGCTGCAGCACGCACGCGTCAGTCGCACTGCGGAACAGCACCACTTCACCACCAATGATTGGGCCTGCATGCGAGACCTGTGTGCCCTGTTGCGCTGTTTCGAGTACTCCACCAACATGGCCAGTGGCGATGACATCGTTATCAGCGTTACAATACCACTTCTATGTCTCCTTGAGAAAACGCTTAGTGCGATGATGGAAGAGGAGGTGGCCCAGGAGGAGGAGGAGGAGGATGAGGGGTCATTTTTAGCACTTTCAGCACAGTCTGTTAGAAGTGGCTCAGAGGGAGGTTTTTTGCAACAGCAGAGGCCAGGTACAAATGTGACCAGCCAGGGCTCCCTACTGGAGGACGAGGAGGATGAGGAGGAGGTGGAGGAGGATGAGGATGAAGCAGGTTCACAGCGGGGTGGCACCCGACATAGCTCAGGCCCATCACTGGTGCGTGGCTGGGGGGATACGGAGGACGATGACGATACGCCTCCCACAGAGGACAGCTTGTCCTTACCTCTGGGGAGCCTGGCACACAAGAGCGACTACATGCTGCAGTGCCTGCGCAAGACAGCAGAGTTGCCCACATTTTAACGTGTGCGGACTACTGGGTTGCCACCCTGCTGGATCCCCGGTACAAAGACAATGTGCCCACCTTACTTCCTGCACTGGAGCGTGATAGGAAGATGCGCGAGTACAAGCGCACGCTGGTAGAGGCGCTCCTGAGAGCATTCCCAAATGTCACAGGGGAACAGGTGGAAGCCCAAGGTGAAGGCAGAGGAGGAGCAAGAGGTCGCCAATGCAGCTGTGTCACGGCCAGCTCCTCTGAGGGCAGGGTTAGCATGGCAGAAATGTGGAAAAGTTTTGTGTCCACGCCACAGCTAACTGCACCAACACCTGATACGGAACGTGTTAGCAGGAGGCAGCATTTCACTAACATGGTTGAACAGTACGTCTGCACACCCCTCCACGTACTGACTGATGGTTCGGCCCAATTCAACTTCTGGGTCTCCAAATTGTCCACGTGGCCAGAGTTAGCATTTTATGCCTTGGAGGTGCTGGCCTGCCCGGCGGCCAGCGTTTTGTCTGAACATGTATTCAGCACGGCAGGGGGCGTCATTACTGACAAACGCATCCGCCATTCCACAGCCAACGTGGACAAGCTGACGTTCATAAAAATGAACCAGGCATGGATCCCACAGGACCTGTGCCTCCCTTGTGCAGAATAGACATTTATAACTGCCTCCCCCTCAACCATGTATTCTTGTACTCCGGGGCACTTCTTTATTGAATCCTCATTTTTTTAACTTTACCATGATCTTGCGGTGCAACCCAAAGTTGAATGAACCTCTCCTCTGTCTGGGTTGTCGGGCCGAAATAACTGAGAGTGGCTCTCTCCAGTGTTGAGTGATATGACGCATAATTCCTTGCAGTGGGACCTCTCTCCAATTGATATTGGTTAATTTTTTATTTTATTTTATTTTAATTCATTTCTCTATCCACATTTGTTTGCAGGGGATTTACCTACATTTTGCTGCCCTTTGCAGCCCTCTAGCCCTTTCCTGGACTATTTTACAGCCTTTTTAGTGCCTAAAAGTTTGGGTCTCCATTGACTTCAATGGGGTTCGGGTTCGGGATAAAGTTCGGCCGAACTTCTCGAACCCGAACATCCAGGTGTTCGCTCATCTCTATTTATAGGTGTTTGATTTATTAAACAGGTCACCACTGGACCTTGTTTTATATACAATATGTATTTGAATATGTGCATCTGTATATGTAATTGATCACATGATTTTGATATGCTAAATAGTCACATAATTTTGTATTTAAATTATTACTGGTCACAAGATTAATTGATTGCTATTTAATGTTGGCACTAGCTTGCATACCTTTGCTTGAGAAAGGCTCAGTTGTGAGCTGAAACGTTGCAACTTTTCCACATGAGGGAATAAATACAGGGTGGGCCATTTATATGGATACAACTTAATAAAATGGGAATGGTTGGTGATATTAACTTCCTGTTTGTGGCACATTAGTATCTGTGAGGGGGGAAACTTTTCAAGATGGGTGGTGACCATGGCAGCCATTTTAAAGTTGGCCATTTTGAATCCAACTTTTGTTTTTTCAATTTGAAGAGGGTCATGTGACACATCAAACTTATTGGGAATGTCACAAGAAAAATAATGGTGTGCTTGGTTTTAACGTAACTTTATTCTTTCATGAGTTATCTACAAGTTTATCTTTGTTTACAGCCATTGACATGTCGCCGATGATAACGCGTGAGGAGCGGATAGAAATTGTGTTGATGTCTGGTGAACGCAGTAACCAGGTCATTGCAGCAGATTTCAATGCAAGACACCCTACGAGACCACCCTTCTCCCATGCTACAGTTATCAAACTGCTTGCTAAGTTTCGTGAAACTGGTGCAGTGTTGGATTTGGCAAAATGTGGACGCATGAAATCTGTCACTAATGAAGAAACATCAGTGGCTGTCCTAGCTTCATTCAGCAAGAGCCCACAGTGTAGCACTCGCCGCATGTCACTGGAGAGTGGCATTAGTCGAACATCCCTTCAGCGGATATTAGCTACTCACAAATGGCACCCTTACAAACTCCAGCTACTGCAGTATCTCAACGAGGATGACCCAGATCGGCACACTGAATTTGCAGAATGGGCAAAACAAAAATTGAACCAGGACCCTCAGTTTACGCAGAAGAATTCCCAATAAGTTTCATGCGTCACATGACCTTCTTCCTATTGAAAAAACAAAAGTTGGATTCAAAATGGCCGACTTCAAAATGGCCACCATGGTCACCACCCATCTTGAAAAGTTTCCCCCCTCACATATACTTATGTGCCACAAACAGGAAGTTAATATCACCAACCATTCCCATTTTATTAAGGTGTATCCATATAAATGGCCCAACCTGTATATCACGTTTACTGAAGTTTTGGAGTGTTGTCCGGATCTATACTTATATTACGGGTGAGAAGCTAATTCCCTTTGGACCTTGCACCTGAGCCCGTACACTGGTGCCGCCAAAGTCTTTTTTCCTCTTTTTTTCCTCTATTATTTGCCAAATGCCAGAATAATGAGAGAGAGAATGTTTTAAGGCATTTTTATTACTTTCTGCAAGTCAAAAGTTTACATAAATTTGATTAATATTTGTTACCATTGCCATCAAAGAGGACCTTTCATGGGTCCAGACTTTGTAAATTAAGTACCCTGTTATGTAGGGCATACATCATGGATCTCACAGCACTTACTATTCTTCCGGGGCGGTGCTCCGTTTGCCCGCTGTGTCCCCTGGTATTTTCTCCCTGACAGAGCTCTGCGCTACGATTGGACAGCACTGCTGTCAAGGAGAAGGAGAGACACTGGCGTCTCCTCCTCTTTGCGCCGAACGGGGAAAATACCAGGGGACACAGCGGGCGAACGGAACGCCGCCCCGGAAGAATAGTAAGTGCTGTGAGATCCATGATGTATGCCCTACCTAACATATGTCCCTCTTATAGAGCAAGTATATGTGATGCCAGCTGTGGTTAAGCAGCGGAAGCACAAGGCTCCCTTTGTAGATGGAAATGTTGGTACCCAGAAGTAGGATTGCCAGAGTGGTGCAGGATGGCCCGCAATCCCTGTAGATGTCACGGTGTTCCTACCTGGATATCCGTGGATCCCAGAAGTGGTGTGGTCCGAAGCAGTGCAAAAGGGGTAGTTGAACTTGGATGGTGGATGAGTAGAATAAAAGGAGCCTAGACTTGGTAGTAACATTGAACAGTTTATTTTACTTAGCATAAATTGGTAATCCAAACAGCTTCCAAACGGTATCTTGGTCATCAGCAGGTATTAGCTTAACTTTGGCAGGCAAATACAATCTCAGCTCTGCTATGCTTGGCTGGATACATAGGAAACTCTTCCTCTTCTGCTGGTACTTAAGTTAGTTGTGGTCTGTCTCTTACTTGTAAGATCCTAGGAACTTCTTGTCCTGGCAATGGAGTTCCTCAAGCTTTGGCTCAGCTTGGCTGAAGGCAATGCAAGTCCAGTAGGGGTCATGCAACCATGTAGACTTCAGAGGCTGGGCCTCTGGGCCTAACAGAGCGAGCAGTGCTCTGCTGGCCTACTCACAACCTCTCCCTAAGGAGGGTGGGTAAGACACTGACTAGCAGGCTCGTCCAGGAGGGATTAGGCCTTGCTGCTTCACCTTACAGGGGTCAGCATAGACTGACTAACTAAACTCCTCCCTCTCTACACAGGGCTGGGATGAACCATAAGGTTCTTCTCAAGAGAAACTATTTCTGCCAATTGCTGCCACCATCTGTTGGAAGACCAGGCTATTGCATGAATATAACAGTTACATGGCTGAATAGGCACATAATTATAAGATGACATAAAGCACATTAGGAAATACATACTAGCACATAGGAAATAGTAGCAGAGTGCCAAAAAGAAGTGGTAATGGCACCCCGGGACATAACAAGTGCACCAGTCCCTCCTGCAGGAAAACAACCCCACAACATGATGCTGCCACCCCCGTGTTTCACAGTTGGCATGGTGTTCTTAGGCTTCCAAGCATTTTTACCTTTTTCCTCCAAACATACCGATGGTCATTATGGCCAAAAAGTAAAATTTTAGTTTCGTCACACCACAGGACATGTCTCCAAAAATGTAGGTGTTTGTTCCCATGTGCATTTGCAGATATTAATCTGGCTTTTTTCTGTTTCTTTTGGAGTAGTGGCTTCTTCCTGGCAGAGTGGCCTTTCAGCCCATGTTTATACAGTACTCGTTTCACTGTGGATATTGACACAATCTTACCACCATCATCTTCCCAAGATCTTTTGCTTTTGTTCTTGGGTCGATATGCCAAATCACGTTCATCTCTGGGACACAAAACCCGTCTCCTTCCTGAGCAGTATGCTGGCTAGACATTCCCATCTTGTTTGAACTTGTGTATAATTGTTTGTACAGATGAACGAGGCAACTTCAGGTATCTTGAAATTACACCTAAGATTGAGCCAGACTTGGGCAAGTCACAATTATCTTCCTAATATCTTGGCTGATTTCTTTAGACTTTCCCATGATGCTACACAAAAAATCAGTGTGTTTCAGGCGTGCATTTAAATACATCCACCGGCATGTCTCTAATTAATCAGATGTTGCCAACAAACCTAACAGAAGCTTGCAAACATATGACATCATCATATGGGCAGTCCAGAATAGTTTAACGGCATAGTAATCTTAGTTTATATAAACTTCTGACATTGGAAAAAGTAATAAAAATGCCTTAAAACATTCTCTCTCTCTCTTTAGTCTGGCATTTGGCAAATAATAATAATTATGGTAATCCTAATTGACCAAAAACAAAAACAGAAAAGGTTTATTCTAAATTCATCTCAGATATTGAGAAAAACATGCATATGTGTCTTTTTATATAGTGTATGTAAACTTCTGGTTTTAATTGTGTGTGTGTGTATATATATATATATATATATATATATATATATATATATATATATATATATCTCCATACACATTATACAAGCATACATGTATTAATGTATTACACACATTATGTATATACACACATACATATATCAATCACATATACTGTATATATATATATATATATATATATATATATATATACTGTATATGTAATATATATATACTCAGTCATACTCTAGATCTATTTTACATATATACAGATACATTAGACAATTCTACATACATATGTACAGAATACAGTACCACTACACAGGCATATGTAAACACACACATACTACACTGGCACACACTTACCTTCTCTACAGGTCTCCAGGGTAAATAGAAATAATGGGAGTACATCTCCTCCTCAGCAGGCAGTGCAGGCCTCTTCCCCCTTCCTCTGTCCTGACTGCTGCACTTGGATCACATTAAAGCAGAGGAGGAGACTGCAGTGAGGACAGGGGAGCATAGTGGGGGAGGGGAGGAATGGGGAGGCTTCTGATGGCGGCAGTGACCTCTTATCAGCAGTGGTGAAGCCCCTGTGGACATGTGCAGGTTGCTGCCAGATGCTTGAGGCATCTCCTCATGATAGGATGGGGCCCTTGCTTGGGGGGAGGGGGGCAGAGCACAGCCTGCTAAGTAGAAGCAGTGAGGGGAGCTGGAAGGCAGAGCATGGATCCGGACTGAGCTGTTTTACCATTGGAAAAAGGGGGTGGGCCTTTTCTCCACAGCTGGGCCCCCTTCCCCTATGGGCCCCATAGCAGCTGTGTGGTCTTCCTTTATTAGAGGTATGAAACTGATTCCAGCAAAACCTGCCCTCCAAAAACAATATTGCGCTCCTTCCCTACTGAACCCTGCCGTGTGCCCATACAGCAGTTTACGACCATATATGGGGTGTTTTTGTAAACTGCAGAATCATGGTAATCAGTATTGGGATTTGTTTTGCTGTTAACCCTTGCTGTGATACAGAAAAAATGATTATAATGGATTATAATGGAAAATGTGAACAAAAAAATGACATTTTTATGTTTTACCTCCATTTTCCTATAATTCCTGAGGAACATCTAAAGGGTTAACAAAGTTTCAAAAATCAGTTTTGAATAACTTGAGGGGTGCAGTTTCTAAAATTTGGTCATTTATGAGTGGTTTCTAGTATTTGAGCCCCACAAAGTGATTTCATAACTGAAATGGTCCTTTTCTTCAAATTAAAAAAATGCTTCTAAAATTCTAAGCTGTCTAGCATCCTAAAAATAATTAAAATTGCATTTACAAAATGATGTTAACATAAAGTGGACATATGGGGAATGTAAAGTAATAACAATTTTATGAGGTATCACTCTCTTTCCTGAAAGCAGATAAATTCAAATTTCGAAAATTGATAATTTTTATCACATTTTCAGTAAATTTTGGATTTTTTAAAATAAATAAAAGTAAAACAATCAACTCAAATTTACCACTAACATGAGGTGTATTGTTTGATGAGAAAACAGTTTCAGAATGGTTTAAGGCGGGTTCGTATTTGGATTATGGAATTCCGTTATAAAAGAGATAGAATATAATGGAATTCTAGGAAGAAATGCAAAACGCAACCCTTTAAGAGGCATTCTGTTGTGCTCTGTCCTAATACATGTCTATGGGGACAAATAATGGTTCCATTTGGTTCCGTTACACATGACAGGAAAAAAAAGTCCTGTCATGTATAACGGAACCAAGCAGAACCGTTATTTGTCCTCATAGTCATGTATTAAGATGAAGGAAAACGGAATGCCTCTTAAAGACTTCCGTTTCACATTTCATCCTAGAATTCCGTTATATTCTGTTATATCTCTGTCATAACGGAACCTATAACGGAATTCCATGACATAAATGCGAAACCGCCCTTAGATAATTTAACCACTTAAGGACCACAGGTTTATACCCCCCTAGTGACCAGGCCCTTTTTTACAAATCGGCACTTCACAACTCTAACGGTTTATTGCTCGTTCATGCAACTTGGCACCCAAATGAATTTTACTTCCTTTTCTTCTCACTAATAGAGCTTTCATTTGGTGGTATTTCATTGCTGCTGACATTTTTACTTTTTTTGATATTAATCAAAAATGACCGAAATTTTTGCAGAAAAATGACATTTTTCACTTTATGTTGTAATTTTTTTTTTTTTAAAACTACATTTCTATATAAATTTTAATCTAAATTTATCGTTCTAAATGTCTTTGATAAAGAATACAATAAGTGTATATTTATTGGTTTTGGTAAAAATTATAGCATTTACAAATTATGGTTCAAAAAAGTGAATTTCCGCATTTTGTAGCAGTTCTGACTTTCTGAGCACCTGTCATGTTTCTTCAGGTGCTAGAATGCCAGGATAGTATAAATACCCCCCAAATGACACCATTTTAGAAAGAAGGCACCCCAAAGTATTCACGGAGGGGCATGGTGAGTTCATGTATCATTTATTTTTTTCACAAGTTAGCAGAAAATGACACTTTCTGAGAAAAAAAAATTAAAATAAATAAAGTTTCCATTTCTGCTAACTTCTGGCAACAACAAAAAAAAAATCTCCCACGGACTCACTATGCCTGTCAGTGAATACCTTGGGGTGTCTACTTTCCGAAATGGGGTCATTTGTGGGGTGTTTTTACTGTTCTGGCATTTTAGGCGGGGCTAAATTGTGAGCAGCCCTGTAAAACCTAAAGGTACTCGTTGGACTTTACTCCCCTTTATGCACCTAGGCTGCAAAAAAGTGGCACACGTGGTATCGCAGTACTCAGGAGAAGTAGGGCAATGTGTTTTGGGGTGTATTTTTACATATACCCATGCTGAGTGAGAGAAATATCTCTGTAAATTGACAACTTTGTATAAAAAAATAGAAAAAGTTGTCATTTACAGAGATATTTCTCTCACACAGTATTGGTATATGTAAAAATACACCCCAAAACACATTGCCCTACTTCTCCTGAGTACGGCGATACCACATGAGTGACACTTTTTTGCAGCCAAGATGCGCAAAGGGGCCCAAATTCCAATGAGTACCTTTAGGATTTCACAGGGCATTTTTATGCATACCCCTAAAATGCCAGGGCAGTATAAATACCCCACATGTGACCCTATTTTGGAAAGAAGACACCCCAAGGTATTCCGTAAGGGGCATGGCGAGTTCATAGAAGATTTTTTTTTTTTGGCACAAGTTAGCGGAAATTGATTTCTCCCTTTCCGCTAACTTGTGACAAAAAGTTCAATCTTTTATGGACTCACTATGCCCCTCAGCGAATACCTTGGGGTGTCTATTTTCTAAAATGGGGTCACATGTGAGGTGTTTGTACTGCTCTGGCATTTGAGGGTCTCCGCAATCATTACACGTATGGCCAGCATTAGGAGTTTCTGCTATTCTCCTTATATTGAGCAGACGGGTAATGAGATTTTTTTTTTTTTCCGTTCAGCCTCTGGGCTTATAAGAAAAAATGAACGGCACAGATTTCTCCATTCGCATCGATGTGGATGAAAAAATATCTGCCAAAATCAGTGACTGCGGTGCGGTGGGCGCTAACTACTTAACAAGTAGCTAACTAACTGGCGGTGATAAGTGACCCTTAGGACCCATTCACGCGTCCGCAATTCTGTTCCACATTTTGCGGAACGGAATTGCGGACCCATTCATTTCTATGGGGACAGACTTTGTCCCACTCGGATCCGGAATTGTGGATCCACACTTCCAGGTCCGCAAAAATATAGAATATGTCCTATTCTTGTCCTCAATTGCGGACATGAAAAAGCATTTTCTATATAGTTTTGGCAATGTGCGGATCCGCAAAATGCGGAAAGCGATTTGGATGCAATTTACTGACATTTACAGCCTGCCAGCGCATGATCAGCGCTGGCAGGCTATAGACTAAGTTCTTACCTGTCGAGCTGCAGTGAAATCTCGGGTCTCGCGGGATGACGCCGATAGGCGTGATCGGGACCTGAGAGAACCACCTCCCGCACGCCTTTCGGCGTTAGCGTGACGGGAGGTGGTTAAAAGCATTCCAGAGGTATTACCACAGATAGTGGCACATGTCAGATTTGAAAAATAGGCCAAAACTGTCTGCAGAGAGATGGGGAAAACTTTTTTTTTATTTGAGCACAAGGTCGAAACATAATAACATGTGAAAAAAGTGAAAGGGTCTTAACTTTCAGAATGCTTTGTATGAACTATCGAAGATTGTGTTTTTGTTTTTTTAAAGGATTGTTGATGCTGCACAGGAAGAAAGTGATGTTTGTGCAGCACTGCGGGATTGCGGTGATTACAGTGCATTACATGAAGCTTACCACTTGGCAGAAGCTTCCCTCCCACAACTGTGAAACACACGCACAGAACTATGACCCTCTGCTCTTCTGATAAAACCCTGACTTTTCGACCTATTAATTCAATCTATCTAAACTGTCCTTACAACACCCTCATGTGTCTGGCTTGTGTCTTTAATTGCTGTCTGCCAGGACAAATCCAACACAAATCCTACCACATATGCGGCTGAGCTCCGAATGGTGTATGTGCTTTCCAAATAGCTCAGAGCCGAAGGACCTGCCAAAATCCGGCCCCCTGATTAGCTGACATGCTGGCTGTGGGCAAGCGGCCTCTCTCCCAGGGTCATGTGATCCTCCATTTTCACCCTCCCTACCCTGTTTCCCTTTAATTGTAAAATGGTGGGAATAGTATTGAGAGATCTGTCCCTAGAGAAGTCTCCAAAGTTCGGATTCGTAATGAATCCGATTCATTTAGAATCAATTAGCTCAACTCTACTCCTAAATCATGTGAAATATTGGATTTTTTGTGGAATACTATTTTTCTGTATTTTTTTATTGTAATCACTTCCTTATGAAATAAAGTAAAAAATATAAAAAAGGATATAATTATTCCCTCTTCTCAGTATGAATATTGGAAAAAGGAAATTAATTGTTTACGGACAAGAAATCCTGAGAACCAGACAGAAGTCTCCACAGGGCGAGGCTCCCCGAAGACTCCTATAACTGCGTATAAAATAAGGCTCCACCATTGTCCTGTGTCTCAGAGTGTCGGTGGCTTAATTGTCTTATGTTTACAGCAAAATTAATCTTTACAGTATGTGAATCCTCCCGTCCTCAGACTGACTTATTACAAGATGACTTGATGTGACATCAGATTCTATCACCCTCAAGACGAAACCACTAAACCAGAATCAAATATGTTGTCTCTCTTTATCAGGTTCATGTTTTCTGAACAATCACATACGGATATAGCACACGTCTTAGAACACAGAAAGCTTTGAGTTTTTGTTATCTTGAATATGTTACATTTGGTTTGACATATAAGCTTAATGCAGGGCAGGATATACTCCTTCAAAAATGATATTTGCCTTTCCAAGGTGTCACCCACATACGGATATTTTTTTTTTTGTCTCTTCTTCATTCTGTGAAGGTTGTTTTGCTCTTTTCTGCATGACGTACATAATTGGGCATACATTTGGACCATTTACGTTTATATATGTAAAGTACACCACATTTTTTTCTTCTCCAGACAATGGCCGGGAATAACATCACTTCCATCGTACTCTTGGGTTTTCCAACTCTTAATAAATTCAAAGTGACAATTTTCTGTCTGCTCCTCACAATATATTGTTTTTCTTTAGCTGGTAACACCCTCATTATAATCTTGGTGTCAAAAACCAAATCCCTTTACAGTCCTATGTATTTTCTGCTGACTCAGCTGTCTCTTTCGGACATTTTGTTGACAACAAATATCGTTCCGAATCTGCTTTGTGCTTTGCTGACTGATGGCATTAACATGTCCTTATCTGCCTGTTTAACCCAGTTTTATTTCTTTGGAGCCTCAGAGTCCTCCGAGTGTCTTCTCCTCATGGTCATGTCCTATGACCGGTACTTAGCCATCTGTCACCCATTACATTACAACCCTATCATGACCAGTAATCTGTGCGTCATATTAGTTACCATATCCTGGGTGTTAAGCTTCTTCATCTTATTATTTGAAACCTTAAATGTCAATCAACTTTATTTTTGTGGGTCGAATGTCATTGACCATTTCTTCTGTGACTATGCTCCTCTTCTGAAACTTTCCTGCTCTGACATCTCTATGGTCCACATTCGAACCTCTCTATTGTGCTTCCCTGTGATAATTCTTCCATTCATACTGATTGTGACATCTTATATCTATATAGCTTTGGTGATCCTAAGGATTTCATCCACCTCTGGGAGACAGAAAGCCTTCTCCACCTGTAGCTCTCACCTCACTGTGGTCTGCATATATTATGGGACTCTGATAGCGATATATGTGGTCCCAGTGGAAGGAAGGTCCCTGATCATCAATAAACTTCTTTCTATATCTTACACGGTCTTGACGCCATTACTCAACCCCATTATTTATAGCTCGCGGAATAACAAAATCAAGGCAGCATTTTGGAAATTAATTAAATGACAAGGAACAATAAAGACTATAGATGTTACACTCAGTGGAAAATTCACGAGGTTGGTTGAACCAAATTTATGGTATTTGTAGCTAGTGACGAGCGGCAGGGGCAATATTCGAGTTTTTGCGATATTTTGCGAATATTCGTTAGAATATTCATCATATATTCGCGAATATTCGTAATTTTTTCCAATTAAATGTGAACAGTCATTGGCCCAAAAGCAACTTAAGCAGGGAGGAATCATCAGGTGGTCCCAACTTCAGGTGGGAAAAAATGACGAATATTCTAAAAAACAAATATATAGCACTATATTCTATAGTGCTATATATTCGAGTTTTAGAATATTCGCATTAGGCAAATATTACATTGCCGATTTTTGGCATAAGAGAAAATAAATTAAATAATGTAGAATATTCTAATTCGCTACAGACTACGATATTGCAGCCTTCTCACATTGTCCCACAAGCAAGAAGCAGGGAGGTGTACTAGGTAATGGGTTCAGATTTAAAAAAAAACGAATATTCATTTTTACAAATATATATCATTATATAAAAAATATTCGCAAATTCTCGAAGCGCCGATACTCACGATAAAAATTCGCAATTCGAATATTCGCGCTCAATGCTATTTGCAGTCTCTGACAGTTACTCAAATAAAAGACACGATACTGTAATGTACTGATAATATAAAATTACAGGAACACCATGGTGGATGTATTGTTATACTGTACCATGAAGTTCTCATTCTTTAGGATGACTATTTAAACATCAAATATCTTCAAAAACTGGACACTTTTAAGTACCATAAACAGAATGAGGGTTAACGGCCGCCTGTGGATTCAGTGTTTGCCACATGGCTGCTGGGGGAGACTGCACTGCATCTCTTCTTTGATCTCCACCCACAGAGTCCATGTCCTTATTTTTTTAGGGGTTGTCCCACTTCAGCAAATGGCATTTATGGTGTAGGTAAAGTGAATACAAGGCACTTACTAATGTATAGTGATTGTCCATATTGCCTGCTTTTCTGGGTTGATTAATTTTCCATCACATTATGCACAGCTTTCTTCCAGGCGTTATGGCCACCCTACAACCCAGCCATGGTGGCCGGGACTACAACAGACAGCTGGCCTCTCTGGTGGCTGAGACCACAGGAGTGTGCATAGTGGTAAATGAGAGTGATGGTTGTTTTCAGGCTCGGACTGGCCCACTGGGTTACAGGTGAATCCCCCAGTGGGGCCATGCGCAAGGTGGGCCCCTAGTCTCCCACCCCCTGCACAAGTGGCACATAACACAATAGACTTACTGCACTATATACGTATATTCAATGTAAAGCACCTCAACAATCCTATGTTCATATAAAAAAAAAAACTTGATAGATTAATAAAGAAACTCTCCAGTTTATTATTATAGACACAATCAGAGCTGAAAAGACTTCTAGGTATAGAGGAAAGCTGCCAGTATCCTCTTCTCCCCAGGACCTAAAGTTGCTGCAGGGACCCCCATATTCAATCATCTGGAGGCATCTTACTCCTGTGTGAGCAGAGAGTAATTAAATGCATCCTTACGATGGGCCCCAAAATACATTTTACTGGTGGGCCCTAGGCATTGATTGTATTTGTTGATAGAGGACAGTGTACTGTTCCTCTCATTGATGAAAGAGGTGCTGACATTGTCAATTATTGCAGCACTGGGGTTTTTACTTGTGCAGGAACGATGATATAGTGTAGCACATCTGCTTGAAATATATAAAGTCAACCAAATTCTCACCAAATCAGATTTTATTGTGGAAATGCTACACTTCTGTAAATTAATTGAGTCTGACAACCCAGTTAAGATCAATGTGGATCATTCCAGATCAGACTGAATAGAAAACAACATGTAGGATTCTTGTAGGACAACTGTTAGGACCTCATTAATAGAGATTGTGAGGAATGTGGAATTATGACCTAATGCCAGCCATTTGCTGTCAGATAGCAGAGGGAGTGAACTCCACAGGAGGCCCTGCTTCAAGTGCGGCCACATGTGTACAGTTCACACCTCACTCAGGCAGCATGGAGGCTAACTCATGCTACAGGAAAACCCCCCTGTGGGTGGTCTCAGCTAATTACCCAGATCATTTAAATCCATCAGACATCATGGAACCCGGGGTTCATAAGGAATTATGAATTGCCCGTCCGTCACAGGGATAAACCAGTTACATACTGTATCTGAAGGGTTAACACTGTAAGTTGTGCGTCTGAGGCCTTGAACTGTGGATGTTCTGGCTGCATCCCATTATTTTCATCTTGTTCCTCACTTCTAAGAAATGTAGCAAAGGTCAATATCTTTGTAACAGTAACTTTTCTTATAGTACGTGTGTCTTCATCTTATTGGTTGTTGATTCCCCTGTCCCCCTTGCTATATATGTGTTACCCCACCCTCAATAAAGTTAGAGTATTTCTCAGTGATACCTGTGTGTGTGTGTCTGTCATTTGTCTGCTACTGAGAAATATCTCTCCTGGTACCAGTAAGACTTAACCCAAGCTGACCACTGGAGTCCGGTACCAGGGGTACCTAGCGAAGGGTCCAATTTTCTTACAGTTTTGGGGGCTCACGTCCGGGATCGAGAGGGTCATCCTCGGGTCCGGTGAGAAAGACATTGATTTTGTCCTCCGTCTGATCCGAGGGCACTGGCCACGTCTCGACCCAAGTAAGTTGAACCATCTACTTAAAGACTTCAGGAGGTCGCTGTGTCAGGGACACAGGAGATACGGCTCCAGGAGTCCAAACAGAAAGAACCACTAGAGATAAAAGGGCATTAAAACTAAAAGATACTGTTCAGGG
Source organism: Bufotes viridis (assembly GCA_033119425.1). Classification (NCBI taxonomy): domain Eukaryota; kingdom Metazoa; phylum Chordata; class Amphibia; order Anura; family Bufonidae; genus Bufotes; species Bufotes viridis. The sequence goes on from CM065590.1 coordinate 7,420,534, forward strand.
AACAGAAGGTTACAAGCTTGGATTAACTCTTATATACATAGTATAAATGTCTTAGAAGTAATAAGATTTCTGTCTGTGTGAGATACTGACCGGGTGGTAAGTGTACGCTCACATCCCACTGTTAATTCATTCTGTTTTCACTACTACGAATGTGTAAATTGTTTATGTTGTGGAGAATCGTTAGACTAATATGGGGGGGGGGGGGGGGGGCAGGGATCCAAGACAGATTTCCCCAAACCAGAACCAGGAGAAACGTGTGGGTATATGTAGCTCGTGTCGGTCCAACAAACTATTACCTGATCAACCCATGGGTAGATAATTTAGCAGGCTGGACTGAGGCAATGGATGCTGCAGATCCATTCCCCAGGGACGGTGACAATAGTATTTATCATATGGATATGGTCAAAGGACTATGTCTAGATGATAAGACAGCCTGGCCGCATTTTGATGCGGATCCTTTCTGGGACATGGATTACATGTCCAGGGGAGGTGAACAGTGGCTAGAAATAGCCCCCTATTGGTATGATGCAGGTAATAAGAAAAGGAACAAGAATCCAAAAGGTCCCAAAGATGATAGGACTCTACATGAAATAGAACAGGAGGTGGGAACAAAGAAAAGAAGTCAGAAACCCCCTCCACCCTACAGTAATTCTACCCCCACATAGTCCACCTAGGGTCGCAGCTGCAACAAGCCCACCAGCAGAGTCACCCACTTCTACCTCAGTGCAGGGCGAAGATTCGGGAGCTGAGGGAGGAGAGGGTTCCTCACAGAGTGTTAGTTTTGCAAGTCCTCCCATCTCACAACGTTTGAGGAGTAATGTCCGTGAGGAGACATTCCCCTTCATGACAATAGGGGATCAGTTAATGAAGAAACCCATAGAGATAGAGGACACAATCACATATCTCAGGAGAGCCTGTAAGGGAAGAAATTACACACAGGAGGATATGAAATTAGTAATTGATAGTGTTATAGACACACACTCTGGGTGGGATTGGACAAAGGTCCCCACAATGAATAACATTCAGGGACAAGTCAGTGCTGACACTTACAGATTAAACAGAGAACAGGGCAGGACTGATACCGGATGTGACTCAGTTGCTTTCAGCCATCGCTGCAGATGCTGTCTGTTTCAGAGTGATAGATCTGAAGAATGCTTTCTTCTCTATCCTGGTTGACAAGCAGACTAGGCTCCTTTTTGATTTTTCCTTTGAGGGTCGTCAACTCACCTGGGGCCGGATGCCACAGGGATATGCTGATTCACCAGTTGTGTACAGCATCGTCCTCCAAGCCAGTTTAAAACCATGGCCCCCCCAGGGTTCTGTGCTCTTGCAGTACGTGGATGATTTGTTACTGTGCAGTATGTCAGAGGAGGCCAATGTCACTGATGGTGTATCTTTGTTAAAATGGTTATCAGAATGTGGACACAAGGTGTCACGCAAGAAAATGCAATGGTGTAAAAAGCAAGTTGAGTATTTAGGCTTTGTCCTCACAAAGGGAGAAAGGAGAATCAGCACAGAAAGAGTCCAGTCTGTTGCGGGCCTGGTCACCCCGCACACCAGGAAAGACATGCTATCTTTCCTTGGTATGATAAACTACTGCAGACAGTGGATTCCTGATTGCTCCTACTATGACAATCTTCTGAGGCAAGCCACACAGAGCGAACAGCCAGACTTAATTAAATGGTCAAAGGAAATGTTGAATGCATTTGATTACTTGAAATGTGCTTTAATGACAAGTCCAGGTTTGGGCCTCTCTGACAACCTCACATTCCACATATATGCTCGACAAAATTGTAAAACCATGGCGGGCGTGCTGACCCAATATCATGGAGGCAAGTTATTTCCTTGTGCAAGGTAATGCCGGCTTCTGTCCAAGGAATGCCATCATGTCTTAGATCTCTTGCAGCCTGTGCAATGATGGTTGAACTTGCAACCCCACTGACAATGGGACATGATACAATCCTGTACACCACACATGATGTGTAGGACTTCTTAAAGGCATACACACACAGCACATGTCAGCCCAAAGGTTGTCTGGGTATGAGATCCTGCTCCTCAGCAACCCCTCCCTACAGATCAAGTATGCCGCACACACCTCAGGCCCAGCATCCATACTCAATGCACTGCTTGGACTCAAGGGACCTGAGGACCACCTGGTAGAGACAAATGATTGCATACATGCCATACAACATAGGACCTTGCCCCATTCTGATTTATCATCCATACCAATTGAAGGTGCACCTGAAGTTTTTGTAGATGGATCTTGCAGCAGACCAAAGGACAATTCTTACCACGCAGGGTACTCAGTAGCCATGTTACCTGACATTGTTCTCGAAGCTAGGCCAATCACTTACCAGTCTGCACAAGCTGCTGAAATTATTGCACCCACCAGAGCATGCATATTACACGAAGGTAAGCCAGTTACCATTTACACTGACAGCAGGTATGCTCACGGCGTGGTCTGGGACCACGTTGTTATCTGGCAGAGAAGAGGATTTGTTGCAGCTGACGGTAGTAAGCACATGTCACACTCACAACTTCTGTAAGCCATCAGGTTACCCTCACAACTCGCAATTGTACACTGCAGAGCACATACCGGAGGTAAGGATCCTGTGTCACAGAGGAATGCCTTAGCTGACACAGAGACCAAGAAAGCTGCATTACTTTCCTCAGCCACTGAAGATGAAATGGCTGATTGGTGTTATACAATTTTGCAGAAGAATCCTAAGACTGGATTGATCTGCAAAGAGGGGAAACCATGCATACCACAAGACAGCGCTCCTCTGTTCATTGCACATTTCCTCAGAGTAGGACATAACAGCATTCATATAACATACATGCTGCTAACACAAAACTTGTATATTACGGGTATCAAAGAGTTAGTTTCAGACAATGTAAGGAGATGCATCACATGTTTAAGGAACAGTCCAAACAACAATGTCAAAGTCCCACACCAACATCTTGACTACCCCACCACTCCTTTCACACATTTGCAGGTAGATTTTACACACATACCTAGGCAGAAAGGGAAACAGGAATACGGCTTGGTCATAGTTGACATGTTTTCAAGATGGCCAGAGGTCTACCCTACAAAATCAGAAGATGCAAAAACAGTAGCAAGGATACTCACACAGAACATCATTCCAAGATGGGGCTGCCCACTGGTGATTGAATCTGACCAGGGGCCAGCCTTCAGCTCAAAAATAAATTGAGAAAAGCAACAGGTGGCACATTTAAAAAATGGAAAGAAGTATTACCAATAGTGCTAGCTGAGATAAGGACGACACTTAATAAGAAACTAGGGATGTCACCATTTGAGATACTCATGGGTAGGCCATTCCCCACCCCTTGGGCTAAGCACCCACTGGTAGTGCAGGAAGGGGATATGGATCTCATCAGAGAAGAGTATGTTACCAAACTAATAAAGGTCCTAAGTGAAACTTAAGAAAAAGTTGCTTCTAAGTCTCCTTGTCTTCCATAGGAACCAACTCGCCCTTTTCAAGTTGGAGAAAGAGTTGTAGTGAAGAACCTAAAGAATGGAAAAGCCCCGGGGGACTTCACCTACGGACCTCCCACCACCGTGGTAGCTGTGACCCATACTGCAGTTCTCACAGAGGAAACACCCACCTGCATACAGGCCACCAGAGTGAAGTTGGTAAGAGGCGCCCCAAAAGCAGGTAATAACGGGGGCAGACAGCCCTGACCTCGAAAATGGACAAAGTGAGGTACTAATGGGAGCAGACAGCTCTGACCTCCACCAGGATGCACTCCCTCAATTCTGGGAAATGGCACAGATGGTCCATTCTGACTATGGGGCCACTAATGATCTTATTAACTTTTCTGATAGATAGCCAAGCTAAAATTGCTATCACCCAGAAAGATGAATTCACCACTTTCTGGTACAATTCCTCTAATACTCACGTTGCCACTTACGCCTTCTGTTTATGCAGCCTGATGAAGTGCAGTCCTGCTCAAGATGCGGAAACCACTATAAGAATGGGCAAGCCTAGATTTGTGTGACTGATCTCTATTGGGGTAATCGATGCACATACTGGGTGTCAGAAGGCAATATCTGACCCAACATATGAGGAGGCTCTTGCAGCAGAAACTGGGTTTTCTGATACTAATTTATGGCTTGAATTGGATGAAATATACAGCAGCCTCTGTAAATGAGAGTAATTGTTACATCTGTGGGGCTGCTAAACCCCATTTAGGAACTGTCCCTCTTATACTCCCTTCTAATATAGATGAATGTTTTCTCCAGCTATTTGCTAACATCACCAGTAACCAATCTATTTGTGAAGAATCAAAACAGAAATACCCTCTTGTAGCAAAGCCCCCTCACCCTGGGGCTTGTATACACATATATCCAGGAAATTACACATGTTACACAGGTGGAAACACAGGTAGACAGCAGGGAAATTTTACTAAAGGGTATTGTGCCAATTATAGTACTACCAATCAATCACTAACTGAAAATCAGGTGTGTACTGGATATGTGGAGATAGAAAGATAAGATCCAGATTAAAAGGAAATTGGCAAGGGGAATGTACCTTAGCCAAAGCTATCATGAACACGCATATCTTTGAAGAGTCGGAACTCCTCATGGGACCAGTACTTTGGATGGTTTAGTTGCTGGAAACGGGCAATTGTGCAAATAGGCCTCATGATTCCTATTGCTATTATAATGATAGCTGTAGTTGCTTTGTGTGTCATACCCTGTGTAAAGAAAATGCTTATTAAGGGCATGATCAATATGTCCTTTTATGAGGCTTTACCCTCCGATTCAGATGCCCATTCCCCAGAGGGGTATCGGGAATACTTGGCGGTGTATAGAGAAAAGAAGAAAAAGAACCATATTATATGAAAATGAAATGGTTCTAAGAGGGGATTGAAGGGTTAACACTGTAAGCTATGCGTCTGAGGCCTTAAGCTGTGGATGTTCTGGCTGCATCCAGTTATTTTCCTCTTGTTCCTCACTTCTAAGAAATGTAGCAAAGGTCAATTTCTTTGTAACAGTAACTTTTCATATAGTACGTGCGTCTTCATCTTATTAGTTGTTGATTCCCCCGTCCCCCTTGCTATATATATGTTACCCCACCCTCAATAAAGTTAGAGTATTTCTCAGTGATACCTGTGTGTGTGTGTCTGTCATTTGTTTGCTACTGAGAAATATCTCTCCTGGTACCAGTAAGACTTAACCCAAGCTGACCACTGGAGTCCGGTATCAGGGGTACCTAGCGAAGGGTCCAATTTCCTTACAGTATCTGAAAACCTGGGGCCAAGACAGACATGCCACTGGTCGTAGTTTGGGGATAGGATGCCAGGAAGGGGAGATACAGAGATCTCCCAGCAGGAAACTAATAACGGAACCATGTTTGGTCTCCCAGGAGGATCCCTTGGTCCTAGAACTATCTCACTGTGACCTTCCAGTATGGAGCTATGAGCCATAATGGGTTTTGTGGATCTTTGGCTACCATGCTCAGGAAGTGGGAGGGGACTACTCCCAGAGGGAGGGAGGGGAGTGGCCGACTAAAAGGATGACTGAAGCCTATCAGGTTGCTTTAAAGGTGGCTACCCAAGCTGCACAAAGAGGGAAAGAGCACTATGACAGAAAAATTCATGGAGTAGAACTTTTACTTGGCAGTAGAGTCCTTGTAAGAAACCTTTCTGAAAGAGGAGGACCAGGAAAACTGAGATCGTTCTGGGAAGACACTGTACATGTTGTCCTGAGGAAAAAGTGTGAAGATAACCCAGTGTATGAAGTCAAGCCAGAAACTTATAACCCCATCCGCACATATGTCTTACATGTGGTCCGTTGTGGGCATCCTCCATTGTATGCATTTTTTGCTGGGGATTGCTGTTAGCAACGGATCACAGGTGCAGGATTTGCTCCCTTAGTTAGAAATGTGCCACAGCATATGGGGTATTGAGCATTTTCTGCTTTTAAGACCTGTGTAGGATGCTTTTGTGGTACATGTGGTCCTCTGCCAGCATCCTCCATTGTATGTATTTTTGCTGGGGATTACTGTTAGCAACGGATCACAGGTGCAGGATTTGTTCCCTCAGTTATAAATGCGCAACAGCATTTGGGGTTTCAAGCATTTTTTCCATTTAGATCACAGACGGCCCGCACTTTATGCAGCAGCTCTGACATGTCGGGGTAGTTGCGAATGAACTTCTGCACCACCAAATTCAGCACATGCGCCAGGCAAGGGATGTGCGTCAAACCGGCTAGTCCCAGAGCTGCGACGAGATTTCGCCCATTATCGCACACCACCAGGTGGGGCTTGAGGCCCACCGGCAGAAACCACTCGTCAGTCTGTTGTTCAATACCCTGCCACAACTCCTGCGCGGTGTGGGGCCTGTCCCCCAAACATATGAGTTTCAGAATGGCCTGCTGACGTTTACCCCGGGCTGTGCTGAAGTTGGTGGTGAAGGTGTGTGGCTGACTGGATGAGCTGGTGGAAGCAGAGGAGGAGGAAGCCGAGTAGGAGGAGGAGGCTACAGGAGGCAAAGAATGATGCCCTGCGATCCTTGGCGGCGGAAGGACGTGCACCAAGGAACTCTCCGCCTGGGGCCCAGCCACCACTACATTTACCCAGTGTGCAGTTAGGGAGATATAGAGTCCCTGGCCGTGCTTACTGGTCCACGTATCTGTGGTTAGATGGACCTTGCCACAGATGGCATTGCGCAGTGCACACTTGATTTTATCGGATACTTGGTTGTGCAGGGAAGGCACGGCTGTCTTGGAGAAGTAGTGGCGGCTGGGAACAACATACTGTGGGACAGCCATGGACATCAGCTGTTTGAAGCTGTCTGTGTCCACCAGCCTGAATGACAGCATTTCAAAGGCCAGTAGTTTAGAAATGCTGGCATTCAGGCCCAGGGCTCGAGGGTGGCTAGGTGGGAATTTACGCTTTCTCTCCAAGGTTTGTGAGATGGAGAGCTGAATGCTGCCGTGTGACATGGTGGAGATGCTTGGTGACGCAGGGGGTGGTGTCGGTGGCACATCCTCTGTTTAGTGGGCGGCAGGTGACAACGTTCCTCCCGAGGCGGAAGAAGAGGCCGAGGCAGCAGCAGAAGAGGGAGCGGGGGGAGCATGAGTGAGTTCCTTGCTTTTAAGGTGTTTACTCCACTGCAGTTCATGCTTTGCATGTAGATGCCTGGTCATGCAGGTTGTGCTATGGTTCAGAACGTTAATGCCTCGCTTCAGGCTGTGATGGCACAGCGTGCAAACCACTCGGGTCTTGTCGTCAGCACATTGTTTAAAGAAGTGCCATGCCAGGGAACTCCTTGAAGATGCCTTTGGGGTGCTCGGTCCCTGGTGGCAGTGGCCAGTAGCAGGAGAACTCTCTTGGCGGCGACTGTTCTGCTTTTGTCCCCTGCTGCCTCTTTTGCTACGCTGTTGGCTCGGTCTCACTACTGCCTCTTCCTCTGAACTATGAAAGTCAGTGGCACGACCTTCATTTCCCATGTGGGATCTAGGACCTCATTGTCCCCTTCATCGTCTTCCACACAGTCTTCCTCTCTGACCTCCTGTTCGGTCTGCACACTGCAGAAAGACGCAGCAGTTGGCACCTGTGTTTCGTCATCATCAGAGACATGTGGACTCCGATGAGGTGGTATTCCCATGTCCTCATCATCAGGAAACATCAGTGGTTGTGCATCAGTGCATTCTATGTCTTCCATCACTGGGGAAGGGCTAGGTGGATTCCCTTGGGAAACCCTGCCAGCAGAGTCTTCAAACAGCATAAGAGAATGCATAACTTGAGGCTCAGACAGTTTCCCTGATATGCATGGGGGTGATTTGACAGACTGATGTGCTTGGTTTTCAGGCGCCACCTGTGCGCTTTCTGCAGAAGACTGGGTGGGAGATAATGTTGTGAACGTACTGGATCCACTGTCGGCCACCCAATTGACTAGCGCCTGTACCTGCTCAGGCTTTACCATCCTTGGAATGGCATTGGGCCCCACCAAATATCGCTGTAAATTCTGGCGGGTATTGGAACCTGAGGTAGTTTGTTCACTAGGACGTGTGGCTGTGGCAAAATTGCCACGTCCTCTCCAAGCACCGAGGGTCTACTAACACCACCACGACCGTGTCTGAGTCCCTTACTAGATGTTTTCCTCATTGTTTTCGTTCACCAAGCATCACAATAAGAAAAATATTTGGCCCAATGTATTGATTTCAAATTCAGGCCTTTTTTTACAGGCACCTAACAATATCTGCCTATTTATTTATGTACCGTATTACATTAATCCAGGCACAGCAGGAACCACTGATTTAGGGGATTATCTATTGTAGGGCTAGTATTTAGGCCCTGGATGAAAGCTATCCTTTTATAGACAAATTTACACTTGGAGATGCACATTAGCGTGACAAAAAATATGTAGGATTATGCCTTCAGCAATTGTATTTTAATACTTTGTGTAATATACCCTTTAACGGACAGAAAAACAATGGGAGATGCACGGTAGCATGTGAAGTTATTGAGGATGACCCTCTTAGCACTTGTATATACATCTTGAGTGTAATATACCCTTTTACGGACAGATTAACACTTGGCCTGCAACAGCTGGGACACCAGATTCAGGGTATTGCTATTTTGGCAATTGAATTTCACCCCAGAACAAAATATATGTTTTGGCGGACACTATTATAGTTTGCCAGCCAGTGCTGGGACACCAGATTTAGGGGATTGCTATTTTGGCAATTGAATTTCACCACAAAAAATAATCTATCCTTTGCCAGACAGCAGACAGTATTACACTTGGCTAGCCAAAGTTGGAACACCAGATTTAGGGGATTGGTATTTTGGCAATTGTATTTAACCCTTTAATAAAATATAGAAATTGCAATCCTGAGTTTCTTGGGGTGACAATTAGCACAGCCAAGCCCCTGATGTAGGATATAGAAAAAAAAAACTAGTATTGATCGATTGATGGACTTGGTGGCAGCTTGTTCTGGTGCACCACAAAATGGCCGCCGATCACCCCAGAAAAAAAGTGACAGAAAAACGCTCCGTGCAGCCTAAAAACCAGTGAGCAAGTAACTAGCAGAAGTTGAATCATTCACAGCTATATATCGATCACTTCATTAGGTGCTTTTGCTGACTTTTCCCTGCCTAATCTTGCCCTCACAGCAGCTGCGTCCTCTCCCTTCACTAATCAGAGCAGTGTGACGTGCGGCGCTACGTGACTCCAGCTCAAATAGAGGCTGGGTCACATGCTGCACTGGCCAATCACAGCCATGCCATTAGTAGGCATGGCTGTGATGAACTCTTAGAGCAGAAGTAAAATGCTAGCTGATTGGCTGCTGTGCAGACCCTCAGAAAGCGTGAAGAAATCGCCGAACAACGAACCCGAACCCGAACTTTTTGAAAATGTTCGGGTTCGAGTCAGTCATCCCGAACACCCCATAATTCGGTGCGAGGCCGAACTATTCTCGAACTGTTCGCTCAACACTACTGCTCACAATTAAGGAGGACACTCTGAATGTTGCAGACAGGTGAGAACATTACACAGGGTCATAACCAGACCTCCCACAGTTCGTCTTCTCAGCATAAATTGGGCCATGAAAGGGAGGAGGAGGATGAGGGTATGGAGAGTCATCCTGATGTTGACATCAAGATCTTGCCTGTTGGTACTCTGGCACATATGGCTGACTTCACCGCTACAATGAAAACTTATCTCTTATTCATGTAATTGGAAGCGAGCAGGTAAAACGGTTCAATACCAGAAGGTACTTGTTGAGAGATTGCTCCATAAATTCCATCTGACAACACGCCCGGTAAAGACCATACTTCCTTAGGCAACTGAGGAAGGGAGACAAGGGAACACACAGCAGTTCCAACAGAGGCAGGGCAACACTCTACAAGCGATGGGACACTTTCATGACACCCCACCAGCAACCTCACCCTGAGCGCGGCCTAGTGGCACAGGGAGGGAAAAGTTTTGGAAGATGGTGAAGGAATACATAGCAGACCGTGTCAGTGTCCTAAATGATCCCACAGTGACTCACAACTACTGGGTGTCCAGAGCTGGACACGTGGCACGAGACTTGCGTTCTACGCCTTGGAGGTGCTGGCCTGCCCTGCTGCCAGTCTTTTGTCTGAGCGTGTATTTAGTGCTGCTTGTGGCATTATAACTGTTATGTGTATCAGCTTGTCCACTGACAATGCTGACAAGTTGACTCAGATAAAAATGAACAAAGGCCTGGATTGCCCCTGACTTCTTAACTCCACCAGAAGAGAGCTTTGCTGACTGATGAACATAAAGGCAATTTCAATGTATTGTTTATAATGTACTCAGTCTACTGTAGTGTATTCCCATGCACCTTTTCCTCCACAAAAAAGTGTATATGGTTTGAATCACTCCTCCTCATCCAGATTGTATATATTCCCTCCACTACAATTTTTAAAGAAGGTCAGCGCACTTATAATGCTGCTAAATCAATACTATGTCACTGGGTCACTCTAAGGCACTTTTCATGCTGCTGCTGCTGCTGCCACCTCCACACTATGTCACCTTGCCACTCTGTGGTCTCCTCATGAAACTGCCACCTCAAGCTTTGTCATTGTGCCACTCCTGTGGTCTCCTCATGCTGCTGCCACCTCCACACAATGTCACTGGGTAACTCTGTGGCCTCCTTATGCTGCTGCTGCCACCTACCACTCTATGTAGCCTTGCCATTTTGTGGTCTCCTCATGCTGCTGCTGCCATCACCACACTATGTCACTGTGATCACTCTGTGGCCTCCTCATGCTGCTGCCACCTCCACACCTATGTCACCTTGCCACTTATGTGGTCTCCTCATGCTGCTGCTAACGCAACACTATGTCACAGCCGCCTGTGGCGTCCACATGCTGCTCGCCACCTCAACCTATGTCACCTGTGCCAGTCTGTGGCCTCCCCATGCTGCTTCTGCTGCCACCTCCCCACTATGTCACCTTGCCAGCTCTGTGGCCTCCTCCTCATGCAGGCTACTAACTCAACACTATTTCACTGGGCCACTCTATGGCTTCCTCATGCTGCTGCCACCACAACACTATGTAAAATGGGCCATTCTTGTGGTCTACTCATGCTGCTGCTGCTGCCACCTCCCCACTATGTAACTGTGGTCTCCTCATGCTGCTGCTACCTCAACACTATGTCATTATGCCACTCTATGGACTTCTTAAGCTGTTCTCCCACACTCCCACTCAATGACAGGGACACTATTTTGCCATTTTGGCCTGGTTGACATCATCATTTATTTGACCATTCTTCTGATCTGTCAGAAAGAAGGAAAAATGAGATGCACAATGGATCCAGTTTGTGTAGCAGCTGTAAGGCCTGTATTGTCACAATCAAAATTGGCTTATTATTTGGTAGCCAACAGCAGTAGTGGGTAAAAACACAGAAGACATGCAAATATTCCAGTTCACGTGTCATCTCTGTTTTGGATCCACTCCTGTTTTTTTGGACTTTTAGCAATACTGATGGATTACTAACCAAATACTGACCGAGTAAAGGTGGGATGCTCCACCAACAGAATTCGTTTTTGTGGGTTATTGTTCTGATGGATCAGAGTAAGGAGCAAATTAATCAGTGATGTCAACACAAACTGACTGCTGACACCCTCTCCACTCTGTCAAGGGGCTCTACTTGTATAAGTGTTCTGTAGACAACTATGTGGAATCAGCTGACAACGGGGTAAAAGGAGTGCAGTCTTTCACATTATAGTAGGAAATTGGGCCTCTGCAGGTTCTTTATACCTGGCACTAACATTGACCTGTGAGGCTGAGTTCACACTTGAGTTATTTGGTCAGCTAGCCACGTAACTGCCCAAAGAAGTGAAGTGTGCAGTGATTCTAGAGCATGTCTGTCATCTGCGTGTCATACTGATTGCAGTATTATTTCACTACCATAGCAGACTCCTATGCGTGTTACTGAAAGGCACAGTGTTCTACACCACTATAAAGGCTCTTAGCAGCCAGGAAATAGGCCCTTTTTAACATGGATTCGCCACGAACATATTCGTATTGAATTGAATCTTTCAGAAGATTCAGCGAACCGGCTGAATCAAATTTGTGAGAAGTGTCGCTCATCTCACCTTTTTAATGTTAAAGGCTTCTCCGGTATACAGATATTGATGGCGTATCCTCAGGACCCAGCTCATCAATATCAGATCGTGAGGTCCGCACACCTTGCTACCCCACTAATCAGCTTTTTAGGCAGCCACAGCGTTATGGAGCAGACAGGAGACAGTTCCATACTCTGTGTAGTTTCCTGCTCCGGCATACTGAATGGAGCTGGTCTGTAGTAACTCGGCTCCAGACAGTACACAATGTATGGAGCTAGCTGCATCCAGGTCTGTACATTGAATTTTTCTAGCACCACAGAGAAGTCTGAAACAGATCGTGAGTGCGGGTGCCAGATGTCGGACTCCCCAAACAATCTGCTCTGGATGACCAGATATGGATAGTGAGATCAGTCATTAGTGGCCCAGAGAACTGCTTCAAAGACATTAAAACAAACTTGTGATGTAACGTTGGGTTGACTCACGTCCTCATCATCCAGGAAACATCAGTGGTTGTGCATCAGTGCATTCTATGTCTTCCACCACTGGGGAAGGGCTAGGTGGATTCCCTTGGGAAACCCTGCCAGCAGAGTCTTCAAACAGCATAAGAGACTGCTGCATAACTTGAGGCTCAGACAGTTTCCCTGATATGCATGGGGGTGATGTGACAGACTGATGGGCTTGGTTTTCAGGCGCCACCTGTGCGCTTTCTGCAGAAGACTGGGTGGGAGATAATGTTGTGAAGCGTGCTGGATCCACTGTCGGCCACCCAATTGACTAGCGCCTGTACCTGCTCAGGCCTTACCATCCTTAGAATGGCATTGGGCCCCACCAAATATCGCTGTAAATTCTGGCGGGTACTGGAACCTGAGGTAGTTGGTTCACTAGGACGTGTGGCTGTGGCAGAATGCCACGTCCTCTCCAAGCACCAGAGGGTCCACTAACACCACCACGACCGCGTCTGCGTCCCTTACTAGATGTTTTCCTCATTGTTTACCGTTCACCAAGCACCACAATAAGAAAAAATATTTGGCCCAATGTATTGATTTCAAATTCAGGCCTTTTTACAGGCACCTAACACTATCTGCCTATTTATTTATGTACCGTATTACATTAATCCAGGCACAGCAGGAACCACTGATTTAGGGGATTATCTATTGTAGGGCTAGTATTTAGGCCCTGGATGAAAGCGTATCCTTTTATAGACAAATTTACACTTGGAGATGCACATTAGCGTGACAAAAATATGTAGGATTATGCCTTCAGCAATTGTATTTTAATACTTTGTGTAATATACCCTTTAACGGACAGAAAAACAATGGGAGATGCACGGTAGCATGTGAAGTTATTGAGGATGACCCTCTTAGCACTTGTATATACATCTTGAGTGTAATATACCCTTTACGGACAGATTAACACTTGGCCTGCAACAGCTGGGACACCAGATTCAGGTATTGCTATTTTGGCAATTGAATTTCACCCCAGAACAAAATATATGTTTTGGCGGACACTATTATAGTTTGCCAGCCAGTGCTGGGACACCAGATTTAGGGGATTGCTATTTTGGCAATTGAATTTCACCACAGAAAATAATCTATCCTTTGCCAGACAGCAGACAGTATTATACTTGGCTAGCCAAAGCTGGAACACCAGATTTAGGGGATTGGTATTTTGGCAATTGTATTTAACCCTTTAATAAAATATAGAAATTGCTATCCTGAGTTTCTAGGGTGACAATTAGCACAGCCAAGCCCCTGATGTAGGATATAGCAAAAAAAAACTAGTATTGATGGATTGATGGACTTGGTGGCAGCTTGTTCTGGTGCACCACAGTCACAAATGGCCGCCGATCACCCCAGAAAAAAGTGACAGAAAACGCTCTGTGCAGCCTAAAAACCAGTGAGCAAGTAACTAGCAGAAGTTGAATCATTCACAGCTGTAGATCGATCACTTCATTAGGTGCTTTTGCTGACTTTTCCCTGCCTAATCTCGCCCTCACAGCAGCTGCGTCCTCTCCCTTCACTAATCAGAGCAGTGTGACGTGCGGCGCTACGTGACTCCAGCTCAAATAGAGGCTGGGTCACATGCTGCACTTGGCCAATCACAGCCATGCCATTAGTAGGCATGGCTGTGATGAGCTCTTAGGACAGAAGTAAAATGCTAGCTGATTGGCTGCTGTGCAGACCCTCAGAAAGCGTGAAGAAATCGCCGAACAACGAACCCGAACCCGAACTTTTTGAAAATGTTCGGGTTCGAGTCCGTGTCCCGAACACCCCATAATTCGGTACGAACCCGAACTATTCTCGAACTGTTCGCTCAACACTACTGCTCACAATTAAGGAGGACACTCTGAATGTTGCAGACAGGTGAGAACATTACACAGGGTCATAACCAGACCTCCCACAGTTCGTCTTCTCAGCATAAATTGGGCCATGAAAGGGAGGAGGAGGATGAGGGTATGGAGAGTCATCCTGATGTTGACATCAAGATCTTGCCTGTTGGTACTCTGGCACATATGGCTGACTTCACCGCTACAATGAAAACTTATCTCTTATTCATGTGGTGGAGCGAACGAGTAAAACGGTTCAATACCAGAAGGTACTTGTTGAGAGATTGCTCCATAAATTTCATCTGACAACACGCCCGGTAAAGACCATACTTCCTTAGGCAACTGAGGAAGGGAGACAAGGGGAACACACAGCAGTTCCAACAGAGGCAGGGCAACACTCTACAAGCGATGGGACACTTTCATGACACCCCACCAGCAACCTCACCCTGAAGCGCGGCCTAGTGGCACAAGGAGGGAAAAGTTTTGGAAGATGGTAAAGGAATACATAGCAGACCGTGTCAGTGTCCTAAATCATCCCACAGTGACTCACAACTACTGGGTGTCCAAGCTGGACACGTGGCATGAACTTGCGTTCTACGCCTTGGAGGTGCTGCCAGCATTTTGTCTGAGCGTGTATTTAGTGCTGCTTGTGGCATTATAACTGTTATGTGTATCAGCTTGTCCACTGACAATGCTGACAAGTTGACTCAGATAAAAATGAACAAGGCCTGGATTGCCCCTGACTTCTTAACTCCACCAGAAGAGAGCTTTGCTGATGATGAACATAAAGGCAATTTCAATGTATTGTTTATAATGTACTCAGTATACTGTAGTGTATTCCCATGCACCTTTTCCTCCACAAAAAAGTGTATATGGTTGAATCCTCCTCCTCATCCAGATTGTATATATTCCCTCCACTACAATTTTTAAAGAAGGTCAGCGCACTTATAATGCTGCTAAATCAATACTATGTCACTGAGTCACTCTGAGGCATTTTCATGCTGCTGCTGCTGCTGCCACCTCCACACTATGTCACCTTGCCACTCTGTGGTCTCCTCATGAAGCTGCCACCTCCAAACTTTGTCATTGCGCCACTCTGTGGTCTCCTCATGCTGCTGCCACCTCCACACAATGTCACTGGGTAACTCTGTGGCCTCCTTATGCTGCTGCTGCCACCTACACTCTATGTAACCTTGCCATTTTGTGGTCTCCTCATGCTGCTGCTAAATCAACACTATGTCACTTGATCACTCTGTGGCCTCCTCATGCTGCTGCCACCTTCACACTATGTCACCTTGCCACTATGTTGTCTCCTCATGCTGTTGTCAACTCACAACTGTCTCTGGGCCACATGCAGCTCCCACCTCCCGTCATTGTGCCACTCTGTGGCCTCCTTATGCTGCTTCTGCTGCCACCTCCCCACTATGTCACCTTGTAACTCTGTGGTCTCCTCATGAGGCTACTAACTCAACACTATTTCACTGGGCCACTCTATGGCTTCCTCATGCTGCTGCCACCACAACACTATGTAAATGGACTATTCTGTGGTCTACTCATGCTGCTGCTGCTGCCACCTCCCCACTATGTAACTGTGGTCTCCTCATGCTGCTGCTACCTCAACACTATGTCATTATGCCACTCTATGGACTTCTTAAGCTGTTCTCCCACACTCCCCACTCAATGACAGGGACACTATTTTGCCATTTTGGCCTGGTTGACATCATCATTTATTTGACCATTCTTCTGATCTGTCAGAAAGAAGGAAAAATGAGATGCACAATGGATCCAGTTTGTGTAGCAGCTGTAAGGCCTGTATTGTCCAATCAAAATTGGCTTATTATTTGGTAGCCAACAGCAGGAGTGGGTAAAAAACACAGAAGACATGCAAATATTCCATTCACGTGTCATCTCTGTTTTGGATCCACTCCTGTTTTTTTGGGCTTTAGCAATACTGATGGATTACTAACCAAATACTGACCGAGTAAAGGTGGATGCTCCACTAACAGAATTCGTTTTTTGTGGGTTATTGTTCTGATGGATCAGAGTAAGGGCAAATTAATCAGTGATGTCAACACAAACTGACTGCTGACACCCTCTCCACTCTGTCAAGGGGGCTCTACTTGTATAAGTGTTCTGTAGACAACTATGTGGAATCAGCTGACAACGGGGTAAAAGGAGTGCAGTCTTTCACATTATAGTAGGAAATTGGGCCTCTGCACGGTTCTTTATACCTGGCACTAACATTGACCTGTAAGGCTGAGTTCACACTTGAGTTATTTGGTCAGTTTTGGCCACGTAACTGCCCAAAGAAGTGAAGTGTGCAGTGATTCTAGGAGCGATGTCTGTCATCTGTGTGTCATACTGATTGCAGTATTATTTCACTACCATAGCAGACTCCCTATGCGTGTTACTGAAAGGCACAGTGTTCTACACCACTATAAAGGTTCTTAGCAGCCAGGAAATAGGCATTTTTTTACATGATTTGCCACGAACATATTCGTATTGAATTGAATCTTTTCAGAAAATTCAGCGAACCGGCTGAATCAAATTTGTGAGAAATTCGCTCATCTCTACCTTTAATGTTAAAAGGCTTCTCCGGTATACAGATATTGATGGCGTATCCTCAGGACAGCTCATCAATATCAGATCATTGGGGGTCCGACACCTTGCACCCCACTAATCAGCTTTTTAGGCAGCCACAGTGTATGGAGCAGAAGGAGACAGTTCCATACTCTGTGTAGTTTCCTGCTCCGGCATACTGAAAGGGAGCTGATCTGTAGTAACTCGGCTCAGACAGTACACAATGTATGGAGCTAGCTGCATCCAGGTTTGTACATTGAATTTTTTTCTAGCACCACAGAAGTCTGAAACAGATCATCAGTGCGGGTGCCAGATGTCGGATCCCCAACAATCTGCTCTGGATGACCAGATATGGATAGTGATCAATATTAGTAGCCCAGAGAACTGCTTTAAAGACATTAAAACAAACTTGTGATGTAATCATTGGGTTGATCACTAGAAAGTTTTTTTTTTTGTATTTTTTTTATTTACAGTACTTTAGAATTATCTATTCTTTCTTCTTTGTGTTTGTTTTGTTGGCTAGTTATAATGCAAAAAATAATGAACATTTAAGATACAAAAAAAAAAAGAATAAATATGCCTCAAACATTATAACTGAAGTCTTTATAAAGTTATTATAAAGCCAAAAACTGGAGCAAATAAAGATAAATGTGCTGGTCCCGGTGGCCTGTTCCCCTCAATGCCCATCAGGAAGTGAGGAGGGTAGAAATGCCACTTGCAACAAAATATTGTTGCAATTGTACTTAAAAAGTAGAGTTGAGCGAACCCGAACTGTAACGGTTGTGAGCACCTGGACCAGAACCCAAACATTTTCGTAATAGTTCGGTTTCAGGTTCAGTGTTTGGCGGATTTTATGGCGCTTGTTGGAAAGCTGCTGGGCAGCCAATCAATAAGCATCTAACTACTTTGCCATTAGAAACCATCACAGCCATGCCTACTATTGGCATGGCTGTGATTGGCTAAGTGCTGCATGTGACTCACCCTCTATATAAGTTGGAGTCATGTAGCGCTGCATGTCACTCTGCTGTTGTTAGTGTAGGGACAGGTTGCTGTTGGTGCTCTCAGGAAGAGAATAGGAAACAAGCTTTGCTGAATAAAATCTGATATCAGAATTGTGTTTACTCAGCGATCTACAACCTTTTTGTTCTTGTGGGTGCAATGGCAGTTTTTTTTTTTTTTATGAGGCCAGTGACAAAGACGTTTATTTGGCTGTGAGTGGTTGGTGTCGGTGGCCATTTTGAGAAAGTGACAATCACTTGCATCTGCATATGTGCCAGGGACAGTAATTGAAACCAGTCTTTTTACTTCATTTGGCAAAATTTACCCATTTTTTAAGTGCACCTGCACTTCATATCCGTCAGGGGAAGGGAAAAATAATAGTGTTACTCAATTTGTGATTTTAGGGACCTAGGGGGTGACATTTTTTAATTTTGTTCTGTAAAGTACCCCTGTGCTGCATATATCCTTGTCATTAATTCTATAAATCCATCAGATTCTGGGTTGATTTATTTTTATTTTTTTTGCTAAAAAGTACATTTGCTCTGTGCACTGCATTTGTGATTTTTAAAAATATAATCAGTCAATCCATCTGTTTCACTGTGGGTAAAAAAATAAGATTTTTTTTTTTTACCATAAAGTGCCTTTACTGCCTGCACAGCCAACCTGATAGTGAAAAATAATCAGTAAATCCATCTGTTTCACTATGGGTTAAAAAATAACATATTTTTTTTTACCATAAAGTACATTTTCTGGCTGAACAGCAAATCTGATAGTGAAAAATATTCAGTAAGTTCATCGGTTTCACTGTGGGTGAATTTTTTTTTTTTTTTCTTCACCATTACTGTAGGTGCCTTTTCTGCCTGCTCAGCAAATCTAATAGTGAAAAATAATTAGTAAATCCATCTGTTTCACTGTATTTAAAAAATAATTTCCTTTGTACCATAAAGTACCTTTGCTGCATGCACAGCAAATCTGTTAGTGAAAAATTATTAGTAAATCCACCTGTTTCACTGTGGGTAAAAAAAATAAAATAATCCTTTTTTTTTACTATAAAGTGACTTTTCTGACTAAATAGCAAATCTGATGGAGAAAAATATGCAGTAAATCCATCTGTTTCACTGCGGGTGTGAAAATTCTCTTTTTTTCCCTATAAAGTACCTTATTGCCTTGTACTCCAAATCAAATCAAATACGCAAATTCTACTGGGACATTATGGGTGGAAAAAACACTTAATTTTTGGTCCAAAGTAAATTTGTGGCCTGCTCTGTACTACTGCCAGTGAAAGAATTTTATTTGAATCAGTCTGTTTTATTTGTGGGTGAAGAAATCATACATTTTGTTGAAATAAATCCCCTCTTCTGCCTGCACAGCCAATCTGATACTGAAAAATAATCAGTAAATCCATCTGTTTCACTGAGGTTGAAAAAATCCTCTTTTTTTCCTATAAAGTACCTTATTGCCTTGTACTGCAAATCAAATAAGCAAATATCACTGGGACATTGTGGGTGAAAAAAACACTTACATTTTGGCGTGCTCTGCACTACTTCTAGTGAAAGAATTTCCTTTGCATCCGTCTGTTTTATTTGTGGGTAAAGAAATTATATATTTTGTTGAAATAAATTCCCTCTTCTGCCTGCACAGCCAATCTGATACTGAAAAATAATCAGTAAATCCATCTGTTTCCCTGGGGTGAAAAATAATATTTGTTTACCATAAAGTGCCTTTTCTGACTGAATAGCAAATCTGATAGTGAAAAATAATCAGTAAATCCATCTGTTTCACTGTGATTTTAAAAAAAAAATTGTCTTTGTACCATAAAGTACGTTTTCTGCCTTAACAGCAAATCTGATACTGAACAGTATTCAGCAAATCCATCTGTTTCACTGGGGGGTGAAAAAATTCTATTTTTTTCCCTATAAAGTACCTTATTGCCTTGTACTGCAAATCAAATCAAATAATCAAATTTCACTGGGACATTGTGGTTGAAAAACAAATTTTTATTTTTTTGCCATAAAGTACCTCTGTGGCCTGCGCTGAATATCTGACAGTGAAAAGAAAAACAGTAAATCCAGCTCTTAGATTGTGGGTGGACATTGCAACGGTTGTTAGGCCAGTTATTCACAAGTGGCTTCAAGTTGGTGATCCTGCTGCTCTGCATCCTGACCTGGCAAAATGTATTCAGTAAATTAGGTGGCGTACCACTGATTGTTGGGGGATCTGTACCCCTTCTCTGTTTCCAAGTACCCCTGCACTGCATCCCTGACTTGGCAAAAGTATTTCAGTAAATTAGGTGGCGTACTACTGATTGTTGGGGGATCTGTACCCCTTCTCTGTTTCCAAGTACTCCTGCACTGCATACCTGACTTGGCAATAAATATTCTGTAAATTAGGTGGCGTACTACTGATTGTTGGGGGATCTGTGCCCCTCATATATTTTAAAGCAGGCATCCTCAAACTGCGGCCCTCCAGCTGTTGTAAAACTACAACTCCCACAATGCCCTTCTATAGGCTGATACCTGTAGGTTGTTCAAGCATGCTGGGAGTTGTAGTTTTGCAACAGCTGGAGGGCCGCAGTTTGAGGATGCCTGTTTTAAAGTGTTGTGACCTTAACCAATCTTTTATCTTTAACATACTGCCAGGGCCTATTGGGCAGGGAACACAGTGTAATGAATTTGTTTGTCATATTGTGTTGTGACCTAGAAATATATTTTTTCTTTATCACACTGCTAGGGTATATTAGGCAGGGCACAAAGTGTAATATATTGACCTGTCACATAGAGGTGTGACCAAAACCAATCTTTTCTGTTTATGACACGGGCACGGCATACCTGACAGGGTACAAGTTTTATTAAATTTGTCTGTTACTTTGTTGGGTTACTGAAACGAATGAGGAGAGCGTCAAATAAGGGATGTGACTAGGGTTGAGCGAACCCAAACTGTATAGTTCGCGTTCGTACCAAATTTTGTGGTGTTCGGGACCCGGACCCAAATATTTTTGTAAAAGTTCTGGTTCGGGTCCATTGTTCAGCGATTCCTCCCGCTTTCTGAAGGGCCGCACAGCAGCCAATCAACAAGTGTTTTACTTCTTTGCCCTAAGAAGCCATCACAGCCATGCCTACTAATTGCATGGCTGTGATTCTCTGAGTGCAGCATATGACCCAGCCTCTTTATAAGCTGGAGTCACGGATTGCCGCACGTCAGTCTGCTGATGTTAGCCTAGGGAAAGGTTGCTGTCGGTGCTATCAAGAACAGGATAGGCCAGAAGTCTGTAGAACCTGTCATACTGTATTCCAGAATATACAACAAATAGAGAGGGAGGGATCCTCAGCAATCCTACATTTCTGTACCCAGCCACTGCCAAGGAATTTTTTTTTTTTTTAAACCCATCTGTTACAGAGGTGGGCGTCGGCGGCCATTTTAGCCACTGCAGTGTACTGCATGTCTGCCAGCCTGGCAGGGACATCAGCTTAATCCTTTTTGGTAGCTCAGTGAAGAAGAAAATGCTTTTTTCTGGCTTTTCAAGTCCTCTACATTACCTTTTGTATAATAAAGGGGTGACATAGTCCATTTGTGTAGTCTGGGACCTGTGGTGCCACAGAGCACTTGTGTATACAATGCATTAAACCGTATATTCAATTTCTGCATCCTGATGATCCTGGTCCCCAAAGCAATTTGAAATACACCGCCCAAATACACATTTGACATTTCTGCAGTGAAATAGTGAATATTTTTTTTTTGTGGGAAAAA
The DNA here is from genome assembly GCA_033119425.1 of Bufotes viridis. Taxonomy (NCBI): domain Eukaryota; kingdom Metazoa; phylum Chordata; class Amphibia; order Anura; family Bufonidae; genus Bufotes; species Bufotes viridis. Next base: position 7,442,253 of record CM065590.1, read on the forward strand.
AGCAATATTCTTGCTTCACAAAGCAGTTCTGCATACAGCGTACAAATACATATTTAATATTTCTGCAGGGAAATAGTGCATTAGTGTGCTTCAGGGGAAAAAAAAGTTATTCCTAGTCCACAAAACAGTTTGAAATAAACCGCACAAATACATATTTGACATTTCTGCCGTGAAATAGAGCCTCAGTGTATTTTTGGGAAAATAGAAGTATTCCTGGTCCACAAAGCAGTTCCAAATACACCACCCAAATACACATTTGACATTTCTGCAATGAAATAGTAAATAATAATATTTTATTTTTTTTGTGGGAAAGCAGTTGTGCATACAGCATAGAAATACCAACGTTTTTCTGTGTTTTATTCAAAAAATCCTTGTTCTGGGTCCACAAACACAGATATAAAGGAACAAAAACATGATAAATTTATTAGAGACAAAAATGATCATGACTCAGGAAAAATCTTTGATTGGGGAAATAAAAAACAACAGAGAAGAAGGAGGCAACCCAGACGTTCTAGGAGTGATTATTGGACTGCTGAATCGGACTCCTCAATGTCAGACGAATCTATGACCTCAGTTAGTGGTGTAAACGTATTAGGGAAAAAAGAGATGATTACTCCGACCCCTTTGGGCGCAGGACCCGGATGGGAAGAGGAAAAAGGAGGGGCAGTCAAAAAACAAGGTCACAAAAGAAAACAGGGCTCTTGGAGACGATTCTAGAGGAAGATGAGCGTGAACCACCTGAAGACATAGTAGTGAACCTGACTGGGTCGGAACTCCCACCAGACTGCAGCAGGGTCCTAAATAAGGGACTACGCTTCAGTCTGGTGTATCAGTATGACCCAGTTCAGTTTGAGATTGACCTGTTTAAAGGGGTCAGGAAATTACACTTGAAAAAATGGTTTTGAAATTCACCCCCCAAAATAGGTGAAACATTAGAGGGTGAGGTACCAGTTAGCATAGGACTGCTTAGATTCAGTACTAAAGCTAATTGTAGCACAGAAGAAATATCCTGCTTAGAACAATTAGTCGTCTCCCCTAGATGATGTCACAGAAAATGTATTTGTAGAATCTTTTAGAGGAGGTATCACATCCTCTTTTGTCCCCCCTTTCCCCGCTGGGAGTAACATTGAGACCTTCCTTCAAAAAGTTTTGAGTGGAGTGAAAGCCCTGGTATACCCACGTGGCGAAAAAAATCTAGATACGAGAGAAATGAAGGCCATTACTTGGTTACAGCCTCAGAGGACACTCGTTGAGAAACCAGCGGATAAGGGGGGAAATATAGTGGTTATGAAGAGAGAGGACTATGTCCGGGAGGCAAAAATGCAATTGGATAATAAAGAGGTATTATATCCAAAATGGAGGGGCACACAGTAATCGGGTCAAAAGAACAGAGATACAAATTTGCTAGTAGAAAAAAAAAAACCTTATTTAATAATAACACATCTATTATAGATAAAAATATACAATAAGACCCTGTTAAAACAAATAATCGACAAGTGATATAATTGTATCCAATAAATCCCTAGGATATAATAATCCTACTTGGGAAATGTCCCCTTTTCAAAACTGCAGCCAATAATCACAGGTGTAGCGTTGCTACTAGAGTGCGTCTCCTCCTCCCGCACTAATGGATGAATTGTCCTTGCATAATATATGATGGATATTAATTCATTCATCTGTCCCATTCAAATATTGGTATAGTCCTTTGTGTAAAGTTACACCATGTAAGTACAGCAAATATCACGGTTTAAGATGGTACATTACCGCTCCATAACACGAGCGCCGGCCGTTTCCAACTTCCTTGCAATCACCCTTCCAGGACCTGCCGCGGCGTCCCACGTGGTCCCCTGCGTCATACAACGTGGCGTCCCACTTAATGCGGGCTTAATCCTTGGATTGGTCCGGCTTGTATCCTTGAATGGTTGTACTTTTAAATACTTTGTTTAGACGTCTGCTTGGCCAAAGTGCATATTCAGTGTTGTCGCTCTCACTATTGCTGGACCCAGACGCATTTCGGGACGCAACTTGTCCCTTCCTCAGTGGCAGCAATAGTGTGAGCCTTGTGAGAGCTTTTTTATATGGGGACCTATCGTAAATCGCATTGTCCCATTGGCTGTCAGTTAAACCGCCCCCAATCCAAATATAACTCATCATTGGATAGGATCCATACCTGGCTATTGGCATATAATCACACACAAAATGTAAATTTGCTTATTACATCATATATAAAATATATAAAACACCTCTAAAATATGAAAGACCCAAAAAGGAAGCATTTTTCAAGGTACTTCAAGGTGGAACTTCTTATGTAAATCGATCCATGGAAAAGGATCTAGGAATTTTAATAAACAGCAAATTAAGCTGCAAAAACCAGTGTCAGGCAGCTACTGCCAAGGCCAATAAGATAATGGGTTGCATCAAAAGAGGCATAGACGCCCGTGATGAGAACATAGTCCTACCACTTTACATATCACTAGTCAGACCACACATGGAGGACTGTGTACAGTTCTGGGCTCCTGTGAACAAGGCAGACATAGCAGAGCTGGAGAGGGTTCAGAGGAGGGCAACTAAAGTAAAAACTGGAATGGGGCAACTACAGTACCCTGAAAGGTTATCAAAATTAGGGTTATTCACTTTAGAAAAAAGACGACTGAGGGGAGATCTATTAACTATGTATAAATATATCAGGGGTCAGTACAGAGATCTGTCCCATCATCTATTTATCCCCAAGACTGTGAATGTGACAAGAGGACATCCTTTGCATCTGGAGGAAAGAAGGTTTGTACACAAACATAGAAGAGAATTCTTCACTGTAAGAGCAGTGAGACTATGGACTCTTTACTGTAAGAGCAGTGAGACTATGGAGCTCTCTGCCTGAGGATGTGGTGATGGTGAGTACAATAAAGGAATTCAAGAGGGGCCTGGATGTATTTCTGGAGTGTAATAATATTACAGGTTACAGCTACTAGAGAGGGGTCGTTGATCCAGGAAGTTATTCTGATGCCTGATTGGAGTCAGGAAGAAATTTTTTTCCCCTTAAGTGGGGAAAATTGGCTTCTACCTCACAGTTTTTTTTTGCCTTCCTCTGGATCAACTTGCAGGAAACAGGCCGAACTGGATGGACAGATGTCTTTTTTCGGTCTTATATACTATGTTACTATGTTACATAAGTCTCTGACCCAGCCCCCAGGCAGACCTATTGTCTCGGGGGTTGGGTCAGTGACTGAATTGTTATCGCAATATGTAGACTGGTTATTACACCCATTGCTGTGCCGGATCCCTTCCAATCTGAGGGACACGGGCGATCTCCTGAACACATTGAAATCCTTTCGATGGCAGGAGGGGGATCGCCTGGTGTCACTAAATTTGGAAAGCTTGTACACTCGTATCCACAAGAGGAAGGAATAAAAGCCATCTCCAACACGAAAAAAAGTGTACAGTTTATTGGATTTATTGAAGAGGCTTTGGAGTTAATACTCAAGAGTGATTCCTTCAAGTTTGGGGGCGAGTGGTACAGGCAATGGTTCGGCACAGCAATGGGTACTCCTGTGGCATGCACTTTTTCAATATTATATATAGCGAGATTGGAAGACCTGTATGTATTCATGGTAAATAACCCCTTTGCATCAAGTATATGTCTGTATTTGCGATTCATAGACGATATATTCATAATTCGGAACAGGATTTTGGGGGTTTTGTCAAATATTTGAATAACACAAATACAATGAACATGCATTTCACACATGTTTTTGGTGATACACGCCTCGTGTTCTTGCATGTAGTGATATGAGTGAAAGATGGCGAGTTGGTCAGCGAAGGGTTCAGGAAACCCACAGCGACCAACTCGCTACTACACTTTAACAGCTTCCACCCAGATAGTGACCCTTGGGTCAATTTACTCATCTTAAACTGATAAACACCACTAAGGAGAGTTATGATAAGCAGGCACAGGAGTTGAGAACACGACTTTTGAATACGGGGTACCCGATACATCTGATCGATGAGTCTATGTGGGAAGTGGATCCACAGTAGAAAAAGAAAGGAAGAGTGGTATAGTCTTCTCCTTTAAATTTGGCCCCTTAGTGAGCACCATAAAAAAGTAATAAAAGAAAATTGGGCCTTGGTGAAAGATGTAAAAGATACACCTCCTTTAGTCGCCTTCCGTAGATGTCACACAATAAAAGACAAAATTGTCAAAAGTTATTATGAGGAACCAAACACAGAGAATTGGTTAACTAAAAGTATGCCAAAAGGAAATTATAAATGTAGGCATTGCTCATGCTGTGATTTCAATCCACAATGGAAGGTTTTATACTTTGCAGGTACACAACATGTAGTACGTTCATTAATAACCTGTAAGAGTAGATATGTGGTGTACCTAATCCTCTGTGTTTGTGGTAGATTTTATATAGGCAAGACAATCAGGCAACTTTATGAAAGTATTAGAGAACATCTGAATTCCTTGAAGTCAGGAAAAGGTTGCCCCCGGCTGATAGATCACATCAGAACAGAACATGCCGGCCATGCAAGGGTGTTGGGGTTCGCGGGAATTGAGATAGTAAATATAAATATGCGCGGAGGTGACAGACACAAAGAGCTCTTGAGACGGGAAGCGAGATGGATAATAAAAACTAATGCTATGGGACCTTTGGGTCTCAATGACAATAATGATTTAGGTATTTTTTTTATAGGATTTTGGATAGATTTTCCTTTGAACATCCTATATCTACGCCCCCTTCAAAAAGAGCCCGGTGATCACCGTCCTTTTAAATATGCGCATTTATTGATTTGATTCCGAACCACCGCGACCCTATTGCAAAATGCAATTGCTTATTCTTACTCCTTGCATACATGTAGTTCGTTACCCTGTCACTATTATAAGCCACGTCCCGTCTTATGATATATAGCCTCATTCCGGCTGTTATAGGATAACCGATATTGCGGCAATATAAATTGTTTTATAGTTGTCTTTGTTTAGTATTTAATTATGTGTTCCGCTAACGAGCAGATATTTGTGGGCGCTTAAGTGTTTGTATCAATGTTTGTCTCTGTCTTAAATGGCATTACACGTTCACCCATGACGTCATCTTTGGCAGATGGGTAACCGGACGCCCTAAATAATGATGCGGAGGCATCATTATGCAGTGGCCTGAGGAAACAGTAACACGCGAAACGGCCATCGCCGCTGACACGGATGCATGGGTAACGCAGTTCTGCCTCCTATGATTTTGTAAGTTATCTGCACTGAAATAAATGAAGATTTGACATCAAGTGGTGAGTGCCGCCTTTAACTTTCCTTGATTGTGGATTGAACTGGGTCAACAAACCACTTTTGCATAAACCGTAGAAATAGCTATGTTTTATTAATAGCAGTGAAATCCCGAATTTCTGTGTTTTATTGTAAAAATCTGTGTTTTGGCTCCACAAACCACTTTTGCATAAACCGCAGAAATACCAATGTTTTATTAATAGCAGTGAAACACTGCTTTTCTGTGTTTTATAAAAAAAAAATCCTTGTTCTGGGTCCACAAACCACTTGTGCATACAGCATAGAAATACCAACGTTTTATTAATAGCAGTAAAATACTGCTTTTCTGTGTTTTACTGGAATAAAACCGTGTTCGGGGTTCACCAAACAGTTATGCAGACAGTGTACAAATATATACTTCACATTTATGCATTGAAGTTGAGAATCAGTGGGTTTTAGGCCCCAAAAACTTTATTCTTGGTCCACAGAGCATTTTTATGACACGGGCACTGCCTTAGTGAACTTAATTGTTGACAATTGGCAGCTAAATTGACACAGGAAAGAAACCAATCTTTCAGCTTGGTGGGTGAACGCAAATACTGAGGAGAACATCAAATAAGGGACATGGGCATGGTTGTGGTGGTGTTGATGGAGCGCCTGTTGCTGTGAGAGGACGTGGCAGTTCAACCCCCTAACTACCGGTCCAAGTGAAACACCTTCCTTTGTTGCGAGTAGGCGACAGAATCTGCAGCGTTATTTGGTAGGCCCAAATGCCTCTCTACGGATGGTGAGGCCAGAACATGTACAGGCAATAGTAAATTGGGTGGCTGACAGTGCCTCCAGTTGCTTCACAGTGTCTCCCACCCAGTCCTCTGCACTAAGCTCAGAGTTGGCACCTGCAGCCAATGCCCATCAGTCTTCCACCTAACCCCCTTGCAAATCAGTCGAGCAGTCAGAGCTCCAAGTCATGCAGCAAAGTCTTATGCTTTTTGATGACTCTGTTGGCAGGGTTTCCCCAGCCCATCCACAAAGCCCTTCCCCAGAAGAGGAAGACCTTGAATTCACTGATGCTCAACCACTTTTGTTGAAGGATGAGGACATGGGAAGATGGCCGCAGCACGTCTCTGATGATGACGAAACACAGGTGCCAACTGCTGTGGGTTTCTGCAATGTGCAGACCGATGAGGAGGGCAGGGGTCATGAATGGGTGGAAGATGATGTGGAGGATGATGAGGTCCTAGACACAGACTGGACATAAGGTAGTGCTAGTGACGTGTGCATTTCTGAGGAAGAAGCGGTGGTCGCACAGAGGCAACAGCACAGCAAAAGAGGGAGCAGGCTGCAAAAGCAGTGGAGTAAACATCTTAAAAATCAGGAATGGTCTCAGGCTCCTCCTGCTTCCTCTTCTGCTGCTGGCTCGGTCTCTCCCTCCACATCTGGCGTCACCGTGGAACCTGGCGACCAGCAAGCAGAGGGTGTCCCACCAACATCATCACATACGTCACCATCACCAAGCATCTCCACCATGTCACACAGCAGCGTTCTGCTGTCCATCTCCCAAACATTGGAGAGAAAGAGGAAATGCCCACCTACCCACCCTCGAGCCCTGGCCCTGAATGCCAGCATTTCACAATTACTGGCCATTGAAATGCTGGCATTCCATCTGGTGGAGACAGACTGTTTCAAACAGCTGATGGTGGTGGCTGGCCCACAGTTCCCAGCCGCCACTATTTTTCCAAGGGAGCCGTTCCTCCCTGCACAACCAAGTGGAGGATAAAATCAAGTGTGCGCTGTGCAACGCCATCTGTGGCAAGGTCCACATAACCACAGATACATGGACAAGTAAGCACTGCCAGGGCGGCTATATCTCCATAACTGCACACTTAGTAAACGTAGTGGCGGCTGGGCCCAAGGCAGATAGCGGTTTGGCGCATGTCCTTCCATCACCGAGGATCACAGGGCATTATTCTTTGCCTCCTGTTGCCTCCTCCTACTACTCTGTATCCTCCTCCTCCTCCTCTTCTACCACCCCCACATCCGGTCATTGAAAGAACCTCACCCCCAACTTCAGCACAGCCCGGGTAAACGTCAGCAGGCGATTTTAAAACTTTGGGGGACAAACCCCACACCGCACAGGAGCTTTGAAGGGCATAGAACAGCAGACTGATGAGTGGTTGCTGCCAGTGAGCCTCAAGCCGGGCCTGGTGGTTTGCGATAATGGGCAAAATCTCGTTACAGCTCTGGGACTAGCCGGTTTGATGCACATCCCTTGCTTGGCGCATGTGCTGAATCTGGTGGTGCAGAATTTTCTTACTAACTAGACATGTCAGAGCTGCTGCTGAAAGTGCGGTCCGTCTGTGTGCGCTTTGGCGTTCTCACCCTGCTGCTGCTCGCCTGTCTGCTCTGCAGCTTAGCTTCGGCCTTCCCGCTCACTGCTTCATATGAGACGTGCCCACCAGGTGGAACTCCACCTTGCATATGCTGGAGAGACTGTGTGAGCAGCAGCAGGCGATAGTGGAGTTTCAGCTGCAGCACGCACGCGTCAGTCGCTCTTCGGATTAGCACCACTTCACCACCAGTAACTGGGCCTGCATGTGAGACCTGTGCACATTGTTGCGGTCTTTTGAGTACTCAACCAACATGGCCAGTGCTGATGATACCATTGTTAGCATGACTATACCACTTCTATGTCTCCTTGAAAAATCAATTACGTCAATGAAGGAAGAGGATGTGGCAGAGGAAGAGGAAGAGTGGCCATTTTACAGGGTTTCAGGCCGGTCATTCGAAGTAGCTCTGAGAGTGGGTAACTTCCCCAGCAGAGGCCAGGTACATATGTGGCCAGCCAGGGCACAGTTCTGGAGGATGAGGTAGAGGAGGAGGAGGAACCGGGTTCATTACAGGGTGGCACCCAATGCAGCTCAGGCCCATCACTGAAGCGTGGCTGGGGGATACGGAGGACAAAGACGATACACCACCTACAGAGAACAGCTTATCCTTACCTCTGGGCAGCCTGGCACACATGAGCGACTACATGCTGTAGTGCCTGCGCAACGACAGCAGAGTTGCCCACATTGTAACTTGTGTTGACTACTGGGTTGCCACCCTGCTGGATCCCCGGTACAAAGACAACGTGCCCACCTTTATTCCCGCACTGGTGCGTGATAGGAAGATGTGCGAGTACAAGCGCATGCTGGTAGACAGCGCTCTGGAGGACATTTCCAACTGACACAGGGGACAAGTGGAAGCACAAGGCAGAGGCAGAGGAGGAGCAAGAGGTCGCCAAGCGCAGCAATGTCACGGCCAGCTCCCCAGAAGGCAGGGTTAGCATGGCCGAGATGTGGAAAGGTTTTGTCACCACGCCACAGCATTTGAACAAAATGGTGGAACAGTACACACCTCCACATACTGACTGATGCAGGGCGTAACTATAGGGGAAGCAGGGAAGTGGCCCATCCAAGAGGAGGAGGAGAAGTACTAAAAGATTTTATCAGGGCCCCTTAACATTATTACACAATGAAATTATTTACAGTGGCAGTATACACAGTATGGGAAATGGATGGAACAGCTGCTGGGCCTGGTCTGAGAGAGCGATCTTTAGTAGCCACAGGAAAGGGGCAGCATGAAAGGAAGGGGTTGTGAAAAATTACTGGGGAGGGGCCCCATTCAAAAATTTGCTGTGGGGCCCAGTCATTTCTAGTTACGCCACTGGACTGATGGTTCTGCCCCATTCAACTTCTGGGTCTCCAAATTGTCCACATGGCCTGAGCTTGCCCTTTATGCCTTGGAGGTGCTGGCCTGCCCTGCCGCCAGTGTATTGTCTGAACATGTATTTAGCACGGCAGGGGGCATCATTACAGACAAACGCAGCCACCTGTCCACAGCCAACATGGACAAGCTCACGTTCATTAAAATGAACCAGGTACCAGGACTTGTCAGTACCTTGTGAGGAATAGACATTTATAAACGCCTCAACCATGCAGTGTTGTACTCCAGTGCAATTCATTGAATCCTTGTTTTTATTTGTACCATTATTTCGGGGGCTACCCCAATTTGAATTAACCTCTCTTCTGTCTGGGTGCCTGCGGCGTAAATTACTGAAAATGGCCTTTTGCTTTGCTGGACGACATGAAGCTTGTTTTGTCATGCATTGACCTCTGTCCTCTGTCTTTGTGGCTGCGGCCAACATTTATGATAATCGCCCCTTGCTTTGGTGGGTGATATTAACCTCTTTTTGCCATGCATTGACCTCTCCAGTGTCTGGGAGCCAGGGGCCTGAATTACTGAAAATGTCCTGTTCCATTGCTAGGTGACATGAGGCCTGTTTTGCCGTGCATTGACCTATCTCCTCTGTCTGGGTGCCAGGGGCCTACATTTATGATAATCAACTGCTGCATTGCTGGGTGATATGATGCCTGTTTTGCTGTTACCTGACCTCTCTCCTCTGTCTGGGTGTCTGAGGCCTACATAATGATAATCACCTGTTCCATTGCTTGGTGACTTGAAGCCTGTTTTGCTGTTACATGACCTCTCTGCTCTGTCTGGGTGCCAGGGGCCCAAATGACTGAAAATGTCCTGTTCCATTGCTGGGTGACATGAAGCCTCTTTTGCCATGCATTGGCCTTATCTCTGTTTGGGTGCAAGGGGCCTACATTTCAGATAATCGCCTGTTGCTTTGGTCGGTGACATTAACCTCTTTTTGCCGTCGAATGACCTCTCCTCTGTCTGGGTGCCAGGGGCCTCCATTTTTGATAATCACCTGCTGCATTGGTGGGTGGCATGAAGCCTGTTTTGCCAAGCATTTACCTCTCTCCTCTGTCTGGGTGCCAGGGGCCTACATTTATGATAATCAACTGCTGCATTCCTGGGTGACATGATGCCTGTTTTGCTGTTACGTGAGCTTTCTTCTTTCGTCTTGGTGCCAGGGGCCTAAATTACTGAAAATGGCCCTTTCCTTGCCAGAGGTCTAACATTTCTGAATATCACCTGTTCCATTGGTGGGTGACATTAACACATTTTTGACATTGATAAGCCACTGCTGTGCATTGCTGGCAGGAAACCAAATTTTGTAAAAACGTGTGCTACTGATTAAAAGATGCGTGACCGCATGCTGGTAGAGGGCATTCCCACCTAACGCCTCCCCAACCTCATATTCCACTTTCTCCTCTGAGTCGCCAATTAATATTGTTTAAATTTTAGTTATTTTACTTTATTTTAAGTTATTTCCTTATTAACATTTGATTGCAGGCCACTAACCCACATTTTGCTGCCTTTTGCAGCCCTCTAGCCCTTTCCAGGGCTATTTTACAGCCATTTTAGTGCCAAAGTTCAGGTCCCCATTGACTTCAATGGGTTTCGGGTTCGGGGTCAAGTTCCGAACATTTCCGTGAAGTACCACCGCAGCACTTCTCTGATGATGACGAAACACAGGTGCCAACTGCTGCGTCTTTCTGCAGTGTGTAAACCGACAAGGAGGGCAGGATTGAAGACTTGGTGGAAGATGATATGGAGGACGATGAGGTCCTAGACCCTACATGGGATGAAGGCCATGCGAGTGACCTGTGCAGTTCGTGGGAAGAGTCGGTGGTCGCACAGAGACACCAGAAAAGCAAAAGAGGGAGCAGGGTGCAGAAGCAGAGCGCCTGTCCCCTAGACAATACGCCTGCTACTGTCCACTGCACTCAGGGACCGAGCAAACCAAAGACAGCTCCAAGGAGTTCCCCGGCGGGGCAGTTCTTCACACAATGTGCAGACGACAAGACACAAGTTTTTTGCACGCTGTGTGCCTAAAGCGAGAGCCTAAAGTGAGGCATAAATGTTCTAAACCTGAGCACAAACTGCATGACAAGGCATCTAAGTGCAAGGCACGAGCTGCAGTGGAGTAAACACCTCCAAAACCAAGAAAGGTCTCAGGCTCCTCCTGCTCCCTCTTCTACTGCAATCTCTGGAGTGACAGTGGCAACGGCCACCCCGCAAACGGAGGATGTGACACCAACGCCACCACGTTCGTCACCTTCAACATGCACCACCACAGTGTCCAATGGAAGTGTTCAGCTGTCCATCTCCCAAACAATGGATTGAAAAAGGAAGTACCCCCCTACCCACCCGCAATCCCTGGCCCTGAATGCCAGCATTTCAAAATTGCTGGCCTTTGAAATGCTGTCATTCTGTCTGGTGGAGACGGAGAGTTTTAAAAACCTAATGGTGGTGGCTGTCACGCAGTACGTCGTTCCAAGCCTCCACTACTTTTCCAGGTGAGCCTTTCCTTTCCTGCACAAGCAAGTGACGGACAAAAAAAAGTGGAGTTGTGCACTGTGCAACTACATCTGTGGCAAGGTCCACAAAACTACTGATACGTGGCCCAGGAAGCATGACCAGGGCCATTATATCTCCCTAACATCACACTGGGTAAATGTAGTGGCGGCTGGGCCTGAGGCGGATAGGTGTTTGGCGCATGTCCTTCCACCCCCAAGGATTGCAGGGCATTTATCTTTGCCTCCTGTTGCCTCCTACTCCTCTTCCTTCTCTAACACCTCCTCATCCTCTCAGCGTAACTTCAGCACAGCCAGGGGAAAACGACAGTAGTACAGATTTTAAACTCATCTGTTTGGGGGACAAACCCCACACCGCGCAAGAGCTTTGGACTAGCCTGGAACAACAGACTGATAAGTGGTTGGTGCCACTGAGCCTCAAGCTTAGCCTGGTGGTGCGTGATAATGGGCGAAATCTCGTAGCAGCTTTGGACCTCGTCGGTTTGGCGCACATCCTTGCCTCGCGCATGTGTTGAATTTGGTGGTGCAGAGATTCCTAAAAAACTACCCGGTATGTAAGAGCTGCTGCAGAAAGTGCGGGCCGTCTGTGCGCGCTTTCGGCGTCCTTATCCTGCTGCTGCTCACCTGTCTGCGCTGTAGCGTAACTTCGGCCTTTCCGCTCACTGCCTCATATGCGATGGGCCCATAGGTGGAACTTCACCTTAAACATGCTGGAAAGACTGTGCGAGCAGCAGCAGGTGACAATGGAGTTTCAGCTGCAGCACGCACAGGTCAGTCGCTCTGCGGAACAGCGACACTTCACCGCCACTGAGTGGACCTCCATTCGAGACCTGTGTTCCTTGTTGTGCTGTTTCTGTTGTGCTGTACTCCACCAACAGTGCCGATAATGCCGTTCTAAGCATTACTATCCCACTTATATGTCTGCTTGAAAATGCACTTCGGGTGATGATGGAGAAGGATGTGTCACAGAAGGAGGAGGAGGAGGAAGAGGGATCTTTTTCACGGTTATCGGGCCAGTCATTCACAAGTGGCTCAGAGGGTGGGTTCCTTCACCAGCAGAGGCCAGGTACACAATTGTCCAGCAATGGCACAGTTCTGGAGGATGAGGAGGAGGAGGAACCATGTTCACAGCAGGGTGGCACAAAGCAGCTCATGGCCATCACTTGTCCGTGGCTGGGGGATTCAGAGGACACAGACGATATACCTCCCACAGAGGACAGCTTGTCCTTGCCTCTGGGCAGTCTGGCACACATGAGCAACTACATGCTGCAGTGCCTGCGCAATGACAGCCAATATGCCCACTTTCTAACTCAAATTACTGGATGGCCACCCTGCTGGATCGTTATTACAAGGACAACGTGCCGTCCTTAATTCCCTCACTAGGCGTGATTGGAAGATGCGCGAATACAAGCGCACACTGGTAGGTGCACTGCTGATGGCAAACCCACCTGACACCGGGGCCTCAGTGGAAGCACAAGGCGAAGGCAGAGGAGGAGAAAGAGGAGGAGAAAGAGGCCGCCAATGCAGCCGGGTCACTGCCAGCACCTCAGAAGGCAGGGTAGCATGGCGCGAAATGTGGAAAAGCTTTGTCACCACGCCACAACAACCAGCACCACCAGCTGATATGCAACGTCTTAGCAGGAGGCAGCATTTCAGCAACATGGTGGAGCAGTATGTGTGCACACGCCTACACGTACTGACTGATGATTCTGCTCCATTCAACTTCTGGGTCTCCAAATTGTCCACATGGCTTGAGCCTCACCCAGCCTTTGTTATACTCCAGCACACTTTCTCTTTGTCTTATTTTATATATTCCACAATGTTTTGTGCTGCCTCCACCTCCTCCACGGCCACTTCCACCTCCACCGCCACATCCACAACCTCCTCAACATTCTAGTCCATATGGACCTCCTGCTCTTAGTTCAGGATTAAAATTTGTAATTTTTATTTATTTTATTATAAGTCATTTCCCTATCCACATTTGTTTGCAGGGCACTTACCCACATTTTGCTGCATTTTGCAGCCCTATCGCCTTTTCCATAGCTCTTTAAGAGCCATTTTAGTTCCCAAAAGTTCGTGTCCCCATTGACTTCAGCGAAGTTCGGCCAAACTCGGCGATCCCGAACTTCCTGCTGTCCGCTCAACTCTATTAAAAAGTCCTAAAATGGAGTTAGCAACTTTTTTTACACCGTAAAAATTGCAAAGGGAGTTGATACATTTTCCCAAATGACATTGTACAAGACTAGAAGAAATCTTGCTGTTATTCTCACCTTCATCTACATTTACTGTCAGCAGCTCCCCGGGGATCCCCATCAACCCCGCAGAGCTGATTCACTGAGCTATAAAAAAAAGAAGCTCCAGGTAGAGAGTTGACATTACTGCAATTGTCTTCACCCACATTTTTGCTGTGAATACTACCTGACCACAAGAAATCTGTCAGTACAATCTTTCTTTCTTTCTTTCTTTCTTTCTTTCTTTCTTTCTTTCTTTCTTTCTTTCTTTCTTTCTTTCTTTCTTTCTTTCTTTCTTTCTTTCTTTCTTTCTTTCTTTCTTTCTTTCTTTCTTTCTTTCTTTCTTTCTTTCTTTCTTTCTTCTCTCTCTCTCTATCCACAGGCTCCACTATAAGCATTGCTTGGTTTTAATTGTGCTTTGTAGATTTTTTTTTTTAAGGACATGGAAAAGAACAATGTAACTTCAGTCTTTCTTCTTGGATTTCCAGGCCTCCACAATTTCAGATATTTTTTCTTTTTTCTACTCACCTTGATTTATCTCACAACACTATGTGTGAATTTCTTGGTCATCACCCTAGTGTCTTACAGCAAGAATCTCCACTGTCCCATGTACTTCTTCCTGACACAGCTCACCACATCTGACATCATCTTGTCCTCAGATATTGTCCCTAACATGCTCCAGGTGATTCTGGACAATGGCTCCTCTATAAGTCTTCCAGCCTGCATAGCACAATTGTTTTTCTTTGCTTATGCAGAAGTTTCAGAGTGTTTTCTTTTGACAGTGATGTCTTATGACAGGTATCTGGCCATATGTCAACCACTCCACTATGATTTGATAATGACCTCCATGGTTTGCCTGAAATTTATAATTTTCTCCTGGATCTTAGGTTTTTCGGTAGCATTAACTCAATCAGTTAATGTATCTCAGCTTTCTTTCTGTAGATTTAATGTCATTGATCACTTCTTTTGTGAAATTGATCCCATATTAGATCTGTCTTGTTCCAGTGTCTTCTACATAAAGGTGCTGGCATTAGTCCTCTGCTTCCCTGTCCTGGTGTGTCCATTCCTAGTAGTCACTGTCTCATATGTATATATCGTCGTTACAATCCTGAGACTCCAGTCCATCACCCAAAGGCAGAAGGCTTTCACGACCTGTGGCTCTCACCTCTTAGTGGTGTCCATATTTTATGGGGCTCTGTTTTCTATATATTTGATACCAGAAACTGGACAATCTACTGCAATACGTAAAATATTTTCCATTGTCTACACTGTGGTGACTCCGCTTGTTAACCCTTTAATTTACAGCCTGAGAAATAAAGACATCAAAGAAACTATTAGAAAGAATATTTAGTGATATAACTCACATGTATTAAAATGCTACTTTTCGATGATTATATTATTAGACTATGGCTGTCATTAGTCAGTAATCAAAAGTAGAAAAATATCCAGCTCACCATAAGCGTTTGGTGCACGGAGAGGATCGGACTTGTCCCTTATATAATCACAAAAGTAAAAGAGTATTCTCCAGCATCTGTCTGTTTTGGTCGTCTTTATTGTAGATCGGTGTAAAAGTACATACTTCAGTCTTCACCATCCTCCACCACAGGTTAACATGTTTCAAACTCGAAAGTTCTTAGTCATAACCTAGTGACGTGGACCAACACCTGAGGTTAAGTAGGTCTTGTAACTGCACTAGACTCTAACTTACACTTTCATATGTAGTATATATGTATAAGGAAGAAGATTGCTATTATTAATATAACAGCATTAATTCTTTTTTTAAGGTTGAGACTTGCAGGGTGCCTTGTACCTAACCTAAAAATCCAGTTTGCTTCCCTCAGCAGGATTTTTTTCTTCAGATTGCCACCTCTGAAGGGAAAGCATTACTTTTTAAATGGCGATTTCACGTACAGTTGTGTTCAAAATTATTCAACCCCCAATGCTGTAAAGGGTTTTCGGGAATTTAGTGTACATTTGTAATTGTGTTCAGAATGAAATCTTACAAGGACTTTTTAAAGAACCAAATGCAACTAAAATGACATCAATTGTTTTTGTAATACAGTATTAAATGTTTTTTTGTGATTTCTTCATTGACACAATTATTCAACCCCTTAAAGACGACCACTCTTAAGAACAGGGGTTCATTCAAGTGTTTTCGATCAGGTATTGAAAACACCTGTGGATGTCAAGGAGCAGCAATCAAGCAGAATAAGCCCCAATTAGGCAGATGTAAAATGACTGTGATACTCAGCTCCTTCTAGACATTTACTGGTGTGTTTACAGACATGGTGAAGTCAAGAGAATGGTCCAGGAAGACAAGAGAAGAGGTGATTTCTCTTCACAGGAAGGGCAATGGCTATAAGAAGATTGCAAAGATGTTACACATACCAAGAGACACCATAGGAAGCATCATTCGCAAATTCAAGGCAAAGGGCACTGTTGAAACGCTATCTGGTCATGGCAGAAAGAAGATGCTGACTTCGACTGCTGTGCGCTACCTGAAGCACAAAGTGGAGAAAAGTCCCTGTGTGACTGCTGAGCAACTGAAAAAAGATTTGTCAGATGCGGGTACTGAAGTTTCAGCTCAGACAATAAGGCGCACACTGCGTAATGAAGGCCCCCATGCCAGAACTCCCAGGCGCACCCCCTTGCTGTCTCCAAAGAATAAGAAGAGTCGACTGCAGTATGCCAAAAGTCATGTGGACAAACCACAAAAGTTTTGGGATAGTGTTCTGTGGACTGATGAAACAAAATTAGAACTGTTTGGGCCCATGGATCAACGCTATGTTTGGAGGAGGAAGAACAAGGCCTATGAAGAAAAGAACACCTTGCCTACTGTGAAGCATGGCGGGGGTCAATCATGCTTTGGGGCTGTTTTGCTTCTACAGGTACAGGGAAGCTTCAGCGTGTGCAAGGTACCATGAATTCTCTTCAGTACCAGGAGTTATTGGATGAAAATGTGATGCAGTCCGTCACAAACCTGAGGCTTGAGAGACGTTGGACCTTTCAACAGGACAATTATCCCAAGCATACCTCCAAGTCCACTACAGCATGGTTGCAGATTTAAGGCTGGAACATTTTGAAGTGGCCATCGCAGTCACCAGACTTAAATCCGATTGAGAACCTCTGGTGGGACTTAAAGAAAGCAGTTGCAGCCAGGGCTGTGGAGTCGGAGTCGGAGTCGAGGAGTCGGAGTCGGAGGCAATTTTGGGTACCTGGAGTCGGAGTCGGAGTCGGCAAAAAATGGACCGACTCCGACTCCGACTCTACTAGATTTAAATTGGAATAAAAAAAAATTTAAATAAAAAAAAAGCAAGTTTAAATGTCCTAATTCAGATAAAGTTATAATTAATTACTTCTCTACTGTAAGAATAAAGGCCAATGCATGCAGTGCGTCACTTTACCGCTAAACAAAGACGTTAAGTGACCGTGAAGAAGCATGCTTTTCATATGCTTTACTATGCAGTTAAAGGGACACTGACAATCTGATATATCTGCTGGTATTCATCAGAGGATTAGGAATACAACTAGACGACTGTTACCCCCAGTTGAGGTTTACTTGTGTTTAAAAACGTTTTAATCAATATGCAAATTCTCTACCTTTGTGCCCAAGGGGCAGGCGCACATGTAGAGTACTGGCAGCACTAGACAGGACTAGGTAGCGAGGAGGAAGAGAGAAAGCTGGCACAGCCTCAGCATAGCCAGACGAGACTGCTGCCAGCACTCTACACGTGCGCCTGCGCAGGAATTCAGCGTTCGGCTAGCCTGAAAAAACAGGCCAGTGCAGTGAATAATAACGAGGGGAACAGCACTGGGAAGCTGTACTTCGGGCGCGGCTGGGCACAAAGCCGCAGGAGACGCTGCCCCATTGGGCACAAGATAGTGAATTTGCATACAGATTAAAATGTTTCTTAAACACAAGTACAGCTTAACTGGGGGTAACATTAGTATAGTTTTATTCCTAATTCTCTGATGAATACCAGTATATATATATATATCTTTAGCTGGAAAATCAGCCTGTCAGTGTCTCTTTAAGGAGCGGCAATACTTACACTTTCCATTGTCTTGTGGTCTGCAGTTACAGGGAACCCATGGTTATCCTAGCCTCTCACTGATAACTGATTAAGGACTGGAGACACTTGTATAAGTGAAGGGAATGGATAGTCAATAGTTCAAGACTGAAGCTGTAAACCATTTGAAAAACTGCTATCATTCAGCTAAGGCTATAAAACATGTAAACTCAGATTGTTAGCTTAAATTTTAAACATGACTATGGGATTCTACTAGGAAAATCATGTTTTAAAATAAATGCCCCTTCCCCTGCCCCTTCCTGGATCCTCCCACTGCTCTATCTTCAGCAGAAGATCAGCACACAAAGGAGAAGGCAGCAGCTTCTGCTAAACTACCTCTGTGCTAGAGAAGATTAGAAGAACTTGGTGGAACAGCTTCGTATTTGCATATTAAATACAGAGAAGTCGGAGTCGAGGAGTCGGAGTCGGAGTCGGAAGTTTCAAAATCTGAGGAGTCGGAGTCGGAGTCGGAGTCGGACAATTTATCTACCGACTCCACAGCCCTGGTTGCAGCGTGCAAGCCTAAGAATGTGACTGAACTGGAGGCTTTTGCCCATGAAGAATGGGCGAAGATACCCGTAGATCGCTGCAAGACACTTGTGTCAAGCTATGCTTAACGTTTAAAAGCTGTTATAACCGGAAAAGGATGTTGTACTAAGTACTAAGATTGAATGTCACTTGGGGGTTGAATAAAACTGATAATGATGTGAGCACAGAAAAGACATTTGTGGTGATTTCATTATAAATGTTATGTTATATTTCTCTGACTTACAAGGGCTTCTGTGATTTAATTGTAAACAAGATGACGGAAATGATCAAAATCAATGTCAAACTGGCCAAAACACTCAATTTCAGTGGGGGTTGAATAATTTTGAACACAACTGTAAATGGCTGACACTTCTGTTGTGGATGTTAATAAAATGTTTAGCTGCACTAGAGATACCCAAAGCCTGAGGATTAGCCACATAATTAGGGTGTTCCTGTATTCTTATTTTTAGTTTTCTGCTAGTGCAACCTACATAGAGAAGATCGCAACATGTACATTTGATAATGTATATTATCCCGGTTGAATTGCAATTTATGTAACTTTAAATTTAAAAATTTTCCGTATGTGTTGCATTATCAAAAGTAGTAGTACAGTGTACAAAGTTGCAGGTCTTACACAGATGACTCCCACATTTAGTAAAGCACTGGTATTTTAGCCAGGAGCTCCTTGTAGAAGCGGTTTTCGTAAAAAACGAGGGAGACAACATATTGGCCAGTGTACAGGGGCGTCGGGGGAATACTGTCGTCATAGAGGATAGGAAGGCATTTATAAACTGCTTGTTTGATAGAGCTAAATTGTCGACTGTATTTGAGTTCCATGGTGGGTTAGGAAATATTGGTTGAAACTTTATTTACATGTTTACATGGTTTGGAGAGTAGTTCATCTCTATTTTTGTTGGAAGCTATATTTTTAGCTCTTTTCAGCATCCAATTAGTGTAATCTCTTTTTTTTCAACCGGTTCCAAATATAATCTACTTCTTTTTCAAAACCCACTTGGGTACTGCAACTTCTTTTAGCTCTAATGAATTTGCCTACCGGAATGGCTTTAATGGTGTGATTGGGGTGATGACTGCTGGCTTCTAAAATGGTATTACCTGTCATTTCTTTGTGATACGTTTCTGTATAGAATGTATTACAAATTGGGCAGTCGTTATATCAAAAGCATAGTACTGAGGATGTGCGATCCAGATTCACTTTCTTGTGTTATATATTGTTAGATAGAGA
Source organism: Bufotes viridis (assembly GCA_033119425.1). Lineage (NCBI taxonomy): Eukaryota > Metazoa > Chordata > Amphibia > Anura > Bufonidae > Bufotes > Bufotes viridis. Next base: position 7,461,842 of record CM065590.1, read on the forward strand.
TAGCCCGAACTATTCGCCGGCGAACATAGCTTGTTCGCGTCCGCCGCGGCGGGCAAACATATTCGATGTTCGCGTTCGCCCCTATACTTTATTATTTAGCAAACTTTAACCCTGTACCTCACAGTCAGCAGACACATTCCAGCCAATCAGCATACCCTCCCTCCCAGACTCTCCCACCTCCTATCTAAACGCAAGGACAGCATCCATCTTAGATTCATTCTGAAGCTGCAGTGTTAGTAATTGTAATCGCAATGCGATTAATATAACCTGTATTAATCGCATTGCTATTACAACTTACCACACTCTGCATCAACTACATCATTTTCCATGGGAGTTTTGCCATGGATCCCCCTCCGGCATACCACAGTCCAGGTGTTAGTCCCCTTGAAACAACTTTTTCATCACTATTGTGGCCAGAAAGAGTCCCTGTGGGTTTTAAAATTTGCCTGTCTATTGAAGTCTATGGCGGTTCGCACTGTTCGCACGTTCGCGGACATTTGAGGAAGTTCTCGTTCGCTGTCCGCGAACGGAAAAATTTATGTTCGCGACATCACTATTGTTAGAATCTATTTTCTTTTTCCCCGCTCTGGTATCAGCACTCTTCCCCATTTGGACTAGGTGTCTTTAATTAGCCTTAGTCTGCAAAGGGTCTATAAATTCCTACTATCTCTCAGATTTCCTAAGGGTTGTGACTGGGTGAACTCTTTGCACTCGTTCACATGGTGCAGTACTGCGTGTCTGCCATTGCTGCCTTGGTGCTGTACTGGTGGGGAGGTGGGGCCCAGAGCCGAGGTGGCTTTGCTGCACAGTGGAGGTGCTGTGTGCTACTGGTTCCCGCTGCCTGCTGCTGGTGCGGTGCAGGGGCACCGGTGGTAGCCGCTCACTGCTGCACCATAAATTAGAGTAGGTCCCCACTCGTAGAGGCAACCTTGTCTCGGTAAGTGGGCCTATGCTCTTTGATCAAACTGTATACTAATGCCTCTTATGCACAGCATACAAAGTATTACAATTTGGGCTAAGATGCCATGTAATTATGCTGAAGGACAGTCGTTATATCAAAAGCATAGTACTGAGAATGTGCGATCCAGATTCACTCTCCTGTGTTATATACATTTCTGTATATATATGAAAGTTATAACTCTCAGTGCTCAAAAAAATGGTGATGTTATTTTTCTAATACTATTTTCTTAGTAGCCATTTAAGCACATCGGCATTTTGTCAATCTGTACTGTTTTCCAGATAATTCAATATCATTTTTCGGAGCTTCATCTTTAGTCAGTATTCTAAGTGATTGCAACATACTGCCTTCATCTTAGAAGAATGAAATAGAGAGTGGAGTGGCAATTTGAAATAGAGGGTGTGGTGGAGGAATGAGATAGAGAGTGTGGTGGAGGAATGAAATAGAGGGTGGGGTGGAAAAATTAGATCGAGGGTGGGGTGGCAGAATGAGATAGAGGGTGGGTTGTTAGAATGAGATAGAGGGTGGGGTGGAGGAATCAGATGGGGGGTTGGAGGAATCAGATAGAGAGTGGGGTGGAGGAATGAGATAGAGGGTGGGTTGGAGGAATGAAATAAAGGGTGGGGTGAAGGAATGAGATAGAGGGTGGGGTGGAGGAATTAGATAGAGGGTGGGGTGGATGAATGAGATAGAGGGTGGGGTGGAGGAATGATATAGAGGGTGGGGTGGAGAATGAAATAGAGGGTGGGGTGGAGGAATGATATAGAGGGTGGGGTGGAGAATGAGATAGAGGGTGGGGTGGATGAATGAGTAAGAGGATGGGGTGGAGGAATGAGATAGAGGGTGTGGTGGAGGAATGAGATAGAGGGTGTGGTGGGGGGATGAGATAGAGGGTGGGGTGGAGGAATGAAATAGAGGGTGGGGTGGATGAATGAGATAGAGGTGGGGTGAAGGAATGAGATAGAGGGTGGGGTGAAGGAATGAGATAGAGGGTAGGGTGGAGGAATGATATAGAGGGTGGGGTGGAGAATGAAATAGAGGGTGGGGTGGATGAATGATATAGAGCAGGGATGCCCAACCTGCGGCCCTCCAGATGTTGTAAAACTTCAACTCCCACCATGCCTTGCTGTAGGCTCATAGCTGTAGGCTGTCTGGGCATGCTGGGAGTTGTAGTTTTGCAACAGCTGGAGGGCCGCAGGTTGGGCATCCCTGATATAGAGGGTGGGGTGGAGTAATGAGATAGAGGGTGGGGTTGAGGAATGATATAGAGGGCGGGATGGAGACACCATACCCCTCACGCAATACCTTGGGGTGTCTTCTTTCTAAAATGGGGTCACTTGTGGGGTATTTATACTGCCCTGGCATTTTAGGGGTCTCTAAAGCGTGAGAAGAAGTCTGGAATCTAAATGCGTAAAAATGCCCTCTGAAATCCTAAAGGTTCTCATTGGAATTTGGGCCCCTTTGCGCACCCAGGATGCAAAAAAGTGTCACACATGTGGTATTGCCGTACTCAGGATAAGTAGGGCAATGTTTTTTGGTGTGTATTTTTTACATATAACCATGATGGCTGTGAGAAATATCTCTGTAAATGACAACTTTTTAATTTTTTTTATACAAAGTTGTCAGTTTACAGAGATATTTCTCTCACCCAGCATGGGTATATGTAAAAATACACACCAAAACACATTGCCCTACTTCTTCTGAGTACGGCGATACCACATGTGTGCCACTTTTTTGCAGCCTAGGTTCGTAAAGGGGCGTAAAGTCCAACGAGTACCTTTAGGATTTACAGGGCTGCTCATAATTTAGCCACGCCCAAAATGCCAGAACAGTAAAAACACCCCATAAATGACCCCATTTCGGAAAGTAGACACCCCAAGGTATTAACTGAGGGGCATAGTGAGTCCGTGGGAGATTTTTTTTTTTTTTTTTTGCCAGAAGTTAGCAGAAATGGAAACTTTATTATTATTTTTTTTTTCCTCAGAAAGTGGCATTTTCCGCTAACTTGTGAAAAAAAATGAAATTATACATGAACTCACCATGCCCCTCCGCGAATACTTTGGGGTGTCTTCTTTCTAAAATGGTGTCATTTGAGGGGTATTTATACTATCCTGGCATTCTAGCTCCTGAAGAAACATGACGGGTGCTCAGAAAGTCAGAGCTGCTTCAAAATGCGGAAATTTACTTTTTTACACCATAGTTTGTAAACGCTATAACTTTTACCCAAACCAATCAATATACACTTATTGGATTTGTTTTTATCAAAGACATGTAGAACAATAAATGTAGTTACATTTTTATTAATAGCAAAAAAAGTAAAAATGTCAGCAACAATGAAATACCACCAAATGAAAGCTCTATTTGTGGTATGGTCTGAGAAGGGTGAAGAAGGGAAAGGATGAAGGCCAGCGTATGCCTCCCTATGACCTATCTGGCTGAAGTGTGCCCGGAGCCAGGAGCGGGGTAAGGCCTGGATAAGTGGGCCACCCAATGGAGTTGAAGTAAGAAAAAAGGGGGAAACGGGGGGGTGGGGCGCGTGACGGCCATCCCCCCTAGAGGACGCCAGGGGTTAAATAACAGCAGCCCCTCCCACAAATTCAGGCTGTGACCAGCCTTAAATACTAGTGAGAAGAAAAGGAGGTAAAATTCATTTGGGTGGTAAGTTGCATGACGGAGCAATAAACGGTAAAAGTAGTGTAGTGCAGAATTGTAAAAAGTGGTCTGGTCATTAAGGGTGTTTAAGCTAGGGGGGCTGAGGTGGTTAATACTCAAATATCTGTATTAAGTTGGAGGCATCATATATTTCCAATAGTAACACACAATATTTCAAGAGAATGTGGTTAAAGGGGTTATCCGGCCGAGTGGCTGACAGCCCCAGTGGGAGAAACCTTTGCTCACTTTAAAAAAAAAAGTCATCTCTTCCCCATTTCGGCCACTTCCAGTTCCCACTTTATCATTGGCCACAACAGTCACATATGCTTAAACGACACATCTCTACCATTGCTGAGCCATATTTGCATACGTGACCACTAAGGCCAGTAATTGGCTGCAGCAGTCACAGGATTAAACCACTTCTGTTCTGTATTCAGTTCAGACTTTTACAGAACCCAAGTCCAGCCTAATTTTTACTTTTTGATGAAACACTATATAGAGCACCAAGGAAGACATATAACCATTAACACAGCTATTGAGGGAAGAGGGGCAAGCGCTAAAACATATCTAGCAAGTGGTATTACCCACTCATTGTCACAGGCTTTTACTGCATACCTTATCATCAAGTATTTTGATATGCCATGACTATTAGAAAATACTGATTACCTCCCTTGTTGGAAGCTCATGTGCATCACGCTAGTACCAACATTGTGCTTGACAATGCTATCCAAGCGATGGAACATTTGAAATAAAGATCACAGGAGAACCCAAATTTGAATGGTGCACATGGGCTCTAAACAGGAACTCTTTACAGGTAAACACATGGGAAACTGAAAGTAGGAGTGATCAACTAACTGGGCACCTTGAGTAGTCAGCAGTGTCAATCAATGGTGTATACAAGCTTGCATTCTACTTTTACTACAATTCCATAGAAGTCAATGCTGACCCAAACTTCAGGGCTCAAAAATGGCTGTAAGTAAGTAATTAAAAGGGCTAGAGGGCTGCAAATGGAAGCATAATGGAGGTAAGAGCAATAAAATTACCCTGCAAATACATGTGGAAAGGGAAATGACTTAAAATAACATAAAATACATTATAAAAAATAACAATCTTGAACCAGGAGGTGGAGGTCCAAGTGGAGTAAAAGGTTGAGGAGGCTGTGGAAATGGCGGTGTAGGTGGAAGAGGCAGAGGAGGTAGCCAACACTGTTTTGTGTTTTTTTTTTATTATTTTTTGGAAGAGCCCCAAAACATTGGGAAATGACAAACAGAACAAACTGTGCTGGACCTACCTACCTGTGCCATATGGGTAATACCAGGGGCCAGTGGGCAAAATTACAGGAATGTATTAGGCCGACTCGCAGCAGACTCCTCAGTTACCTCCAGCATGTAGCCATGGCTGCAATGGGAGGAGGGAGAAGGCTGTGAGCCCCACCCAAGACTGGCTGATATGGCCCAGGCATCACAGGTGCACCTAAATATAGCCTGTGGATGGAAAACAGGCTACATTTACATGGGAGTTTATACACCTCCAAACAATTATATATACACAAACCAACTGAAAGGTGGCATGAAGCAGGATGTGCTCAACCCAAAAATGCAGTTGTGCATATATATACAGGGGACCAGATCCTGCACTTGTGTTCCGTTGCTAATGGCGATCCCAAGCAAAAATGCATACGGTGGAGGATGCCCGCAGCAGACCACAAGTACCACAATAGACATCCTACACAAAATGGCAATAGTGTGGATGTGATAAATAATATAACAATATAGCAATAACAAATGACAAAACAGGTGCACACTACGGTCTTACTAAGCCCTCAAACTGATGTTAAAATTTAGAGGTTAGTCGATATGTCCTACAGCGGAGGACATGTCTTAAGCCTGAGCACCACGCCAAGGTCTCTCAAGTAGCTCGGGACCTAACACTCACCTGGCCCCTGGTATTGCACATATGGCACAGGTAGGTGAGTGTTAGGTCCCGAGCTACTTGAGAGACCTTGGCGTGGTGCTCGGGTTTAAGACATGTCCTCCACTGTAGGACATATCGACTAACCTCTCAATTTTAACATCAGTTTGAGGGCTTAGTAAGACCGCAGTGTGCACCTGTTTTGTCATTTGTTTATTTATCACATCCACACTATTGCCATTTTGTGTAGGATGTCTATTGTGGTACTTGTGGTCCGCTGCGGGCATCCTCCACCGTATGCATTTTTGCTGGGGATCGCCATTAGCAACGAGCCACAAGTGCAGGATCTGCTCCCCTGTATATACTGTATATGCACAACTGCATTTGGGTTAAGCACATCCTGCTTCATGCCACCTTTCAGTTGGTTTGTGTATATATAACTGGTTCATTTTAATGAACATGAGCTTGTCCTCGTTGGCTGTGGACAGGCGGATGTGCCTGTCCATGATCACATTCCCTGCCATGCTAAACACACATTTGGACAGTGCAGGCCAGCAACAGAAAATAAATGGAGCAGACCATTCAGTTAGTATGTGCAGATGTGTGCACATGTACTCTTCCACCATATGGCTAAAACATTGATTACTGCTAAGACGGTCCGTATCAGATGTTGGTGCTGGATGTGGTGGCGTGCTGACAAAGGTTTTCCACATTTCAGCCATGCTAACCCTCCCTTCTGAGGTGATGTTGGTGCTTCAGCTGCATTGGCATCTTCCTTCCTTGTGCTTCCACTGAGCCCCCGCTGTCAGTAGTGCATCTACCAGTGTGTACTTGTATTTACGTATGTTCCGAACACGCTCCAGTGATGGAAGTAAGGACGGCCGCGCAGTAATCAGCACTGGTAACTATAGATGAGCGAATTTCTCAAAAATTCGATTCGGACGGTTTGCTGAATTTTCCGAAAAAGACTCGATTCGATCTGAATTTATTCTCTGTAGATCATGTTAAAAAACAGCTACTTCCTGGTTGTAGAGTAGTGATGAGCGAGCACCAAAGTATTCAGGTGTTCGGGTGTTCGGCCTGAACACACTGCTATATTCGTGTGCTCGGCCGAGCACCCGGGTATAATAGAAGTTAATGGGAGACAATCAGGCACCCCCTTCTCTGAAGAGGGTAGGGTGCCTGCCTGGTCCATCGGAAAAGGTCAGAAAGTGACAGAAACACCACCGAATAGGGTCGGGAATAGAATAGGGACGATATCTGGATGAATCTTCGACTCCCAGGTCGCTGCTGGGAACCATGTTGTCCGAGTTGTACACCACTTTTACAGCCTGACAAAAATAAGCACAACCTTTCCCCCCCCAAAAAAAAATCTATTTCACAGGAAACATTCTTCCTCCTGTATATTCAATTGTCTATAAAGTGCAAGTGCTGCAAAAAGGTATAAGCAAGAGGCTCTCCGAAACAGCCTGTATATCACCTGAATGTGGCCTTATTCACATTGTGGTGCAATTGTTCAGGTAGTGGGACTACTACACTCATAAAGCCTATGCACTAGTGAAAGGGCTGCCAAAAATCACATGGAACCAGAACTGCAATACACCCTTGATTACACATAAAGGAGGGAATCATACACACCCTTGAAAAATTATCATTGATGGCCTGCTGGTGACCCTCCAAAACATTAGGAGCAAGGTCCTGCTGTTGACCCTCTAAAACATTAGGGGCGAGGGCCTGCTGCTGAGCATTGCAAAAAATGATGGGCGAGTGCCCGCTGCTTAGTTGACCATTGAAAAGATGATGGGCGAGTGCCTGCTGTTGAGCTGACACTGTAAAATATTGTATGTGAGGGCCTGTTGCTGAACTGACCATGTAAAATATTGTAGTTGAGGGCCTGCAGGTGAGCTGACCCTGTAAAATATTAAAGTTGAGGGCCTGTAGGTGAGCTGACCCTGTAAAATATTGTAGGTGAGACCTGTGGGGAGAGCTGACCCTCTAAAATATTGTAGGTGATGGCCTATAGGTGAGCTTACACTGTAAAATTTTGTAGCTGAGGGCCTGCAGGTGAGCTGACACTCTAAAATATTGTAGGTGGGGGCCTGCAGGTGAGCTGACCCTCTAAAATATTGTAGGTGAGGGCCTGCAGGCGAGCTGACCTGCCCGGAAGAGGGAAATGAGGAGATCTTGTGCACTGATTCCCAAACTCTGCAGCATCCACAGTCAGAAGAAGATAACAATGGGGAATGGCAATTAGCGTTTCTTGTGGTGGATGATGTGGATCAGACACAGTTGTCAATAGGTGAGGGTCTTGTTAGATCAACAACACAAGTCATGAAAATGACCTGATTGAGGAAGTGGAGGAGGGGGTGGTGGATGATGACATCACTGACCCAACCTGGGAAGGTGGCAAGCCAAGCGAGGACAGCAGGACAGAGGGGGAGGGATCAACAGCACCGCAAAAGGCTGGAAGAGGCTGTGGGATGGCAAAAGGGAGAAGGCGGGCCACCCCAAATAGGCCCGCGTACAGATGTCCTTAACCCAGGCCTTTGAACGTAAGCGCAAATACCTAGCCACCAACGCACAGGCCAAAGCACTAAATGCACACCTTTAAAAAATGCTGGCCCTGGAAATGTTGCCATTTAGGCCTGTGGAAACTGAGGCTTTCCTCAGCCTCATGGCTGCCGACGTCCCTCGTTGCCCAGTCCCCAGCCGCCACTATTTTTCTCGGTGGGCCGTCCCCGCATTACACCAGCAATTGTGTCCCGTAACATCACTAGTGCCCTGACCAACACAGTTATTGGGAAGGTCCACTTAACGACTGACACACGGACAAGTGCTTTTGGCCAGGGACGCTACATTTCCGTGACGGCACACTGGGTTAACCTTGTGGAGGCCAGTAGCTAGTCGTACCCTGGGATGGCACAGGTGCTACCAACGCCAAGGCCCCATTCCATCAGGATTGTCACCACCACCTACATTAGTTGCAGCAAACCTCTCTTCTCCTACTCCACTTCAACCTCTGAATTCTCATCATGCAGCACCAGTCAGCCATCAGTCAGTAGCTGGAAGCAGTGAAGCACAGCAGTGGGGAAGTGGCAACAGGCCGCGCTGAAACTCATTTGCTTAGGGGACAAACAGCACACCGCCGCAGAGCTGTGGCAGGGTATAAGGGACCAAACTGAGCTGTGGCTCTCGCCACTCAACCTATAACCAGGCATGGTTGGTTGTTGTGTCTGATAATGGCCGTAACTTCTTGGCAGCTTTGGAGTTCGGCAAACTCACACACATGGCAATCATACAGCATATATGTCCCATGCACAACAAACATCCCAAACTTATACATTAATATTACTAAAAACATAACACACGAGAGTGGAGGTAAATGGCATGACCTGTTAATTAACTCATAAATAACCAAATAACAATAACATATTTTACAACCATAAACCATAATAACAATTATAATACCAACAATAATACAACCACATACCATAATAATAATAGAGCAGAATGTCATTGTGGATAAATTTCCATCTGACAACGCTGGCGGCAGAGTACGTAGTTCCTTGTGCAACCCAGGAGGGGAGATGAGGGGAACACACAGCAGTTCCAACAGAGGCAGGACAACACTCTCCAAGGCCTGGAACAGTTTCATGACACCCTGCCAGCACCCTCACCCTGATGCGTGGCCTAGTGTTGCAAGGCAGGTAAAAATTTGGGAATATGGTGAAGGAGTTCATAGCAGACTGTGTCAGCGTCCTCAGTGATCCCTTTGTGCCTTACAACTATTTGGTGTCAAAGCTGGACACGTGACACAAACTGCCACTCTACGCCTCAGAGGTGCTGGCCTGCCCTGCCACCAGCGTTTTGTCAGAGCGAGTATTAAGTGTTGCTAGGGGCATAATAACTGATAAGCGTATTCGTCTGTCAACTGAAAATGCTGCACAATGTGGCGATCAGAGAGAGAAACAAAGGGCGCTGATAGGGTAATAACGTCACAGACAGTAGGTCGTCAAAGTTGTATGCTAAAGCTTTCTCACCTATTTGGGTTGTACCAATTATTGGTCACAACCACAATGAAGGCGTAGATAGGCACAGCTGGGGATAGTCGGTGCAGCCGGAGCTTGTCCAAGAGCCTTAGGTGGGAGCCAATCCGCCAGTCAGGTTAGGAGAGAGAGAGAACGGCGCCGGATCTAACCGATCGGACGCAGGACAGCCAGGGGCGCACTCAGACACTTGGTAGATGAATATTGATAAGCTTTATTTTGAGTGGACGACGCGTTTCGGGGCACAGACCCCTTTATCAAGTCTAAAAAGTATATATGAATATATATGTACCAATAAAAATACATTAAAAGAAAAAAGCTTCATTTAAAACTGAGATCAGCAAAGTTGATGAAAAAGTCTATATAAATAAATTAATAAATAAATAAATAGGCAATGCCAGGCATATGCGATACTGATAGCAAGGAATAGGTTCTGTGTGTTGACTCATTTTTATATTATTATTATTATTATTATTATTATTATTATTATTATTATTATTCTGACTATCACCCAGATATTGCATTTGTCAAATAACCACTCATATACATATATATATATATATATATATATATATATATATATATATATATATATTTTATATATTTTTATATCCATTCATTTATATGTTCCCTTTGACCTTTTAGTGCACCTGTCATTTTCCATCATCTGTTCCGTTTAATATGAATTCCTTCAGTCTGCCAAACCCACCACATCTTATGTTTTTCACTACAGAACCTATTCCTTGCTAGGCTCATTTTACCGTTCCCCACATATCCATGTTAGACCAGTCCTACTCATTCACCCAGCCTGCCTTTCCCTCGGCCTAATAGATACAGTATCTATCGCACATGCCCGGTATTCCCTTACAGCAGCGCTTCAGGCTGCAGTCTTCACATTGCCTTCCTGACCACATCCCCTAGCGAGCGCAACGTATCCCTGTTCAACCCGCTCTCCATCTTCCTTTTAAACACCGGCACATCGCGCGCCTCCTAACAGGATTCGGCGTCCTCTCCGCTTCTGCTGACCTTCTCAAAGGTAATAAAGAACATTATAATAAATACTCTATTTAACCTGACAGTCACCTACTGCCCTTTCTAGGGGTCTTCTATAAAAACCAAAATATTTTTAATATTAAATATATGCACATATCTTGGTCCACAGAAGAAGCAATACAGCTACCCTTATTTGTCATCTAGCCTCCAGGCTCTTTTGGAGGACTGCTAAGGAAGTGGCCACCTTATCCTCAAGGTACCCATTATCTTTTTCAATAATACCAGTACATATATATATATAGATCTTTCCAGCATATAGTATCACATCACCCAGCACTGTATATAAACCTAGACTAACTTGGCTATCATTCTATCTATCGAAGAATCAACCATGAACACATGGTAGGCGTACAGATAGATCTCTCAAAGATTTGTCATGGCCCTATTCGGATCCACCACCTAACATGCACCTTTAGATATAAATTGGCGCTGTAACATTGTGTATAAATACATTTGTGCTCAGGGCTCCGGGAGGAGCACTGTACATCGAAAGAGGAGCTGACTACCTATCTCTGTCCCTAGAATTTGGCTAGTGGTGTGCCGTTAGCCATGTACGCGGGTAGGCCAAGAAAAGGGGGCATACCCTAAAGGTGTCTGGTCTGTGGATGTGGGAGGGTTGGGTGGGGCACCGCGATGCCGACGTGCCCTGGTGGAGGCTACCCGGGCCTGAAATACCCTATGCCCCTCCCACAAAAGCAGGCTGGATTCCAGCCTGCTGTATTTGTGCTCAGGGCTCCGGGAGGAGCACTGTACATCGAAAGAGGAGCTGACTACCTATCTCTGTCCCTAGAATTTGGCTAGTGGTGTGCCGTTAGCCATGTACGCGGGTAGGCCAAGAAAAGGGGGCAAAACATGGATTTAGGTAATTTTATTGAATAATTGATTACAGTACCAAGCTGGAAAAAGCTCTGGCGATCTCGACCTGCGGATGGGAAATGTAGCGGGAGAAACAAGATGACCGCCACCGCCCCATTTTGCGAATTATGTGGGCTGGGACGCCGTGCTTGGATGCTGCCGATGCGGCCCCTATCCGGAAGGAGTGCCCGGATATGTTGGCGGGGTTGAACCCTAGACCCGAAGCCAAGGCGCGAATGTGACGGATGAACTGAGCAGACGTGATCGGGAGTACGGGAAAAGGCAGTAATGGACTGTCTGGCGATCTGTCGCCGAGTATGACAAGCAGTTGGAGGAGCACTGCCACTGGGCACCAGGGGTTGAAGGTTTTGAAGTATTCAATCTGTACTGGTGGTCCGACCTGGGATGTTTTTGAGATGGGTAATAGGAAAATAAAGTGGTCGAGTGTAGGCTGGAGTTGACTTCTAGCTGGACCTGGACACTGAGCTGAAGTACTGCAAAATTCCCCTGGTCTAAGGAACCCATAAAAACTGAGGTAAAGGGCGGCTTTGAGGATCAGGCTTTTGAATGGCCCGAAAGGATTACCATCTAGGGCGTTTGATATTTTTGAAATGCTTCCCCTGAAACTGGCTGTCTGGAAGGAATGATTGGTGAGGAGATCTTCTGAATACCTCTCAAGGCTGCCTTGACGGCCTGGGACGCAAATATGGAGCTGCTACTGGGACGTTTAATCATGTGGTGATGCTGGACGCCTGCTAAGTACAGTCTGATGGTATTATGAGACAACTTGAGCTCTTTGTGACAATAAGCCAAAAAGGCCAAGATGAACGAGACTCGGTCCCTGTTCCCCCTAGGGTGGAGGCGTGAGAACTGTACGAAGGTGTTCCACCCTGTTTGGTAGTTCCTAGCAGTATTGGCTGAAAGTGACCTACGGATGAGACCATGGGCCGCGGATATGTAGCTATCTAGTCCATGATCAGGTCTTCGAACCCCGGAGGATTGATACCGACTTTCCGGGCTCCTGGCATGACCTGAGAAAACAAATCGAAATTTAAACGTGAAAGTGTGTCGGCTGCGACGTTCCTTTTGCCTTGCACGTGCTTGCAGATGATGTGGAAATTAGACTGTAAAGAAAGCCAGGTGAGTCTACGAACTAGGCGCATGGCCTTGGGGGAACTGGACCTGCCTTTGGAGAGAATGTCGACTACCACTTGATTGTCTGTCATGAAACAGACTGGCATATTCTTCCATGACCCACCCCAGATGCGTGCGGCTGCCACGATGGGATATATCTCGAGGAGGGGCGAAGATCTGATGGCCTCATGATCCGAAGAGATCTGCGGGGGCCAGGGACCAGCGAACCACTGGGCCCCGCAAATGGCTCCGAACCCGAGGGACGCTGCGGCGTCGGAGAACACCATTGGGGAGGTGTCCATCCATTGGGGAACAAAGAGGGAGATACCGTTCCAGCTGGACAAAAAGACTGACCACATGGCTAGGTCTGACAAGGCCTCACGTTCTAGATGAATGAGGGAATGTTGGTCTGTGACTGACGGTAGGAGACTGAGGAGACGGGAGACGAATGATCTGCCTTGTGGCATGATTCTGGCAGCGAAGTTGAAGGACCCTAACAAGGACTGGAGTTCCAGTTTTGACACTGTTCGGGTACCCACGAACTTGGCCACTGATTCCTTGAGTCTGGCTAATTTATCCTGGGGAAGCCTGGCCTCCATCTTGATGGTGTCTAGGGTAATGCCTAGGAAGGTAATTATTTTGGCGGGTCCCTCTACCTTGGAAGGGGCTACCGGGACATTCAGCCTGTGGAACAAACTGAGTAGGCTATCCAACCTATCTGGGAAGTGATTTGGATGTTCAATGAGAAGAAAATCATCCAAGTAGTGGATTACCCTCGGGCAATGGACATGATTTACTATGATCCAGTGGAGTGCTTGGGCGAACTGATCAAAGAGCCAGGGGCTGCTCTTTGATCCGAATGTCAAGCGGGTGGCGAAATAATACTGTTCCCTCCATTTGATGCCATGATATTTCCACAAGTGGGGTTGGATTGGCAGCAACTTGAAGGCATCCGAGATGTCTGCTTTTGACAGCCAAGCCCCTGTTCCGACCTGCAGGATGAGTTGTATGGCTTCGTCCAACGAAGCGTACTGCATAGAGTACTCTTCTGACGGGACCAGGGAGTTTAGGCTGGGAATGCTGGATGCATGAGGAGCAGACAAGTCTTTTTAGACGATTTTTTTGACACCAGGCCTATGGGGCTGACGCGGTGGATGTGAAAGGGGGATTCTGTGAAAGGACCAATCATGAAGCCTTTCTGGAGTTCGGAATCCAATAGCTTGTCTACTGACTCGGGATCTGCTGAGGCTGACAGAAGGTTAGGGCATTCCCAAGTGACCTGCGGGAGTGTGAGTAGACCCGTGTGAAAGCCCGCAGTGAAACCCTCTTTTAAAAATTGAACGAACTCAGGGTTGTGGTGATCCTGGAGAAGGAAGAGTAATAGGTTGAGGTCGATGTCGGTTAGTCAGGAGCGTTTGGCGGTTCTCTGGGAACAGGAGGACTGAGGGTGGGCCCTGAAGCAGATGGAGCAAATGTGCAGGGCTTTACATTTATCATAATTACAAAAGGCAAAGTTAGAATTATTGCAGATCTGATTTTTACCGAGGAAGGTGATGGGACGGCCGAGTTTACCCGTGGATGGGTTGGTTTTTGTTGCAGTGGTGTTGGTGGTGGTTCTGGCGGGGGGGGGGGGGGGCTGTGGTGTTGGGGCACCAGTCAGAAGAATGAAGTACTGACTGGCAGTAGGTACATGCCGGGGCTTTTTGGCCGGCGAAATGCCTGCAAAAAGCTCCATATCAAGGGAAGCCCAATTTGTAACATGTTGATATTGGAGAAAGGCCGCTGCCGCCTTTGCAGAGAATGACCGGTGGTAATCGTAAAAAGAAAAACCGCCGTATTTGTAGCCTAGGTCTGTGATCCTATAGATGTAGGTATCCAGTTCTTCCCTCCGATGGGGGTGCACGGAGCATATGATGTCACGATATAGACTGAACGTTAGAATGAATTCGGGGATAGTGAGCTTCCTATTGAGCCGGGCGTCTTTTGACTTCAGCACTACCGATACGTCGCCGCAGGCGATCGTCTTGTTCTCAACCGTGTCATGGGTAGAAATGAGAATGGCCGCTAAATTGATATCTTTTCCTGCCAATATATCTCGCCTGATGTTTTCTGGCACAAAGTAGGCGGGGGCAATGTCGGGAGTGCTGGGACCCATACCTGGGGAGGAGGAACGAGAAGTGGATGGACCAGCTTCGGGCACCGGGGGTGGAGGGGGTGCGTTATCCTTATTTTCGACGGCCTGAAGTCTGGTGTTAATGTCAGAAATTGATGATGACAGATTATTGATGGTGGCGTGTAACCGGGTGAGGGATAACTGGATGGTGGACATGGGCACCTGCTCGTCGAGGGCACTGGATGGTTCGGGAAAAAGCAATCGGTACAGCTCAGCCTTTCGCGCTGATGCCGAGTGGCGGATCCCCCTTTTATTAAGTTCGGCGATTAACTTGGGGATAGTCCAATTTCTGTATGAAGCGCGGCTGGCCTGTTCAGAGACTGCTGATTCTGGGATCGACATTGAGTCTTCGATATCCGAAACGTGGGACATTGTGCCGCTGTGAGGAAAAAGGAAACAGGACTAAAAATCCGCCCGCGAGGGGTTGCCCGGAGAGGGCCCTTGTCGCCGTGCCCTAGTGTTATCAGTTGTCCGGGAAATGTGGGAAGGGGACGGGAACCCACCTGCGAGAGCTTGAGCCGGGCCCGGCTGGAGGAACCTGGAGTATGATGAAAAGAACAAATCCCCCATGTACCAAGACAATTTTTTTTTTTTTTTTTTTTTGGTATTATTAATTAAACTTACCTGAAACCAGGGGAGGACAGGAACGAAACTTGCGGCCTGAATACCGTGGTTGATATTGCCTGGATATGGCAGCAATGAGGATGGAACCTGCCAAAACCCGAGAACCTGAGTTTTTGGTAAATAATAAAATCTTAACTGGTACCTGGAAGAGGTTTTTTTTTTTTTTTTTTTTTAACGCCAGAGGTACTGCCGCAGGACTTTTTTTTTTTTTTTTTATAGAGAGATGAACGGGAACGCGTGATTTCTGGATGCAGGTTGCGAGACAGGGGAAGGAAAGAGGCTCCTGGGGTGTGGCCGGAACCTGAACAGAGCTGGGCGACATGAATAGACAGAAAGTTGTGACCTGAGCGCATCAGGTGAGGATAAGACATGGACAAGCCCCGGACCGTGAGACGAACCTGAACAAATGAGGCAAGACAGGGGATGAACAAGGAAAAATGAGGAAACTACATGGCCTGAGCGTACCAGGCGATAATCATAGATGACATATGAATGGTGCCAGGTGTCAGACCGCGGGACGACCTGAACGTATCAGGCGATGATGAACACGAGGCCCGGGAACCGGAGGACACAATTATGACAAAAACAAAATGACTTGACCTGAACGTATCAGGCAACAAACAAAACACACACTGTGGGACGACCTGCGAGTACCCGGAGAGGTAAACCCAAAGCCCAGGGACCGGGTGGAGGGAATAGGTATGACAAAGACAAAATGGCCTGCAGGTATCAGGCGACGGAGGACACGTGACAGTTATGACCAAGAAACGATAGGACCAAACGTATTATGATCTGGACGTACCAAGGGGAAGGAACACGAGACAACCTGAACGTATCAGGTGACGAAGACATGAGACCCGAGCGGGTCGGTTGACCTGTGTGATACGGAGCAGGAGACCTGGGCGGACCAGGTGACAAACAACAGAAACGTACCCTGAGCGTATCAGGAAGTAACCCGTTAGACAAACCTGAACGTACCAGGTCACAGGAGGCACTTCACCCGAGCGATTCGGGCGAAGGACCATGGAAGGACAGAAAAACAGACATGATTTGGAACGAGACGGATGCCTGCGGCATGGCAAGCAAAGGAATGGCGAGACCAGAAAGTGACAGGCAAGGATGAGACAGAGGTGAATGTGCACGAGAGATGGGAGATGAACAGAGCGTGGCGAGAGGATGGTGTGACATTTACCCTAGGTACACACCTAAGCGTTGTGCAGCGCGTACAAATGCGCTGCAAGTACTCACAATATGCGAAAGCCACGCTTCCAATGGGCATGGTTCACTTTTGGGCGTTTCACAGCGCGTTCGAACGCGCTGCAAAAACGCCCAACGCCCAAACAAGTACATGAGCTTCTTTGGGGTGTTTTAACGTGCCCATGGACGAGATGCCATGGGGGAGAGTCATCCAATCGCGCGCATGACGCGCGCCTGTAAGTTAACAAAACGCGCATCAAGAATGCGTATAAAAACGCGCGTCATACGCGCGATTCCAAAACGCCTAGGTGTGCCCCCAGCCCGTGGATAGCTTTAAGGAAGAATATGATAGGGACTGGACCCTAAAACATGTAGTGCACAGAGAAACCCCTGGACGATGGGCCTCATGGATGCCTCCTGTGGGAGACCTTGAACAAGGGTCAGGCATGGGTATGCTGTGCCCACGGGAGATGCGACATGTGACCGGCCGCGCCATGCAGGGGCGTGCGTTCCCCCTTAAAAGAAGCAGCAGGAGCTGGGTGACTTCACCCTGGGCCGCTGCGGCTGGTGCCTGTAATAGTGGCGCCTGTGCCAGAGCCGGATGCTGATGCTGTGGAGAAGCGGGAGCCCGGAGTGACAGGGCGGACCGCATGACTTACCGAGGCCGGGAACCAGGTGAGCGCGTGCTGCTCCGCTTGCGCCGGGGGAGCCGAAACCGGAACCGGAAGTCTCAGGAACCGGAAGTCTCAGGGAATGACGTCACCGCGATGCCGACGTGCCCTGGTGGAGGCTACCCGGGCCTGAAATCCCCTATGCCCCTCCCACAAAAGCAGGCTGGATTCCAGCCTGCTGTATATATATTTCGTCCACCCCATATGAAATAACCTCTGGCTCTTCATAGTTTTTCCAGTACACCTGAAATGAAACTAATATATAGTTATTTATTTATTAATTTATTTATTTATATAGACTTTTTCATCAACTTTGCTGATCACAATTTTAAATAAAGCTTTTTTCTTTTAATGTATTTTTATTCTGTTGGAACTGCTGTGTGTTCCCCTCATCTCCCCTCCTGGGTTGCACAAGGAACTACGTACTCTGCCGCCAGCGTTGTCAGCTGTAAATTTATCCGCAATGACATTCTGTTCTATTATTATTATGGTTTGTAGTTGTATTATTGTTGGTATTATTATTGTTATTATGGTTTATGGTAGTATAATTTGTTATGGTTATTTGGTTATGGATGAGTTAATTATCAGGCCATGCCATTGGTTTACCACCACTCTCGTGTGTTATGTTTTTAGTTATATTAATGTATAATTTTGGGATGATTGTTGCATGGGACATATATGCTGTATGATTGCCATGTGTGTGAGCTTGCCGAGCTCCAAAGCTGCCAACAAGTTACGGCCATTATCAGAAACAACTATGTCTGGTTGTAGGTTGAGTGGTGAGAGCCACAGCTCAGTCTGGTCCCTTATACCCTGCCACAGCTCTGCGGCGGTGTGCTGTTGGTCACCTAAGCATATGAGTTTCAGCACGGCCTGTTGCCGCTTCCTCACCTCTGTGCTACACTGCTTCCAGCTACTGACTGATGGCTGACTGGTGCTGCATGATGAGAATTCTGAGGTGGAAGTGGAGTAGGAGAAGGGGGTTCGCTGCAACTGATGTAGGTGGTGGTGACAATCCTGATGGAATGGGGGCCTGCAATCCTTGGCGTTGGTAGCACCTGTGCCATCCCAGGGTACGACTAGCTACTGGCCTCCACAAGGTTCACCCGGTCAGCCGTCACGGAAATGTAGCGTCACTGGCCAAAAGCACTTGTCCATGTGTCAGTCGTTAAGTGGACCTTCCCAACAACTGCGTTGGTCAGGGCACTAGTGATGTTACTGGACACAATTGCTGGTGTAATGCGGGGACGGCACACCGAGAAAAATAGTGGCGGCTGGGGACTGGGCAATGAGGGACGGCTGCCGCCATGAGGTTGAGGAAAGCCTCAGTGCCCAAAGGCCTAAATGGCAACATTTCCAGGGCCAGCAATTTTTAAAGGTGTGCATTTAGTGCTATGGCCTGTGCGTGGGTGGCTAGGTATTTGCGCTTACGTTCAAAGGCCTGGGTTAAGGACATCTGTACGCAGGCCTATTTGGGGTAGCCCGCCTTCTCTCTTTTGCCATCCCACAGCCTCTTCCAGCCTGTTGCGGTGCTACCATCATACATCCCTATCCACATCTGTCCACATGCTGATGCACTGTTATGACAAAATCTTCTTATTTACCACCGAATCTATCACCTTAAAATACTTGGATATCCTTCCTTAACATGAACCATACCATCTAGATTCTACAGGTGATCTTGGACCATTGGCAAAAAGGTCTCTATTGTATATATGTTTATATACACTGTATATATGCACCTGATCGTCCCTCCAGTTGTTGTTCAATCATTGTGGTGACCTGTACTATTGTATATCTTATTTTGTTCCCCCCTTTTTCTTTTTCCTTTTTTCCTTTATATTTCACATAGTTTGCAAACTTTAATTCCATCTGTTCAGCGTGGATGGGCAGAAGAAGAGGAGGAGGATGAGGAGGAGGATTAGGGTATGGAGAGTCATCCTGAAGTTATCGACGTCTTGCCCGTTGGTACTCTAGCACACATGGCTGACTTCATGTTAGGCTGCTTTTCCCCTGACCCTCGCGTTATACGCATTTTAGATAACACATATTACTGGGTGTTTACCCTTCTCGACCCCCGCTACAAAGAGAACTTCTCATCTCTCATTCATGTGGTGGAGAGGACGAGTAAAACCGTACAATACCAGAAAGTACTTGTTGACAGATTGCTCCAAAACTTTCCATCTGACAGTCCGTACTTCCTTAGGCAACCCAGGAAGGGAGACAAGGGGAACACACAGAAGTTCTAACAGAGGCAGGGCAACATTTTCCAAGGCATGGAACACTTTCATGACACCCCGCCAGCAACCTCACCCGGAATCGCAGCCTAGTGCTACAAGGAGGGAAAAGTTTTGGAAGATAGTGAAGGAATACATTGCAGACCGTGTCAGCGTCCTAAATGATCCCTCAGTGCCTTATGACTACTGGGTGTCCAAGCTGGACACGTGGCACGAAGTTGCGCTCTACGTCTTGGAGGTGCTGGCCTGCCCTGCCGCCAGCGTATTGTCTGAACGTGTATTTAGTGCTGCTGGTGGCATTATAACAGATAAGCGTATCCGCTTGTCCACTGACAATGCTGACAGATTGACTCAGATAAAAATGAACAAGGCCTTGATTGCCCCTGACTTCTCCACTCCACCAGAGGAAAGCTGAGCTAATGAGGAACAAAAAGGCAATTTATATGTATGCTTTATAATGAAATCAATCCAGAAGATTTAGATTTTTTTACTCTTTTTACCAGAAAAAGGCTATATGTTTTAATCTTGTTTTCTCATCCGCCTCATCCTCCGCCTCCTCTTCCATACAGAATATATATGCCCTTACTACAATGTTTTGTAGGGTTTGTTCGGCTTCATGCCCTCAACTCTAATGCTTATAATGTCTGCTCACCTGTAAGCCATTACTGCATTGTTTTATGAGATTCACTAGGCTTCAGGCCCTCACCTCCAATGCTTTATACCGTCTGCTCACCTGTAGGCCATCACTGCAATGTTTTATTGAGTTCACTAGCCTTCAGGCCCTCACCTCCAATGCTTTATACCGTCTGCTCACCTGTAGGCCATAACTGCAATGTTTTATTGGGTTCGCTAGGCTTCAGGCCCTCACCTCCAATACTTTATCCTGTTTGCTCACCTATAGGTGACCTCTAAAAATGTCATTTTTTTTTTTTTTTTAGGTGGCGGGATTTTGGGTGTGATTTTGTTGCTATGTAAAAGTGGCGGACAACTGGGACAATATGGTTTCCATCAGCGACATTGGAGTCCAAGATGCACCCAGACATGGTCCCCATGCTGTTCCAGATCCATTTTGGTGGTGTTTCTGTCACTTTCTGATCATTTCCAATGGACCAGGCACCCTCCCCTCATCCGAGCATGGGGTGCCTGGTTGTCTCCCATTGACTTCCATTATACTCGGGTGCTCAGCCGAGAGCACGAATATCACTATTTGTTCGAACCGAGCACCCGAACACTTTGGTGCTCGCTCATAACTAGGCCCAGTGGCCCAGTGACATAGTGTTGATTTAGCAGCAGCAGCATGAAGAGGACACAGAGTGGCAAGGTGACATAGTGTTAAGACATAGTCTGGAGTTGGCATCTGCATGAGAAGACCACAGAGGGGCAAGGTTATATAGTATGGAGATGTTCACCAAATAACCATAAAGGGACACGCAATACAATTTCATAAACTTTATTAGTTGATAAAAAGACCAACAACATACACAATATCAATATTAAAAATATATATATGGCAGCAATACAAATGGTAGCCAAGACATGTGGCTCCCCTCCCATGCACAGAAGACACCGATTACTCTCCTATATAAGGTAACAAACCTTTTTCAAAGTGCTGACGTGAACAGACACATCCCCAATACAAAAACATGTATAATAGAACAGTGCCCCACTAAGCTGATCTGGTGGACAATACCACACATACACTGCAGCAAGGAGACACATATGTTCAATGAATGTATACCTGAGGGACACTTGAAAAGGAGGACACGGGTTTCTTTAGCAGAGAGAAGAGCCCACCCCGACGTACGTTTTGCTCCGCTTTCTCAAGGGGCGCCCCTTGAGTATTGTTCCACCATGTTGTTGAAATGCTGCCTCCTGCTAACCCGATCCCTATCAGCTGGTGGTGCAGTTAGCTGTGGTGCTGTGACAAAACTTTTCCACATCGCTGCCATGCTAACCCTGCCCTCAGAGCAGCTGGCCGTGACACAGCTGCGTTGGCGACCTCTTGCTGCTTCTCTGCCTTTGCCTTGTGCTTCCACTTGTCCCCCGTGTCAGTTGGGAATGCTCTCAGGAGCGCGTCTACCAGCGTGCGCTTGTACTCGTGGATTTTCCTATCACGCTGCAGTGAGGGAATTAAGGTGGGCACTTTGTCTTTGTACCGGGGATCCAGCAGGGTGGCCACCCAGTAGTCAGCACACGTTAAAATGTGGGCAACTCTGCTGTCATTGCGCAGGCACTGCAGCATGTAGTCGCTCATGTGTGCTAGGCTGCCCAGAGGTAAGGACAATCTGTCCTCTGTGGGAAGTGTATCGTCATCGTCCTCTGTTTCCCCCCAGCCACGCACCAGTGATGGGCCCGAGCTGCGTTGGATGCCACCCCGCTGTGAACATGCTTCCTCCTCATCCTCCTCCACCTCCTCCTCATCCTCGTCCTCCTCGTCCTCCAGTAGTGGGCCCTGGCTGGCCAAATTTGTACCTGGCCTCTGATGTTGCAAAAGACCTCCCTCTGAGCCACTTCTAAAAGACTGGCCTGAAAGTGTTAGAAATGACCCCTCTTCCTCCTCCTTCTGGACCACATCCTCTTTCACCATCGCCCTTTTTTCTCCTTATGTTTTCTCAATGAGACATAGAAGTGGTATTGTAACGCTGATAATGGCGTCATTGCCACTGGCCATGTTGGTGGAGTACTCAAAACAGCGCAACAGGGCACACAGGTCTCGCATGGAGGCCCAGTCATTAGTGGTGAAGTGGTGCTGTTCCGCAGTGCGACTCACCCATGCGTGCTGCAGCTGAAACTCCAGTATGGCATGCTGCTGCTCGCACAGTCTCTCCAGTATGTGCAAGGTGGAGTTCCACCTGGTGGGCACGTCGCATATGAGGCGGTGAGCGGGAAGGCTGAAATTACGCTGTAGCGCAGACAGGCGAACAGCGGCAGGATGTGAATGCCGGAAGCGCGCACAGACGGCCCTCACTTTATGCAGCAGCTTTGACATGTCGGGGTAGTTGTAAATGAATTTCTGCACCACCAAATTCAGCACATGCGCCAGGCAAGGCATGTGCGTCAAACCGGCTAGTACCAGAGCTGCAACGAGATTTCACCCATTATCGCACACCACTAGGCCGGGCTTGAGGCTCACTGGCAGCAACAACTCGTCGGTCTGTTGTTCAATACCCCGCCACAACTCTTGCACGATGTGGGGCCTGTCCCCCAAACACCCCCAAACACATGGGTTTCAGTACGGCCTGCTGACGTTTAACCCGGGCTGTGCTGAAGTTGGCGGTGAAGGTCTGTGGCTGACCAGATGAGCAGGTGGAAGAAGAGGAGGAGGAAGCCGAGTAGGAGGAGGAGGCAACAGAAGGCAAAGAATGATGCCCTGCGATCCTTGGCGGTAGAAGGACGTGCGCCAAAAAGCCAGCCGCCACTACATTTACTCAGTGTGCAGTTAGGGAGATATAGCGTTCCTGGCTGTGCTTACTGGTCCACATATCTGTGGTTAGGTGGACCTTGCCATAGATGGCGTTGTGCAGTGCACACTTGATTTTATCCGATACTTGGTTGTGCAGCGAAGGCACGGCTGTCTTGGAGAAGTAGTGGCGGCTGGGAACGACGTACGGTGGGACAGCCACCTCCATCAGCTATTTGAAGCTGTCCGTTTCCACCAGCCTGAATTATAGCATTTCAAAGGCCAGTAGTTTAGAAATGCTGGCATTTAGGGCCAGGGATCGAGGGTGGCTAGGTGGGAATTTACGCTTTCTCTCCAAGGTTTGTGAGATGGAGAGCTGAACGCTGCCGTGTGACATGGTGGAGATACTTGGTGACGGAGGTGGTGGTGTTGGTGGCACATCCTCTGTTTGCTGGGTGGCAGGTGCCAAATTTTTTTCCAGAGGCGGAGGAAGAGGCCAACACAGCAGCAGAAGAGGGAGCAGGAGGGGCCTGAGGCCTTTCTTGGCTTTGAAGGTGCTCACTCCACTGCAGCCCGTGTCTCGCATGTAGATGCCTGGTAATGCAGGTTGTGCTAAGGTTCAGAACGTTAATGCCTCGCTTCAGGATCTGATGGCACAGCATGCAAACCACTCGGGTCTAGTCGTCAGCATATTGTGTGAAGAAGTGCCATGCCAGGGAACTCCTTGAAGCTGCCTTTGGGGTGCTCGGTCCCTGGTGGCGGTGGCCAGTAGCAGGTGAACTCTCTTGGCAACAGCTGTTCTGCTTTTGAACCCTGCTCCCTCTTTTGCTACGCTGTTGGCTCGGTCTCACCACTGCCTCTTCCTCTGAACTATGAAAGTCAGTGGCACGACCTTCATTCCCTGTGGGGTCTAGGACCTCATCGTCCCCTGCATCGTCTTCCACACAGTCTTCCTCCCTGACCTCCTGTTTGGTCTGCACACTGCAGAAAGACGCAGCGGTTGGCACCTGTGTTTCGTCATCATCAGAGACGTGCTGACTCTGCTGAGGTGGTATTCCCGTGTCCTCATTAGGAAACATAAATGGTTGTGCGTCAGTGCATTTTATGTCTTCCACCGCTGTGGCAGAATGGCCACGTCCTCTCCCAACACCAGAGGGTCCACTAACACTACCACAACCATGTCCGCATCCCTTATTAGATGTTTTCCTCATTGTTACCGTTCAGCACAATAAGGAAAAACTTATTTGGCCCAATGTATAGAGTTCAAATCAAGGCCTTCATTTACAGGCACCTAACACTATCTAGCTATCTATTTATGTACCGTATTACTCTAATACAGGCAGCAGAAACACCAGATTTTGAGAATATCAATTTTCGGCCTAGTATTTTGGCCCTGGCTGAAAGGTATCATTTTACGGACAGAATTACATTTGGAGATGCACAATAGCGTGTGCAAATATAGAGGATTATGCTTTCAGCCCTTGTATTTAGACACTTAGTGTAATATACACTTTTACAAACAGAAATACACTTGGAGATGCATAGTAGCATGTGCAAATAGAGGATTATGATTTCAGCACTTGTATTTAGACCTTGAGTGCAATATACCCTTTACTGACAGAAATTCACTTGGAGATGCACAGTAGCGTGTGCAAATATAGAGGATTTATTTTTCAGGCCTTGTATTTAGACGCTGAAGCACTGAATGTAATATACCGTACCCTTTTGCAGACAGAATTATACTTGGACAGCCACAGCTGGAACCCCAGATTTAGGGGATTGGTATTTTGGCAATTGATTTTCACCCCAGAAGAAAAATCTATCCTTTGACGTACAGTATTAAACTTGGCCAGCCACAGCTGGAACACCAGATTTAGGGGATTAGTATTTTGGCAATTGAATTTCACCCCTCAATTAAATATAGCAATTTCTATCCTGTGTTTCAAGGTGTGACACTGACAGTAAGCAAAACCCCTGATGTAGCATATTGCAAAAAAAAGCCTACTATTGAACCTAAAAATGTATGTTGAACTTAGTGGCAGCTCAAAACAAAGATCACAAAATGGCCACCGATCACCCCAGAAAAAAGTGACAGAAAAACGCTCTGTGCAGCCTAAAAACCAGTGAGCAATGAACTTAAAGAAGTTGAATGATTCACAGATGTACATCGATCACTTCATTAAGTGGTTTTGCTGAGTCTTCCCTGCCTAATCTCACCCTCATAACAGCTGTATCCTATCCCTACACTAATCAGAGCAAAGTGACGGGCGGCACTCTGTGTCCCGAACACCCCAAAATTCGGTACCAACCTGTATACAGTTCAGGTTCACTCAACTCTAATTATAGCAGATAAGCGTTTCCGCCTGTCAACTGACAATGCTGACAGGTTGACTCTTATAAAAATAAACAAGGCCGGGATTGCCCCTGACCTCTCAACTCCACCAGAGGAAAGCTGAGCTGATGAACATGAATGTGTTGTGTATAATGTACTCAATACACTGTATTCCCATGCACCCCTTCCGTCACAAAATAGGTATATGGTTGAATCTTTCTTTTCTCCACCTCCTCCTCCTCTTCAATCATATCAATATGCTTAATCATCGCATGTAATGCCCTCGCATATATGCCCATGCATATATTTTTTTAGAGGGTAAGCTCGCCAGTAGGCCCTCACCTACAATGTTTTACAGGGTCAGCTCACCTACAGGCCCTTGAAAATAATGTGTTACAGGGTCAGGTCACCTGCAGGCCCACACCTACAATCTTTTACATGGTCAGCCTGCCTGCAGGCCCGCAAATATAATGTTTCACAGGGTCAGCTCAACAGCAGGCCCTCACCTACAATGTTTTACAGGGTCAGCTCACCTGCAGGCCCTCACATATGATGTTTTATAGGGTCAGCTCACTTGCATGACCTCGCATATAATGTTTTACAGGATCAGCTCACCAGCAGGCCCTCACCTACAATCTTTTACAGGGTCAGCTCACCAGCAGGCTGTCGAATATAATGTTTTACAGGGTCAGCTCACCAGCGGGCCCTCACCTACAAGTCCAGTCTCACTATCCAACAGTCTAGTCAATACAATCCTCACCTCCGGGGGTCACGTAACTAGTCAGCACGGAGGAGTCTTGTTCGTTATCGGAATTAAACAGACAAATCGCTCCACCCACTTAGAACGGCCATGAACCACCACCCACAGATTCGAGAAAGACCTATCAATCTGTCAATCCTTTCCGTGTCTGGGCCGGTTAAGGTTTTCCGTGGGGAGTCAAATTAAGCCACAGGCTCCAATCCTGGTGGTGCCCTTCCATCAATTAATTTAAGTTTCAGATTTGCAACAATACTCCCCCTAACCCAAAGACTTTTTTGTTTTCCTGGAAGCTGCTCGGCGAGTAAGGGGAATAACGCCGCCAGATCGCCTGTTGGATCGTCTTTGAACCTCCGACTTTTTTGTTGAATAATGAAAACATTCTTGGCAAAATGCTTTCGCTGTGGTTCGTCTTGCCCCGGCCCAAGAATTTCATCTCTAGCGGTGTGATATGGTTGCCACCTGCCGTCCCTCTTAATCATACTCCAGTTCTTAAAACAAACAACATTTTTGGCAGAACTTCATATACAAGTAAATATACAGGAAAGAATGTTTCCTAACAATTTTTCCTCTAAAATCTAATTTATCTTTGGTTTTGTGAGTATTATTGTCAGTCTGTAAAAGTGATGTACTACTCGGACAACATTGTTCCCAGCAGCGACCTGGGAGTCCAAGATGCATCCAGACATTGTCCCCATCAATTTCAGAACTTTTCCTATGTAACAGGCACCCTCCCCTCTTCAGAGCAGGGGGTGCCTGGTTTAAAACTGGGGTTCTCCCATTGACTTCCATTATACTCGGCCAGAGCACCCAAGCACCCGAGCACTGTGGTGCTCAATCAACACTACTAATAAGCCCTTTTTTACCCACTAATACACGCCAAAAAAGGTTTTAGAACATATAACTGCACCGCACAAGGGATAATAGGACTTAGAAATATTTCCTAGTAATACACCATGTTAATGGCTGTATCAAACAGCACTTGCACCCCAATAACTAGAACGGTTTGCTGGAATTACAGAGGTATCATCTAGTGCAAACCTAAGAGCAACAGTATAATGGCAATTTGGATCCTAAGTCACTGCAGCCAGGTTTAATAGTATTGTTCCTATTACCCAGGCAGTACATGCCCATATTCTACAGTGTTCATTTTAGTAAATGGCCAGATATCATAGTCAAGTATCAAAATAATGCCAGTGTGACACCTGACCCTGACACCTGACCCTGACACCTGACCCTGACAACTGACTATGACACCTGACTCCGACACATGACCCCAAAACCTAACCCCAACACCTGACCCCGACACCAGACCCTGACATCTGACCCTGACACCTGACCCTGGCAACTGACCCTGACAACATACTATGACACCTGACCCCAACACCTGACCCCGACACCTGACCCCAACATCTGACCCCGACACCTGACCATGACACCTGACCATGACACCTGACCCTGACACCTGACCCTGACACCTGAACCTGACAACTGAGTTTGAATTATGCTCTTCATAGGTCAGGGTCAAAGTGAGAATGAGTTATAGATATACACTTACCTAAAGAATTATTAGGAACACCATACTAATATGGTGTTGGACCCCCTTTTGCCTTCAGAACTGCCTTAATTCTACGTGGCATTGATTCAACAAGGTGCTGATAGCATTCTATAGAAATGTTGGCCCATATTAATTGGATAGCATCTTGCAGTTGATGTAGATTTGAGGGATGCACATCCAGGGCACGAAGCTCCTGTTCCACCACATCCCAAAGATGCTCTATTGGGTAGAGATCTGGTGACTGTGGGGGCCATTTTAGTACAGTGAACTCATTGTCATGTTGGAGCTTTGTGACATGGTGCATTATCCTGCTGGAAGTAGCCATCAGAGGATGGGTACATGGTGGTCATGAAGGGATGGACATGGTCAGAGGCATTGCTCAGGTAGCCCGTGGCATTTAAACAATGCCCAATTGGCACTAAGGGGCCTAAAGTGTGCCCAGAAAACATCTCCCACACCATTACACCACCACCACCAGCCTGCACAGTGGTAACAAGGCATGATGGATACATGTTCTCATCCTGTTTACGCCAAATTCGGACTCTACCATTTGAATGTCTCAACAGAAATCGAGACTCATCAGACCAGGCAACATTTTTCCAGTCTTCAACAGTCCAATTTTGGTGAGCTCGTGCAAATTGTAGTGGAGATGAGTGGTACTCGGTGGGGTCTTCTGCTATTATAGCCCATCTGCCTCAAGGTTGTGCGTGTTGTGGCTTCACAAATGCTTTGCTGCATACCTCGGTTGTAACGAGTGGTTATTTCAGTCAACGTTGCTCTTCTATCAGCTTGAATCAGTCGGCCCATTCTCCTCTGACCTCTAGCATCAACAAGGCATTTTCGCCCACAGGACTGCCGCATACTGGAGGTTTTTCCCTTTTCACACTATTCTTTGTAAACCCTAGAAATGGTTGTGCATGAAAATCCCAGTAACTGAGCAGATTGTGAAATACTCAGACCGGCCCGTCTGGCACCAACAACCATGCCACGCTCAAAATTGCTTAAATCACCTTTTTTTCCCATTCTGATATTCAGTTTGGAGTTCAGGAGATTGTATTGACCAGGACCACACCCCGAAATGCATTGAAGGAACTGTCATGTGATTGGTTGACTAGATAATTGCATTAATGAGAAATAGAACATGTGTTCCTAATAATTCTTTAGGTGAGTATACTATGTATTTGTATGCAAAATCACATAGATGAATAAAATTCCAGGCTGACACTAAGCAAGCTTATAGCTCAGTGGTATTGCCCTTGTCTTAAGTCCAGTGGGCCTGAGTTCGAGTCCTCTTTCAGCCTTTAAAAAATGTAACTGTTTTATTAAGCCCTAGATATGAGGCAAATTCCAGTTATGTGTGACGCTGATATCTGACTACTGATCTAAGTCAGGTGTCAGCCTCGCTATTAACTTTAGGTTTATTCTACTTTTCATATACTGAATGACATAGATGAATAAAATCTGAGGCCAACCCTAAGCAAGCTTATAGCTCAGTGGTTATTAAAGGGAATCTGTCACCTGGAAAATCAATATTAAACCAAACATAGGTCCTTCCTTATAGCTCTTCATACCTTCTTTCCATAGTGTGTTCTTTTCACTTGGATCTGGCTTTCTATCTTCATAAAAATCCACTTTTATCTTTATGCTAATGATCCATGAAAGTGCCCAGAGGGGCGTTATTTTCATTCAAAAGGTGCCCAGGAACACCCTCAATCCAGTGCTCGGGAACAGAGCCCAGGCCCGCCCCTCTCTACTCTTATAAAATATGTCCCCAGCATTGCGATTGCCGTCACGCCCCGCCCTCACTGGCTACATCACCCCCAGACGAAGGCTTGTGCCGAAACGCGCGTCGGGGCTGGCGCCATCCCGTAGGAGAGACACAATATGGGTATGTTATTCCTTGATTGTATGCACTTGCACTTTGTTTAATCAACTTGTTTACAACTCCCCTTTTGTCTCTCCTCTTGGATGCCGCCCATCTATGCACCCCCTCAATGTAACTTTTAATTGTATGTGCTATGTGCACTTTTTTAATATGGATTAATAAAGATATTTTTGTTATGATACACGGTCTGGTATTTTCCATTTAGGTTGTGTGGCTACTTCACTAGTAGCCGATAACCCCGCCCACTCCTTCCCTTCATGTTCACCAACAGGCACCGAGCCGACTCCTTCACTCTTCCTGTTTAACTGAGCGCATCAGCCTCCAGTGTTTCACTGAGGATAATGCCCAATAGATTAGCTTCTTCCATTGAAGCATAGAGAGAATGGAGAAAGACTAACCGCAATAGGTCATAGGACAGAGTCGTCATAGAGTGGGAGGGCAGAGAAGGTTATAAAAGACCCCGCCGACACTCAGCATACCGCACACTGCCCGGAACCCCTGAGGACGCCGCAAGCTGGCAAAACATGTTAGGGGGCAGTGCGGACTAATGTTTGAATGTTAGCTGGATACCGAGTGTTGTAGCAGTTGACCACAAATGAATGATGTAGGCAGAAAATACACTGTTAAGGTATAAAAAGGCTGGAATGGGCACCAGCATAAACAATTCAGATAGGCAGATACTCACTAGCTATCTCCACACAGCTGATCCAGTATCAGAATTTTAACAATAATATAGAGATGAAAGGACATGATAGTTGCCATTTAGACCAATGAAGAATAAAAGTTAAGTTTTAATAAGTTAGTTGGGTGCCAAGAGTAGGCATTTAGTTGGGAACATATCCCAAATTGTAAAAATTTACTTTTGCCTCTGCACCGAACTGGAGGGTCAATTTGACGTAAAAAAAATTCTGTGGCTTCCTCATGCTGCTGCCACCTCCACACTCTGTCATTGTGCCACTCTGTGGCCTACTCATGCTGCTGCCACCTCCAGAATCTGTCATTGTGCCAGCCTGTGGGCTACTCATGCTGCTGCCACCTCCTCACTCTGTCATTGTGCCACTCTGTGGCTTCCTCCTGAAGCTGCTGCCACCTCCACACTCTGTCATTGTGCCACTCTGTGGCCTCCTGATTCTGCTGCCACCTCCAGACTCAGTCATTATGCTGCTCTGGGGTCTCCTCATGCTGCTGCCACCTCCACACATTTAGTCATTGTGCCACTCTGTGGCCTACTCTTGCTGCTGCCACCTCCACACTCTGTCATTGTGCCACTTTGTGGCCTCCTCCTGGTGCTGCTGCCACCTCCACACTCTGTCATTGTGCCACTCTGTGGCATCCTGATTCGGCTGCCGCCACCTCCAGACTCTGTCATTGTGCCACTCTGTGGTCTGCTCATACTGCTTCTACCTCCAGACCCTTTCACTGGGGCACTTTGTGGTCTCCTCATGCTGCTTCCACCTCACCACTATGTCATTGGTCTACTCTGTGGACTTCTCCCAGAAGACATGCCAATTTTCCATTCACGTGTCATCTCTGTTTTAGATCCAGTTTTTTTTTGGCATTAGCAATACTGAGCAAATGCTGACCATGTGAATGCATATGCTCCACAGACAGGATCCGTTTTTTGTGAGTTATTGATCTGACGGATCAGAGGAAGGGCAAATTAATTAGTGACGTCAACACAAACTTACTGCTGACCCCCTCTCCACTCTGTCCGGGGGCTCTACTTGTATAAGCATTTAATAGAACAGTTTGTGTAGACATCTATGTGTAATCAGCCCACAGCTGAGTAAAAGGACTGTGCTTCTTCTTGACGCTAACATCTACCTGGCTGAGTTGATACTTGAGTTATTTGGACAGTATGGGCCCCGTGACTGCCCAAATAAGTGAAGTTTGCAGTGATTCTATGAGCGACGCCTGTCATCTGCATGTCATACTGACTCACAGTATTATTTCTTAGTAAACAAAAAATCCTGTAGTATAGTTTTGAAGACTTTGAGATTTTATTCAGAATGTACAGGTCTGGTGTAACGTTTTGGCCTCCCTCGGCCTTTATCAAACTACAGCAAATCAAAGATAAATACAGTATTATTAAATATGACAACCACAGCAATACAGTCGTAGCCAAAAGTTTTGGGAATTACATAAATATTGGAAATTGGAAAAGTTGCTGCTTAATTTTTTATAATAGCAATCTGCATATACTCCAGAATGTTATGAAGAGTGATCAGATGAATTGCATAGTCCTTCTTTGCCATGAAAATTAACTTAACTCCCCAAAAAAACTTTCCACTTTATTTCATTGCTGTCATTAAAGGACCTGCTGAGATCATTTCAGTGATCGCCTTGTTAGCTCAGGTGATAATGTTGATGAGCACAAGGCTGGAGATCATTATGTCAGGCTGATTGGGTTAAAATGGCAGACTTGACATGTTAAAAGGAGGGTGATGCTTGAAATCATTGTTCTTCCATTGTTAACCATGGTGACCTGCAAAGAAATGCGTGCAGCCATCATTGTGTTGCATAAAAATGGCTTCACAGGCAAGGATATTGTGGCTACTAAGATTGCACCTCAATCAACAATTTACAGGATCATCAAGAACTTCAAGGAAAGAGGTTCAATTCTTGATAAGAAGGCTTCAGGGCGTCCAAGAAAGTCCAGCAAGCACCAGGATCGTCTCCTAAAGAGGATTCAGCTGTGGGATCGGAGTGCCACCAGTGCAGAGCTTGCTCAGAAATGGCAGCAGGCAGGTGTGAGCGCATCTGCACGCACAGTGAGGCGAAGACTTTTGGAAGATGGCCTGGTGTCAAGAAGGGCAGCAAAGAAGCCACTTCTCTCCAAAAGAAACATCAGGACAGATTGATCTTCTGCAGAAAGTATGGTGAATGGACTGCTGAGGACTGGGGCAAAGTCATATTCTCCGATGAAGCCTCTTTCCGATTGTTTGGGGCATCAGGAAAAAGGCTTGTCCAGAGAAGAAAAGGTGAGCGCTACCATCAGTCCTGTGTCATGCCAACAGTAAAGCATCCTGAGACCATTCATGTGTGGGGTTGCTTCTCATCCAAGGGAGTGGGCTCACTCACAATTTTGCCCAAAAACACAGCCATGAATAAAGAATGGAACCAAAACACCCTCCAATGGCAACTTCTTCCAACAACCAAACAACAGTTTGGTGAAGGACAATGTATTTTCCTGCATGATGGAGCACCGTGCCATAAGGCAAAAGTGATAACTAAGTGGCTCGGGGACCAAAACATTGACATTTTGGGTCCATGGCCTGGAAACTCCCCAGATCTTAATCCCATTGAGAACTTGTGGTCAGTCCTCAAGAGGCGGGTGGACAAACAAAAACCCACTAATTCTGACAAACCCCAGGAGGTGATTATGAAAGAATGGGTTGCTATCAGTCAGGAATTGGCCCAGAAGTTGATTGAGAGCATGCCCAGTCTAATTACAGAGGTCCTGAAAAAGAAGGGCCAACACTGCAAATACTGACTCTTTGCATAAATGTCATGCAATTGTCGATAAAAGCCTTTGAAACGTATGAAGTGTGTGTAATTATATTTCACTACATCACAGAAACAACTGAAACAAAGATCTAAAAGCACTGTACATTATAGGAACATGCTTATTGTGCATAAAAAAATGCTGAAAAAAAACACAAAAATAATAATAGAAAATAAACATAGAAAATAAATCAAGGTGAATAACAGGTGTCTCCATCCTCCAATGAGTGTCTGTGTGGAGATCCCATGTTTATATCTCATGAGGAGGTATATGAGACACTATAAGGAAAAAAGTTCACATAGTCGATCAATAGATATCAAGAATTTTGTCTGACATCAACACAAAGGGCCAGATTTATCATTACACTTCCATCTTACTCCAATTTCACATAAGTCCAAAGTCACTTTTGGCTCAGTCAGATTTATTAATGGTCCTTTAATACTGTGATAAATGTGGTTTGATGGCAACAGTTCATCCTTCAGTAAGTGGCTTTACAAAAGTCGCACATATTTACAAAAAAGTCTTTATTTATTAAAAAGTCGCATAAGATAAGCATGGTCCTTACTGGAGTGAAATTGGGACTTTTTTGCGACCTTTTTGCGACTTTTTTAAAAAGTCCCAATGATAAATCTGGAGTGAAACTCATTAACATGGTTAACCACGCCCACTTTTACAAAACTGGAGTGAGTGGTGTACACGTGTAAAAAAGTCGTAAAATTATGCGCAAATGAGTGTAAAAAGTCACAAATGCCCTATTTTGGGACTTTTTGATACCAGAATTCTGGAGTAAAGGTATGATAAATCATGACCAATGTCTTTCAGAACAGGAGGAGGGTCGGTTTCCTATGGTCAATCAGGGATGTGTTGCGCATAGCTAGTTTATCCCTCTGTCATATAGGGGTACTAGCATGGAAGTGGTCCGACATCGGGCTATGCATTAGGTCCTATAATATAGGTGTATATCTATAAAAAGAAGATATTGCGGAACCTATGTACTGTAAACCAAGGCAGGTAATATACATCTATGAAGCAGTAATAAATAGTGAGGAACAGGAGGTGCCATATTCGATTTTGCGATATTTTGTGAATATTCGTCATTATGTTATATTTTGTGAATGTTATGCTTAGTAGAATCAATGAAGATATCAAATATAGCGCTAAATTCTCAATTCTCGAGTATATGTTCGCATTGCGAATTGATCTTAGAGCTAAGTTCCTAATGGTTGTATTGCTAGAATATAATAAAGATAACCAATAATCGAATATAGCGCTATATTCTCATTCTTCGTTATATTCTAGCAATACAACCATTAGGAGGAACTCAGTTCTAAGTTGATTTCGCAATGCGAGTATATGTTCGCATTGCGAATTAAACTTATAGCTGGATTCCAAATGGTTGGCTTGCTAGAATATAACGAAGATTGAGTATATTCTCAATATTAGTTAATTCTACACAGATACAAGTTGAATGTGCAATGTGAGTAATTCAGGTTATATTATTTGCATTGCGAATACAACTTAGTCAAATTTATGAGATCGTGATTATCACATCCGACAGTACATTTTAGCATGGAGGCGTTCCCATGCACATGGGAAGTCAGCAGAAGAGGCAACGGGCATTAACTGTAGCGGGCAGGGAGCCAGGAATCCTCCGGACAGGTAACAACAGTTTTGGGAAGTGGGAAGACAACCAGAGAGCAACAAGGATTAAGGACAACTTAAAAAAAAAAAAAAAAAAGAATATTCGACGTAGCGAATATATAGTGCTATATTAGAAATTTTCGCGAATAAGCGAAGTGCGGATAGTCGCAAAAAGAATTTGCTATTCGAATATTCGCGCTCAACACTAGTAATAAATCATCCAGAACAGAGCCCCCATATCTACTGTAGTCATGACTAGCCGCCTGCATTCCAGGCCATAGGCTGGCAGAGTCCTGTGGCCTGCATCATTGGTGGCTGAGAATGGGACTCGATGAGTATTAGTCTTTTTTTCCTTCCCTGGCCACTTGGGGACTAATGCTGGAGGGGCATTAGTAGAGAAATTATTGTTGGGGGGGGGGACATTACTGTTAGGGATATTACTGTTGGGGCACTGTGAAAGGACATTACTGCGGGACACTATTTAGAGGACATTGAGGGGAACATTAGGGGGGCACTGTGGGGGATATTACTGGTATTATGGACAGTATAGGAGGCATTACTGGTGAATTTAAATATTAGGATGCAATATGTAGTATTTTTATATGGGGGGGGGGCACTGTAGACATTACTAGAGGACCTGGGGACATTTTAATAAAAGGCACTATAGATTAATTTATTTGTACCAGGGTATTATTATTACTGGGAGCACAATAGGAGGCATTAATATTGCTGGAGACACTATAGGGAACATTATTAATACTGGCGGCACTAAATGGGAATTTCTGGAAGCACTGTTGGGGCATTTTCACTACTAGGGCCATTTTAGGGTACATTAACCCTTTCAAGATCAGGCCATTTTCCATTTTATAATTTTTGTTTTTTACTCCCAGCATTCTCAGAGACAACCTTTTTATTTTTCTGTTCACATAGTTGTATGAGGGCTTGTTGTACTTTCTAATAGCACCATTTAATTATATTTTTATGTCTATGGAACAGTGTGGAAATCAGCGCTTTTGATGTTTTTTTTTTTTTTTTTTACTAACACGCCATTTGAGATGCATATGATGTTTATTTTATTATTTAAACTGTTTACAGTATTTTTTATTTTATTTTTGGGGAAAAGGGGTGGTTTGAATTGTTATACTTTTTAGATTTTTTTATATGTTTAAAACATTTTCTTTCTTTTACGCGTTTTAATAGTTCCCATAGGGAACTTGAACAAGCAATCATTAGATTGCTTCTGTCACAGACTCCAATGCATTAGCTGTGGAGTCTATGAGAAATATACTATGTTCCTATTGAGCCCTACCACAGGCAGGGTCTCCATAGCAACCTGTTTGCGGTAGCCTTAGATCATACAAGAGGATCAAGGCTGACGCACCCACTCTATCGGGCTTCTCCGATCCTTGCTTAGCTTCCAGATGTCGTGGTCACATTTGACCATGGCATCTAAGGGTTTAAATGTGTGTGAGCCACATTATCATTAATCACATACATTAGACCGGGGTGTCAACATATTTAAATCCGCCA
Source organism: Bufotes viridis (assembly GCA_033119425.1). Lineage (NCBI taxonomy): Eukaryota > Metazoa > Chordata > Amphibia > Anura > Bufonidae > Bufotes > Bufotes viridis. Next base: position 7,497,961 of record CM065590.1, read on the forward strand.
TGATTTTATGGTGGGCGGTCGAGAACATTTTAATATTGGGGACACTTTACAGGTACAATGCCTTTAAAAAGTATTCATAATGCTTGAACATTTTCACATTTTTTCATGTTACACCCACAAACAAATGTATTCTACTGGTATGTAAGCATGTTTGAAGTGAAAAGAAAATGATGCATGGTTTTAATAAATAAAGATCTAGAAAATGTGGCATGCAAATGTCAATACTTTTGATGTGTGGCATCAAAAATACTGACACAACCATCTTCTCATCACGTCTGACTAGCTTCCATGTCCCTGTGAAAGAAAAGCCTCCCCACAGCATAATGCTGCCACCATCATGTTTCATAGTGGTGATGCAAGGTTAAGGGGGGTGTGCAGTGTTAGTTTTCTGCCACACATAGCGCTTTGTATTTACAGTAGGCCAAAAACATTGGTCTTATCTTACCAGAGCACCTTCTTCCACATGTGTGTTATGTTCCTTACATAGCTTGAGGCATGTCTTCTTGCTTGTGGACAGACTCTCCGACCTGAGCTGTGGAGCTCTTCCAGAGTGACTATATACCTCTTGACTGCTTCTCCAATTAGTGCTCTCCTTGCCTGGGCTGTCAGTTTAAGTGGATGGCCATGTCTTGGTGGGTTTGTAGTTGTTTCATACTCCTTACATATTCAGATGATGGATTGAACAGTGCTGCATGAGATGCTCAGAGCTTTGGATATTTTTTTATAACATAACCTGGTTTAACACTTCTACACAACTTTACCCCTTTAACACTTCTACACAACTTTACCCCTGACCTGTCTAGCGTGCTCCTTGGTTTTCATGATGTTGTTTGGTCACTAATGTTTTATAACAAACCTCTGAGACCTTCACTGAACAGCTGTAGTTATACCGGGAATAAATTACACACACGTGGGCTCAATTTACCAATGGTGTGACTTCTGAAGGCAATTGGTCACAATGAATTTTATTTAGTATTATCAGAGTAGAGGGGACTGAATACAAATTCATGCCAAAGTTTTTACAATTTTATTTATGAAAAATTTTGTAACCCATGTATCATTTTCTTTTCACTTCACACATACTTGCTACTTTGTGTTGGTCTATCACATAAAACGTTAAAATATGTGGGAAAGGTTCAAGGGGTATGAATACTTTCACAAGTCACTGTATTATTACTGGGAGCACAATAGGCGGCATTGTTATTGCTAAAACAACTATTGGGGCATTATTACAGTTGGGGCACTATATAAGCATTTTTATTATTATCATTATTATTTATTATTATTATTATTATTATTATTATTATTATTAGAGCATTTAGAGGGCATTATTACTATTGGGTCAGCATTTTTCAGTAGTATAGTGTTTGGGCGGCACTGGAAAGCACAGTGGGTGCAGTGAATGGAAAATATGAGGGAAGAAAAGGTCTACATAAGAGGAAAAAACAATGAAAGAAGCTACCATGGTGGTTAGGTCGGAATGGAGAAGAATGAAGAAACAGAACATCTACACCAAAGGAAGTGCCATTGGATGTAAGAGTGACTGTGACCTACATTTTACCTCCTCAGCCCCTTCCTCCATATCTTAATTAGAAACAACTAGAGGAGGAGGCCAGAACATGGCAGCTGGCACTGGCCACCACAGAGGAGCAACATCTTTGTCTTAATTTGTGGTATTTGATTTTGCTGCAAAACCACATACCAAAGTGCATCACAATAGACTGCCCCAGCAGAACTAAATGCCACAATGCAGAACAAACTACTACCCTAGCAGAACCAAATACCACAGTTGAACAAGATATTTTGTGGGGATAGTATGTTGAGTTGCACTATGTAGTTTTCACTGGCATTTTTCAGCAGGATAATGCTTGCCCACACACAACAAGGGTTTTCCAGGATGCCTTCACCAGATTACAACACTTCTTTGGCTGGCCGCAAGACTAATTGCCAATAAAGCATTAATGGAACCAGTTGGGACTCCAGCTTTGGCATTGTATGAATATGCTGGATCTACAGGTCCAGCTGTAACATCTGTAGGCAACTGTGCTGCTGGATTCAGGCTAGAGGCAGTATCTCATCTTGTATCCAAGCTAGAGGCCATATCTCAGCTCAGTGGCGTTGCTAGGGCTGGTGTCACCCGGTGCAGTAGAAAATGGTGTCACCCCAGACCCCCCCCCCCCCGAAGCAATAATGTTTTAGTCATATAACCAAAAATAACAGATACTCACTAGTGCTTAGGCTTCTTTCACACTTGCGTTTTTCCTTTCCGTGCTAGAGTTCCGTCCTCGGGGCTCTAAGACGGAAAGATACTGATCAGGATTGTCCCAGTGCATCTTGAATGGAGAGAAATCCGTTCAGGATGCATCAGGATGTCTTCAGTTCAGTATTCAAACGTTTCTTTGCCGTTGAAAAATCCACAGCATGCTGCGGATTTTCCTTGGGCCAAAAAAATTGAAGGCATGCCGCAAGGACGGATCTGGAATTAATGCCCATTGAAAAGCATTAATCCGGATCCGACTTTAAGCTAAATGTTGTTTCGGCGCATCGCCGGATCTGACGTTTACCTTTCTGAATGGTAACCATGGCAGCTAGGACGCTACTAAAGTCCCGGCTGCCATGGAAAGTAGTGGGGAGCCAGGGAGGAGCTACTTACCGTCCGTGCGGCTCCCAGGGTGCTCCACAATGATGTCACAGCGCCCCTACATCACATGGATAATGTGATCATGCGACGTAGGGGCGCTGTGACGTCATTGTGGAGCACCCCAGGAGCCGCACGGACGGTAAGCTCCCCTGGCTCCCACTACTTTCCATGGCAGCCAGGACTTTAGTAGCGTCCTGGCTGCCATGGTAACACTGAAAGCATTTTGAAGACTGATCAGTCTTCAAATGTTTTCAGGTGTGTTGCGTTGTGACGGATCCAGTGGGCATTTCCGCGACGGAAGTGCACGCCGGATCCTCACAACGGTAGTGTGAAAGGGGCCTTAGTTATTAATTCACTTACAGTCCGGTGTGTACGAAGTGTCTTCACATATAACTAAAGAGGAATTGCTGCTGTTATGTTAATGGATGCTATAACATTGCACCATCCTTCTGAACATACACATCTGTCATCCGCCTTACCTCATGATCCTGGAGCTGTGCTGTAGAGCTCGGCGGCCACTGTACAGCACAGCTCCAGGATCATGAGGTAAGGCGGATGACAGATGTGTATGTTCAGAAGGATGGTGCAATGTTATAGCATCCATTAACATCAGCAACAAGTCTGGGCTGGTTCAGGCTGTGCTGTGCCTGTGTGAGTGACGTGACCTGGGCCGGTGCAAGCTCAAGCAAAGCTACATCTTGGCGACCCACCGCCCGCAGCTCACCTGGTCCTGGTCCTGTGTGCAGCAGCTGGCTTCTCCTCTGTGTGGTCCCGGTATCTTCCCTATGCTTCAATCGCTTGAAGACTGTACTTTTCGCCCTATAAGACTATAACACACACATAGGTTTTAGAGGAGTATAATAAGAAACAATATTTTCCACTATACCTCAGGTCAGACCCCCAATGTTAATCACACCTCAGATCAGCCCCCCGTGTCAGACGTCAGCCCCCATCCATCATGCCCCCCCATGTCAGTCATTATGCCAGCCGTCAGCCCCCCATGTCAGCCGTCAGCTCCGATCCTTCATGATCCCCAATGGGGGAAAGGTTGGAGTCTGTACCATCGGGGGGGGGGGGGTGACATGATGAGGGACAATGTTGAAGTCTGACTGATGTCACACTCCCCCCCCCATGGCACAGATTCCAACATTGTCCCTCTCTTCATCATTGTCCCCTCATCATGTCATCCCCCCCCATGGGTGGCACATTTCTTTTCTTCCCCTCCAGGCTCCATGGCACAAACAGACATTTTGTGATTGTCCCCCATCATTTCTCTTTTCTCACCCCCAGGATTGAGGCGCACATAGTGCCCCATAATAATGTGCCAGTAACACGTGCCTCTCCATGCCACCACATGTGCTAGTAATAAGTGCCTCTCTTGTGCCTCCCCCCATGTGCCAGTAGCCCTCCCTTATTGTGTGCCAGTAGCCCCCCCCATATGTGCCAGTAGCCGTCTCCCCTTATGTGCCAGTAGCCATCTCCCCTTATGTGCCAGTAGCCGTCTCCCCTTATGTGCCAGTAGCCGTCTCCCCTTATGTGCCAGTAGCCGTCCACCCTCATGTGCCATTAGGCCCCCCTCATGTGCCATTAGGCCCCCCTCATGTGCCATTAGGCCCCCCTCATGTGCCAGTAGCTGTTCCCCCTTATGTGTTATTAGTCCCCCCTCATGTGCCAGTAGCCGTCCCTTTATGTGCCAGTAGCCGTCCCTTTATGTGCCAGTAGCCGTCCCCTTTATGTGCCAGTAGCCGTCCCCTTTATGTGCCAGTAGCCGTCCCCTTTATGTGCCAGTAGCCGTCCCCTTTATGTGCCAGTAGCCGTCCCCTTTATGTGCCAGTAGCCGTCCCCTTTATGTGCCAGTAGCCATCCCCTTTATGTGCCAGTAGCCCCCTTTAGTGCCAGTAGCCCCCTTTAGTGCCAGTAGCCCCCTTTATGTGCCAGTAGCCCCCTTTAGTGCCAGTAGCCCCTTTATGTGCCAGTAGCCCCCTTTATGTGCCAGTAGCCCCTTTATGTGCCAGTAGCCCCCTTTATGTGCCAGTAGCCCCCTTTATGTGCCAGTAGCCTCCATTAGTGCCAGTAGCCCCCCAGAAAAAAAAAAAAAAAAAAAAATAAAAGAACACTTGTACTTACCACCAGCGATGCGATGCAGGCCTCTTCCGGCCTGTGTCTCGAGCTGTACGGCTCGGCGGCGCGATGACGTCATCGCGCCGCCGGAACCGGCCTCTGATAGGCTGCCGGCCTAGTGCTGGCAGCCTAACAGAGGAACAGGGAGAGAGAGGACACGCCTCTCCCTCCTCTGCTGCTGCTCCACATGGAGATGAGCGCAATGCATGCGCTCATCTCCGTCGCCCTGCGTCTGCCAATATTCAGTCCGCCCCTGGTGACACCCCATCAGACTGGTGTCACCCGGTGCGGACCGCACCCCCCACACCCCCCTCGCAACGCCACTGTCTCAGCTTGTGTCCAAGTGAGAGGACATATCTTGTAACCAGGCTAGAGGTCATATCTCATCTTGTATCAAAGCTAGAGACTATGTCTCATCATGAATCTAGTCTAGAGGCTGTATCTTATATTGTATCTAGGCTAGAGGCCGTATCTCATCTTGTATTCAGGCTAGATGCCGTATCTCAGCTTGTATCCAAGCTAAAGACCATATCTTATCTTATCTCCAGGCTAGAGGCCATATCTCATCTTGTAACCAGGCTAGAGGCCATATCTCATCTTGTAACCAGGCTAGAGGCCATATCTCATCTTGTAACCAGGCTAGAGGCCATATCTTATCTTATCTCCAGGCTAGAGGCCATATCTCATCTTGTAACCAGGCTAGAGGCCATATCTTATCTTGTATCCAGGCTAGAGGCCATATCTCATCTTGTAACCAGGCTAGAGGACATATCTCATCTTGTAACCAGGCTAGAGGCCATATCTTATCTTATCTCCAGGCTAGAGGCCATATCTCATCTTGTAACCAGGCTAGAGGCCATATCTCATCTTGTATCGAGTTTATAGGCCATATCCTATATTGTATCTATGCTAGAGGCCGTATCCCATCTTGTATACAGACTAGAGGCCATATACTATCTTGTGTCCAGGCTAGAGACCATATCTCATCTTGAATCCAGGCTAGAGGCCGTATCTCATCTTGTATCCAAGCTAGAGGCTGCATCTCATGTTGTATCCAAGTTGGAGGCTGTATCTCATTTTGTGTCCAGTCTACAGGTTGCCCAACCAGGTCCTAGAGCCTCCTTTCATTTGTACAGTTTTTCCCCAATAATCTTCTCCTTTCCTCTAATATTGTAATCACTTACATTTATCATCACAACATTCCAACAACTCCGTCTTGTGTGGTATATTTTGGTTGTGTCACGTGTATAACTGAAAACACAAATTTTAATAATGTAGAAACGTCCCAGTGACATTACTTCATACATAGCACAACGATTCCAGCTCTGACAACATGTTTACACAAAGACTTTTCTAATTACAGTATGATATTTATTTGCTGGCATGATGAGCCATTGAAAACAGGGACCTAAAATAATCATTTAGATTATCAATGGGTACTCGGATTCGACAATATATCACATTAAACTTTTATTACACAGTTATTAGACTTCATACTCTGCAGTGACAGACAGAAGAATTGTACGGTATTATACTCTTGAATACATGGCACATACTGTAGATTAATAGGACTTAAAAGACTGGAATTCTCCAAAATGTTAAAAGTAGATGAGCTCCAGTTTATTTTCTCATTTTCTTCATATTAATAAACATTTGTCTCACTACTAAACGCTGCATACTTTTATATATCTTTTCATCTCTCTATTCCCAGTACATAGAGCAGAACAGAGTCTATAATCAGCCACCTGTCCGCTCTTCTCACCCCGGATAATGAGCTGTAGAGATCGTGTTATTGTCTCATCTAGAATTACTCTTCACGCTGATTTCTAATCGCTCAGGGATTGGCACGGACCTGTACAGGACAGATGTCTCCGGGCTTCAGTTACCTGTATGTATTAGGCAGATCATCAGCCGCATAATATTCCTTCATATTTATATCTGATTATTGTAAGGTCTGCATGAGATTAGAAGAGAAGCTTGTGAGAAGAGAAGAATTTCATGCCTTTTTTACTCTTTGTATTGTTGATACGACAGCTGGATGTGGGACATATGAAACCACTAAGCTCCTAATGCACCCGGAGTCTTCGGGGTCACCTGATATATATGTAATCTTGTGTTCAGGTGATTTGTTTTGTTTGTGACAAACCTGAGCTGAAATGAAATGTAAAATGTCTTCACTGTACAGCGTCTAGTGCAGGACATGTTCTTGGATGTGACACATGGATGTTTCTCTGTGATGTTCTATTAGTACCTTTATAAATACAAATTTATGGACAACACTCAGATGGGTAATTTATTGTAGCCACCACTAAAGTCAACACATTAATCACCTTATTCATGGGAAAGACTCTATTACCACTATTTTTCATAAATGGGTTCAGTGACTTAGCTTTGGCAAAAGGTAAGCACATGCAGAGGCTGTGTCGTCCTGGATATCTAAGGGCATCTCAGACTGTTATTGCTTGATCTTATGCTAAGCACAACTTATTCCCCAAGGCGCACCTATAGTTTCTGGTGCCCAAGGTGAAAATGGAAACAGTGCTCTCCCCCGACATGTAAAATTTGCAACCTAACCTGCTCCCTCCAGTTCTACTGTTAAAGACTTACTTGGAAAACATAACATACAGCTGTCAAAAACATACAGGGTAATACTGTGCCATATACTGTACCTCTTACATCCAGTGATGTCTCTTCTGATGTAGATGTTCTCTTTACTCATCTTCCCCATTTGGATCAGACCGCCATGATTATTTCACTCCAACATCTCTTGTCTCTGCAAAGTTTGACAAACAGACATCTTAGTTTCCTACTGTTCCCTCACCTCCTGATCACCCTATCCTGTCATCTCCAATACTGTGCCTCCCGGGCCCCCCATAATGTACTGCAGAAACATGTAATTGCCCTAAAAATAATAGAACAACATGGATGGTCACTAACTATTGACCCACAGTGCCCTAAAAAAATATATGTACCACTTGGAACGGAACCCAAGTTCGGAAGATGGTTTGTACAGTATAAATCAATTTCTAAAGTTATTATGTGAAGTCTATTAAGACTTTGCAAAGTAATAACTTCAGCTCATCGGAGCCAATACATTCTAATACTTTATGGCATGCTCACTTTGTACAGTATTGAAACAAAGTTTTATGCAAATCAACTTCGGATGTTTCATTCGAAGTCAATTCACTCATCCCTAGTGCCCAAAATAGTAATCATGTTCTCTATCCCACGGTAGTTATAAGGCCCACATAATGCCTCCCATTTGTAATGATTCCCCTCATAAAGTGTGCCAGTACAAAAAAATGCCCTCATTTTAACATGTACTACAGTACTCCTGGCTCCGCAGTACGGGGTCAGACTCATAAGTCTCCAGAATGCCATCCTGCTGTGACACAGAGGAGGAGTGAGCCATCCAGTCCACAATATCATTCTATTTCTCCTCAATGATAACATTGTGCCTTTCAGAAGCCAGCAGGGACAATTGTAGACTACTACTATTACTACTATTACTACTGCTACTTCTACTTCTACTACTACTACTACTACTACTACTACTACTTCTACTACTACTTATTTTGGCCGAATAGCTGGTGCTAATGCTACCCACATTCTGGCCCTGGGTCTTTTGTTTGGAAACGTTCCCTCCGTAACACAGATATTTTTGGGCTTAAATGTACACAGTTATAATGTGTGCCAGTAAACAAATGGCCACTTATTTGCTTTTGTACATAAATGCCCCCATTAAAACTAGAGATCAGTGAATGGAAGCTGACAAGGTGGAATTTGATCCGAATTTCAGGAATTATTCGATTCACACCGAATCCGAATTTCCTCACACTTCGTGGTAGCGAATCACATTTTTTTCCTAAAATGGCTGCTGCACATGTTAGGACATGGAGCAAGCAACTCTTAATAGAAGTTCAAGGAAAGAGCATTGGAAGTGTAGGGAAAGGATAGGCAGTAACTAGAAAAGCTACAATTTCTGGGGAAATTGTGTGAAGTGTTCTTGCCTCCACCAGTAGTCTACAACTAGAGTGGGCCGAGTAACTGGGTGGAGTGGCTTGAGTAACTGTTGTGTGGTTGGAGTGGCTGGAGTAACTGTGGAAATGTTGCACTGCACAGAGAAACTTTATGGAGTGGGCAGAGCAACTTTATGGAGTGGGCAGAGTAACTGTGTGGAGTTTTTGGAGTGAGTAAAGATGGTAAAGAAGAGTAAAGGGCCGAGCACCCGAGTATAATGGAAGTCAATGGGAGACAACCAGGCAACCCTTGCTCGGATGAGAGGAGGGTGCCTGGTCTATTGGAAAAGGTCAGAAAGTGACAGAAACACCATCAAATGGATCTGAAAGAGCATGGGGACCATGTCTGGGTGCATCTTGGACTCCAATGTCACAGCTGGGAACCATATTGGACCCACTTTTACGTAGTGACAAAATCATGCCCAAAATCCCACCCCCTTAAAAAAAAAATTTAGAGGTAAAATAGTTAGGAAACATTCTTTCCTGGATATTGTATATACAGTGCAAATGCTGCCAAAAATTACAAGGAAGAAGCACTCCGATACAGCCTGTATATCACATAAAGGAGGGCCTCATTCACATGGTGCTACAATTGTTCAGGTACACTGCTGCACTCATAAAGCCTATGCACTAAGTGAAAGGGCTGCCAAAAATTACAAGGAATTGGCACTCAAATACACCCTTTATTACACATAAAGGAGGGCATCATACACACCCTTGAAAAATTATCATTGATGGCCTACTGGTGAGCCTCAAAAACAAGGGCATGCTGGTTACCGTCTAAGGGCTACAGGTGAGAAGACGGTATAAAGCATTGAAGGTGAGGTCTTGAAGCCTAGAGAACCCCATAAAACATTGCAGTGATGGCCTACAGGTGAGAAGACGGTATAAAGCATTGGATGTGAGGGCCTGAAGCCTAGCGAACCCCATACATCATTGCAATGATGGCTTACAGATGAGCAGACTGTGTAAAGCATTGGAGGTGAGGGCCTGAAACTTAGAGAACCCCAAAAAACATTGCAGTGATGGCCTACAGGTGAGCAGACGGTATAAAGCATTGGAGGTGAGGGCCTGAAGCCTAGAGAACCCCATAAATCATTTGCTTTCTGTAATGTACAGGAGACAGAGAAATACAATTTTTCACCACCACACTAGGCCACGGATAATTTAGTTTTTACACTACACATTGTATTTGCTTTCTATAATGTACTGGAGACAGAGAAATACAATTTTTCGCCACTACAATAGGCCAGAGAAAAAGTAATTTTGACAATACACACTGTATTCGGATGTAGTTCTATATTGGATACAAATTTGTCCCAAATAAAATGTATTCTCTGCTGGAATACTGTATATATTGTTGCGGCCTAAATGCACACACAGATGTGCCCAAAACTAGTTAACTATGGACAAAATATAAATCCCTGTCTGCTGGAGTAATTAATATAACGGTTGCGGATTGAACGCACACACAGATGTGGCACAAGTTAGGCTAATTTCCCCAGAACAAATAATTTCTCTGATGGTGCAGTGTATATCTCAGTACCAGGCACACTGTAGTGAATAAGCCCCTTTTTATAATGTCTGCCTAACACACTGCTTTATGATGGTGCAGTGTATATCTCAGTACCAAGGAACACTGTAGTGAATAAGCCCCTTTTGATAATATCTGCCCAACACACTGCTTAATGATGATGTTTTGTAGATGTCACTAATCGGAAATCTTAATTCTTATAAAAGTTATCAAAGCGATTTTCAAGCCCTGCACTATTTGTCACTTCCTAGTGATGCCTTTCCCTGATTGCGCTGAATTAACCCCCTTCTTAAAAAAAAAAATGTGCTGCACTGCTTTTAAACACACACTGTAGTCCTTAAACTGGTAGGTCTTTCGATAAGGTTTTTGGAGTAAAATGAGTAAGTTTAGAACAAAACGCTATCTGTCCCTGCCTACTGTCTGCTCTCCCGCTGAATGAGCCCTCAGCTCCTATATGAAATGGTATCACGTGTTCCGGCCAGCCAAACAGTGTAAGGCTTACATCTAATATTACTATGGCCTTACACTGAGGGGAATTACTTACCTGGACCTTCATTGGCTGCTTAGATGGCACCGAACGTGCGAGCAGTAGACTCGAATACACAAGGTGCTCGGCCGAGTAAAGCCGAGCGCCGAGCATGGCGATACTCGAGCCTAACCAATACTCGGCCGAGCATGCTCACTCATCACTAGAAATATCCCTTCAAAATTGAGGTGGCTAGAGGGGAGTTTCAATAATTGTCAATGGGCGGCGTGAGAAAACTATCAGGACTATGGCTTAGCTGTGGACATTTTTAGTTGCAGCAGGGATAGCTTAACGTTTTGATATAAGATTTGTGTAGGTGGGCTTAAGAAGGAGGGAGTTGTGCCAGTTTAGAAATCATGTCTAGCTTTTGTCAGCTCCCACTCTAGTTTTGAACATTTCGGCATTCATTCCTATGGGACCAATTTCGCCACTAAATTGACGATATATCGTGAACCATTCGGCAAAACGTTCCACAAAGTAATAGCACACCAATCGGGAACAATCCGCACTTTTCGGTATATTACTGTCTATGTAGTGTAAAACCTGTTGTAGGAGTTAGGGTGGTAAATTTGGCTATAATAATAAGAATTTATATGTGATCTAACAGTAACTGGTCTTGCCATGCAAGAACACTTAATTATTCCACAGTATTGAATCAGAACAGGGTTCAGTAGGGGAGTATACAGCCTGGGTATTGGAACAATCCTATTACACCTTAATGCACTAACTGGGAATCCAAATTGCCATTAGGCACAGGCCTAAATATTTCTGGCGCATGCACAGGTCACAGCAGAGTAAGGGGGCGTGGCAGCAGGGGTCACTTCGAGAGGCTTGAGCTCCTAGTATAAGCTAGTGGTCGTGTCTTGACCAGCAACCCAGCGATTCTTGAATGGTAGACTTGATCTTCGACTTAATCGCAAGTGACATCAGACACCCCCAGTCAAGAGTCGGTGGGTTCGTCAGACGCAACACTTAGTTAACATGGTCAAGAGGGCCCTGTGCCCTTACCTATCCTCAACCTGCCTCTGTCCTTTTCTGTTTCCTCAGCCAGAGATGTATTATATGCTGTGAGCTCAGCTCCACTATAGTGATGAGCAGCATAGGAAATATTCGAATTCGCGATATTTGGCAAATTTTTAGCCAAATATTCACCATAAATTCGCAAATTCAAGAAATTGTGATCTCCAGTCATTATTTACTTGATTGTGAAAATCAGAAATGTAATATATTTGCAATAAAAATGTGCAATTAGAATATTCGTGATCAACACTAAGGGGTAGGTAACTTTCCAATTGGTTGCTAGGGATGTTGCTAAGTGCCGATATTCACGATAAATTCGCGATGAATTTGAATATTCGTGATCAACACTATATCGTGAATAGGAATATTTAGCACTATATTCTAAATATTTGCAAATTCTCAAAGTGGCGATATTCGCAAATAAAAATTGCGATTTTAATATTCACGCTCAACACTACTCCACTATACAGTGAGGGCGATCTACTAGAGAACAGTTAGCAGCTACTGTCCAGCCAAGATCCGAAGGAAACATCCGCTGCTTCCTCTAGTAGGCAGGCAAGTAGTTATGAGGAGAGTGGCATGGGAGCTTGTGCTGCGAGCGGGAAGGCTCCTGGCTAAGAGACCATTGAGAACGACATCAGTGACGTGCAGACATTACTCGATGATGATGTAGCCGATCGCAATTGGGAGCCAGCTGACGAAGGGGCTTCATCATCATCGGGATAAGAGGCAGCAAGTCAGTAGTGTGGCCAGCAGTCAGCAGGGTGACAGCAGTGTGAGGTTGGGAGCCAAACGGTGCCCAGGGTAGACCACCCTCTTTTCTGGAGCCTACAGGCCCAGAAAGTAGTGGTGCAGTGGTACACGGAGGCAGTGACGGTAGCAGTCAGTCAGTGCGGAGTGTTGGGGGGAAAATCACCTACTCAGTGGTGTGGCAGTTATTTGTTAATCAAAGATAGAAAAAAAGTTTTAAAAAATTATAAAAAATGCACTGTGTCGTGCACAGGTTTCCCTTAATTATATAATAGCGCCAAGCAGACCCCCCAATTGGGTTTCAGAATGTAAATAGAATTATAAATATAAATATAATGCAATATGTTTATAAAATCAAAGGAACTTAGTTCCCAAATATTCAGATGGTACTCACTTCACTAGGGGGGTTTGTCTAGCAGGTTAAGCTCAAGACACCTGAGACAAAAAAAAACCCTGGCCAGGATAGCGTGTAGAAACTTAGAGGCTGAAGTCACCACTCAAGTCAAGTCGGGGTTCTTCTTCACATGCCACTTTATTTGGAATCAAGGCTCAACGCGTTTCGGGGTACCAGAAAAAACCCCTCTCCTCCCCTCTGCTGAGCTCCGCCCCTCCTGATCACCTGATCACAGTTATTTGTTAAGCCAGGGGGAGGTGAACATCGCCATTTGTCGAATCTGTGGGCAGAAAGGGAAGCGTAGCCAGGGTGCCAATGTTGGCACCATGACACTCCGTCAACATATGCACTAGGTGAATCGATGCCGTGCCCACAATGGGCATCACAGTGCGCATGCCCTCGGCCAGACCTAGCGATGACGCAAGGGACTTGGAGGGCGGGCAAAGGCAGTGGCTGGGGAGGAGTAAAGTGAAAAGAAGGCAGAGCAACCTGGGCTCCTACACAGGGAACGCCGCCCCTGGGCACTTGCGAGTGCTCATTTGAATATGAATAAAACTCAGTTTTTCCTGCTTGTGCAAGTCTAAAGAAAAGAACAAGGGTTCCGTTACAATCCTGTAAAGATGTGCTACAGAGCCATGTAAGTGCTCTAGATGGCCATATGGAGGTGACAGACTCCCTTTAACCCCTTAGGATACGGCGATATTACACCTTAAGGACCAGGCCATTTTTTGAAAATCTGACCAGTGTCACTTTATGTGGTGATAACTTTAAAACGCTTTTACTTTATTATGGCCATTCTGAGATAGTTTTTTTCGTCACATATTGTTCTTCATGACACTGGTAAAATGGAGTCAAATTTTTTTATTTATTTATAGAAAATTACCAAACTTACCTAAAATTTTAAAAATTTGCAATTTTCCAAGTTCCAATTTCTCTATTTCTATAATACATAGTAAAAAAGTTATTCATTTACAATCCCCATATGTCTACTTCATGTATGAATCATTTAGGGAAGGCCATTTTATTTTTCGGGGACGTTACAAGGCTTAGAAGTTTAGAAGCAAATCATGAAAATTTTCAGAAATTTTCAAAAACACACTTTTTAGGGACCAGTTCAGGTTTGAAGTCACTTTGTAAGGCTTACATAATAGAAACCACCCAAAAATGCCCCCTTTCTAGAAACTACACCCTGAAGGTATTCAAAACTGATTTTACAAATGTCGTTAACCCTTTAGGTGTTCCACAAGAGTTAATGAAAAATGGAGATAAAATTTCAGAATTTCTATTTTTTGGAAAATTTTCCAATTGAATCCAATTTTTTCAAGTCACCAGGAAAGGGTTAACAGCCAAACAAAACTCAATATTTATTGCCCTGATTCTGTAGTTTATAGAAACACCCCATGTGTGGTCGTAAACTACTGTACGGGCACACGGCAGGGCATAGAGGGAAAGTAGTGCCATGTGGCTTTTGGAAGGCAGATTTTGCCGGACTGGTTTTTAGACACTATGTCTCATTTGAAGCCCCCCTAAAGTACCCCTAGAGTAGAAACTCTAAAAAACTGACTCCATCTAAGAAAGTACACCCCTCCTCAAGGTATTCAAAACTGATTTTACAAACTTTGTTAACCTTTTAGGTGTTCCACAAGAGTTAATGGCAAATGGAGATAAAATTTCAGATTTTCGATTTTTTGGCAAATTTTCCATTTTAATCCATTTTTATAGTAACAAAGCAAGGGTTAACAGCCAAACAAAACTCTAACTTTATTGCCCTGATTCTGTAGTTTGCAGAAACACCCTATATGTGGTTGTAAACTACTAAATGGCCAAACGGCAGGGCACAGAAGGAAGGGAACACCATATGGTTTTTGGAAGGCAGATTTTGCTGGACTGGTTTTTAGACACCATGTCCCATTTGAAGCCCTCCTGATGCAACCATAGAATAAAAAACCCAAAAAAGTGACCCCATTTTGGAAACTACAGGATAAGGTGGCAGTTTTGTTGGTACTATTTTAGGGTAAATATGATTTTTGGTTGCGCTATATCACACTTTTTTTGAGGCAAGGTAACAAAAAATAGAAATTCTGAAATTTCACCTCCATTTGCCAATAACTCTTGTGGAACACCCAAAGGGTTAACAAAGTTTGTAAAATCAGTTTTGAATACCTTGGACGGTGTAGATTCTTAGATGGAGTCACTTTTATGAAGTTTCTACTCTAGGGGTGCATCGGGGGGAGGGGGGGTCGCTTCAAATGAGACATGGTGTCTAAAAAACAGTCCAGCAAAATCCGCCTTCCAAAAACCATATGGCTTTCCCTTCATTCTACGCCCTTCCGTGTGCCCGTAAAGTAGTTTACGAAAACATATGGGATGTTTCTGCAAATTACAGAATCAGGGCAATAAAGTTTGAGTTTTGTTTGGCTGTTATTACCCTTGCTTTGTTACTGGAAAAATGGATTAAAATGGAAAATTAGAAAAAAAATTGCTGTTTTGGGATGGTTTTTATTTTTTGTTATTTACATAAATGATCTGACAGGTTAGATCGTGTGCTATTTCTATAGAGCAGTTTGTTACGGACGCGACAATACCAAATATGACTACTTTTTGTGAATTTTTATTTCAGTTTTTCATAATAAAGCATTTTTGAAAAAAAAATATTTTTTAGTGTCTCCACATTCTGAAAGCCATATTTTATTTTTTATTTTTTGGGCGACAGTATTATGTAAGGGCTCATTTTTTGCGGGTTGAGATTGCGGATTGATTGGCACTATATTGGGGTGCATATGACATTTTGGTCACTTGCTATTATGCTTTATGTGATGTAAGGCGACAAAACTGGCTTTTGACACCGTATTTATATATTTTTTTTTGCTGTGTTCCCCCGAGGGGTTAATTCAAGTGCTATTTTTATAGAGCAGGTTGTTACGGACACGGAAATACCTAATATGTATACTTTTTATTTATTTATTTAAGTTTTACACAACAATATTTTTGAAACCAAAAAATAATTCATGTTTTAATGTTTCCATAGTCTGAGAGACACATTTTTTTAATTTTTTTGGGCTATTGTCCTATGTAGGGTATAATTTTTTGCAGGATGAGATGACGGATTGATTAGCACTATTTTGGGGTTCATATAAATTTTTGATCGCTTGCTATTACGCTTTTTGTGATATGAGGTGACAAAAATGTTTTTTTTTTTACACTGTTTTTATTTAATTTTTTTACAGTATTTACCTGAGGGGTTAGATCATAGGATATTTTTATAGAGCATGTTTTTATGGACTCGGTGATCCCTAATATGCTTACTTACTTTTTGTTATTTTACTTTAACACAATAACAGCATTTTAGAAAAATAAAATCATGTTTTAATGTCTGCGTAGTCTGAGAGCCATATTTTTTTAATTTTTTGGGCAATTGTCCTATGTAGGGGCTCATTTTTTGCGGGATGAGATGGCAGTTTGATTGATACTATATTCGGAGGCATACGCCTTTTTGATCGCTTGGTATTACACTTTTTGTGATGTAAGGTGACAAAAAATTGCCTTTTTTATTACTTTTTTCTTGTTTTGTTTTTGTGGTGTACACCTGAGGGGTTAGTTCATGTGATATTGTTATAGAGCAGGATTTTACGGACACGGCGATACCTAATATGTGTAGTGCATTTTTATTTTTATTTAGTGATAAATGTGTTTTATTTTATTTTTGGTTCTTGAAGATCCAGTGGGTCTGAGGTCTATATAATGCAGTATAGTACACTATATAGTGTACTGTACTGTATGTTTTACTTTTGACTGAGAGCGTCCTGCTGCCATGGTAACCATCACCCGCTGCCAGAACAGAGCAGCGGTGATGGGGAGGGAGTGGAGCTCCCTCCCTCTGTGCTACCATCAAAAATCGGGGGCTGCAAGGGTACAGCAGCCCCCGATGGGATACCGTATGGACCGCGGTATGGAAGGGGCTAAACAGCTGGCATCTGAACAAGCACAGTTGTCACCTATTTTTAGCAGAGTGTCAGCAATGTGCTGACACTCTGCTAAAACCACTAGACCACCATGGATTTTTAGAGAGGAGGCGGGCGTGGGATCTCGATCCCGCCTGCCGAACCGCCTGCGTCCCGCACCACCTGCCTCCCGCACCGCCCGCGCTACATCAGCACTGCCTGCAACCCCCACTGGCACAGCCCGCCGCCCACCTCGAACAGGGCTGCAGGGGGGGGGGGAATAAAAATAAACCGCAACTTTTAAGATTCTGATCCACGCGGGGATCAGAAACTGCAAAAACCACTGCAAACCGCAGGACCCCCTCTCGGCATTTGAACATGGTTCCTGCTGCACGATCACAGCAGGAACCGTGTTCCTAGAGCAATTTTTTTTTTAAATATATGCAATTTATTTCAGGACGTATGGGTACACCTCGTGTCCTTAAGGACTCGGACATCAGGGCGTACCAATAGCCTATGTCCTTAAGGGGTTAATATTCTCAAGGCAATTAGTAAGGGATGTGGCTGTGCTGCTGATGGGGCACGCAGAGGCCGTGGCCCTGGGCGCTTTGAAACCGTGCCTGCTGCCAGAGCACAAGAAACACACTCATCCACAATACCCGGCTTCATGTCCCAAATTTCAGGGCGACGCAGGACACCACTCTCGAAGTCAGACCAGTGCGACCAGGTGGTCGGTTGGATTACAGCAGATAATGCTTTCAGTCGGTTAAGCACCACCCTGTCTTCCACCAAATCCAGTCTCAGTAGCCAGAGTAGTAGAATCTGGACAACAGAATCTTCACCCTGATCCTCCTTACTCACACCATGGAGAGTCTTGGCAAATAAGTGATCCCACACTCGGATATTCCGAGGAGTTCTTTTTATCGCCATTCCTTGATTTGGCCCTCTCGACAAGCCCGCTTGAAGAGTGGGACATGAGGAGATCTTGTGCCCTGATTCCCAAACTCTTGAGCATCCACAGTTAGAAGAAGATGACGGTGTGGAACGGCAATTAGTGTTTTACAAGGTGGATGATGATGATGAGACACAGTTGACAATACGTCAACCTTAATTATTGTCTCAAGAGCTTCATGATGAGGATAAGACACAGTTGTCAATAAGTGAGGTTGTGCTTAGGTCAACAAGTCAGGAGGATGACCAGAGTGAGGAAGTGAAAGAGGAGGTGGGGGACGATGAAATTACTGACCCAACCTGGGAAGGTGGCAAGCCGAGCAAGGACAACAGTACAGAGGGGAAAGGATCCGAAGCACTGCAACAGGCTGGAAAAGGCAGAGGAGTGGCAAAAGGGAGAAGGCGGGCCACACCAAACAGGCCCGCAACTGTTCCCCAGAGCACCCCCTTGCAGCAATCTCCCTTGCTAATGGGTAGGTGTTCAGCAGCCTGGTGCTTTTTTGAGGAAAGTGAGGACGATAAAAGAATTGTAATTTGCAACATTGGAAAAACCAAAATGAGCCGGAGTGTGAACACTAGTAACTTCACCACCACCAGCATGATCCACCACATGGCATCAAAGCACCCTAATAGGTGGGCCGAACGCCTGGGTCCACGATCTGTGTCTGCGGGTCACACCACTGCCTCCTCTTCCCCTGTGTTATGTGCTGGCCAATTCCCTGTCCAAGAAACAGGCCGTGATGCCTCCCGCCATGCCCCTGGACCTTCACAAGCACTGTCATCTAGCACATCCACTTCTGTGTGCCAGCGCAGCGTACAGAGTCCATACCCCAAGCCTTTGAACGAAAGCGCAAATACCCAGCCACCCATCCACAGGCCATAGCACTAAATGCGCACCCTTCCAAATTGCTGGCCCTGGAAATGTTGCCATTTAGGCTTGTGAACACTGTGGCTTTCTGCAGCCTGATGGCAGTGGCCGTCCCTCGTTACTTAGTCTCCAGCTGCCACTATTTTTCCCGGTGTTCCGTTCCCGCCTTACGCCAGCATGCGTCCCGTAACATCACCCGTGCCCTGACCAATGAAGTTAATGGGAAGGTCCACTGAACGATTGACATATAGCCATGTGCTTATGGACAGGGACGCTACATTTCCCTGACGACACGCTGGGTGAACGTTGTGGAGGCCGGGAGTGAATCGTACCCTGGGATGGCACAGGTGCTACCCACGCCAAGGATTGCGGGCCCTACTTCCATCAGGATTTCCGCCACCACCTACATTAGTGGCTGCAAACCCCGCTTCTCCTGCTCCACCTTCTCCTCCACTTCCACCTCTGAACTCTCATCTTAAAGCACCAGTCAGCCATCAGTCAGTAGTTGGAAGCAGTGTTGCATTGCAGTGGGGAAGCGGCAACAGGCCGTGACAATTTGCATAGGGGACAAACAGCACACAGCTGCAGAGCTGTGGTAGGATATAAGGGGTCAGACTGAGCTGTGGCTCTCGCCACTCAACCTACAACCAGGCATGGTTGTGTCTTATAATGGCCGTAATATGGTGTCTGACCTCTGGGAGGTTTTATGCAACTTTGAGGAATCAACACAGATGGTTATTATCAGCATCACCATCCCACTTCTGTGTCTACTGAAACGCTCGCTGCTCACAATGAAGGCGGATGCTTTGCATGTGGAAGAGGTGTAAATAGGGGAAGATAGTACACAGGGTGTTAGCCAGACCACCCTCAGTTTGTCTTCTCCGCGTGAATTGGATGAAGATGATGAGGAGGAGAAGCATGATACGGTTGCCTCCACTACAGAGGGTAGTACCCATACCAGGTTTATTCCATCTGTTCAGCGGGGATGGGCAAAAGAGGAGGGAGAGGATGAGGAGTTTGAGAGTCATCCTTCTGATAAGGACAGCAAAGTCTTGTCTGTTGGGACTCTGGCACACATGGCAGACTTTATGTTATGCTGCCTTTCCCGTGACCCTCTCATTGTATGCATTTTGGCCAACAACGATCACTGGCTGTTCACCCTTCTCGACCCCCGCTACAAAGAGAACTTCTCATCTCTCATTCCTGTGGTGGAGAGGACTAGCAAAATGGTGCAATACCAGAAGGTCATTGTGGAAAAATTGCTCCAAAAATTTCCAGCTGACAACGATGGCGGCAGAGTACGTAGTTTCTTGGGCAACCAAGGAGGGGAGATGAGGGGAACACACAGCAGTTCCAACAGAGGCAGGCCAACACTCTTCAAGGCCTGGGACAGTTCATGACACCCCGCCAGCAACCTCAGCAGCAGATCCTCACCCCTAATGTTTTAGAGGGTCAGCTCAGCAGCAGGCCCTCATCCCTAATGTTTTAGAGGGTCATCAGTAGGCCCTCGCCCATAATGTTTTAGATGGTCAGATTAGCAGCAGGCCTTCAGCCATAATGTTTTAGATGGTCAGCTCGGCAGCAGACCCTCTCCCCTAATATTTTAGATAGTCAGCTCAGCAGCAGACTCTCACCCCTAATGTTTTAGAGGGTCATCAGCAGGACCTCACCCATAATGTTTTAGATGGTCAGCTGAACAGCACGCCCTCGCCCATAATGTTTTAGATGGTCAGCTTGGCAGCAGACCCTCGCCCATAATGTTTTAGATGATCAGCTCAGCAGCAGGCCCTCACCCCTAATGTTTTAGTTTGTCAGCTCAGCTTCAGGCCCTCTCCCATAATGTTTTAGAGGGTCAGCTTAGCAGCAAGCCCTCGCCCATAATGTTTTAGAGAGTCAGCTAAGCAGCAGACCCTCACCCCTA
This sequence comes from Bufotes viridis, assembly GCA_033119425.1. Lineage (NCBI taxonomy): Eukaryota > Metazoa > Chordata > Amphibia > Anura > Bufonidae > Bufotes > Bufotes viridis. Next base: position 7,518,647 of record CM065590.1, read on the forward strand.
ATGTTTTAAAGGATCAGCTCAGCAGCAGACCCTCATCCCTAATGTTTTAGATGGTCAGCTCAGCAGCAGGCCCTCGCCCGTAATATTTTAGAGGGTCACCAGCAGGCCCTTGCTCCAAATGTTTTTGAGGGTCACCAGCAGGCCATCAATCATGATTTTTCAAGCGTGTGTATGATCCCTTCCTTTATGTGTAATAAGGGGTGTATTGCAGTGTCGGTTCCTTGTAATTTTTGGCAGCCCTTTAACTTAGTGCATAGGCTTTATGAGTGTAGGACTCCCACTACCTGAACAATTGTACCACAATGTGAATGAGGCCCTCCATTATGTGATATACAGGCTGTATCGGAGTGCCTCTTCCTTTTAATTTTTGGCAGCACTTGCACTTTATATGCAAGTAAATATACGAAAGAACATTTCCTAACAATTTTTCCTCTTTTATCTTTGGTTTTGTGCATATTATTGTCAGTCTTTAAAAGTGGCGTACTTCTCGGACAACATGGTTACCAGCAGCGACCTGGGAGTCCAAGATGCATCCACACATCCTCGCCATGCTGGTTCCTAACCACTTCTCTGGTGTATCCATCAATTTCTGACCTTTCCTGTGAACCAGACATCCTCCCCTCTTAAGAATAGGGGGTGCCTTTTTTAATGCTCTGTTTCTCCCATTGAATTCCATTGTGCTTGACTGCTCTGTAGAGCTCCCGAGTAGTTTTGAGTGAACCCGAACTGTATAGTCCGTTGTTCAGTGATTTCTTCCCGGTTTCTGAAGGGCTGCACAGCAGCCAATCAGCCAGCGTTTCACTTCTTGCCATAAGAATCCATCACAGCCATGCCTACTAATGGCATGGCTGTGATTGGCCTAAGTGCAGCATGTGACCCAGCCTTTTTATAAGCTGGAGTCACGTACTGCCGAACGTCACTCTGCTGATTTGAGCTTATGGAGAAGATGCTAGTGCTGCGATCAGGGACAGAATAGGGCAGAAATCAGAAGAACCTGTGCAACTTTAATCCACAAGATACAGCAAATAGAGAGGGAGGGAGCTTCAGCAATCCAACATTCCTGTACCCAGCCACTGCCAGCGAAATATTTTATTGTAATCCATCTGTTACTGAGGTGGTGCTAGACAGCCATTTTAGCCACTGCAGTGTACTGCATGTCTGTCAGTCAGGGACATCAGACTAATCCTATTTTCTAGTTCAGTGAAGGGAAAAAAAACTTTTTTTTCTGGCTGCTCAAGTCTCCTATATTGCATTTTGTATGTTTAAGGGGTGACATAGTCCATTTTTCTAGTCTGGGATCTGTGGTGCCACAGAGCACTTGTGTTGTGTATAAAATTCACTAAACCGTATATTCCATTTCAGCTATCAAATAGTGCATCAGTGTATTTTAGTTAAAAAAGTGGTCATCCTGATCCACGAAGCCTATTTTACACTGCCAAAATATATATTTGACATTTTTGCGGTGAAATAGAGTATCCATGTAATTTTGGAGGAAAAACCGTATTCCTTGTCCACAAAACAGTTCTGCATACACCGTCCAACAACATATGTTTTATTTCTGCATGGAAATAGTGCTTCTTTGTTTTTTATAGAAAAAATACCTTATTCAAGGTCCACCAAACCACCAATACCCATTCCAACCACCTATTTTACATTGCTACTGGGAAATACACCGCTTAAATACCGATTTCACATTACAGCTGAGAAATTGTGCATTATTCTTTTTTGTGGAAAAAAAAGCAATATTCTTGCTTCACAAAACAGTTGTACATACACAGTATAAATATCTACATTAAATTTACAGCAGTAAAAAACTGCATTTTGGGGTTTGATTTAAAAAAGCAGTGTTTTTGGCCGAAAAAACAGTTGTGCATCCGTCGTTTAAATAATTATTTACAATTTATAGCAGTTAAATACCGCATTTGTGAATTTTGGTGACCAAATCCATGTTCTGGGTCCCCAAATCTGGTATCCATACATAATATAAATATATACTTTTAATGTACAGCAGTTAAAAACTGCATTTTGGTGTTTTATTGAAAAAAAGCATTGTTTTAGGCTGAAAAAACTGTTCGATAATGAGCAAAATCTCATTGCAGCTCTGGGACTAGCTGGTTTGACGCACATCTCTTGTCTGGCACATGTGCTGAATCTGGTGGTGCAGAAGTTTCTTAACCACCTCAGCCCCCCTAGCTTAAACACCCTTAATGACCAGGCCACTTTTTACAATTCTGCACTACACTACTTTCACCGTTTATTGCTCCGTCATGCAACTTACCACCCAAATGAATTTTACCTCCTTTTCTTCTCACTAATACAGCTTTCATTTGGTAGTATTTCATTGTTGCTGACATTTTTACTTTTTTTGCTATTCATAAAAATTTAACGACATTTTTGCAAAAAAATGACATTTTTCACTTTCTGTTGTAATTTTTTTTTTTAAAAACTACATTTCTATATAATTTTTTCTCTAAATTTATTGTTCTACATGTCTTTGATAAAAAAAATCCAATAAGTGTATATTTATTGGTTTGGGTAAAAGTTATAGCGTTTACAAACTATGGTGCAAAAAAGTGAATTTCGGCATTTTGAAGCAGCTCTGACTTTCTGAGCGCCTGTCATGTTTCTTCAGGTGCTAGAATGTCAGGATGGTATAAATACCCCCCAAATGACACCATTTTAGAAATAAGACACCCCAAAGTATTAGCAGAGGGGCATGGTGAGTTCATGTATAATTTCATTTTTTTTCACAAGTTAGCGGAAAATGACACTTTCTGAGGAAAAAAATATATATAAAGTTTCCATTTCTGCTAACTTCTGGCAAAAAAAAAAAAAAATCTATGCCCCTCAGTCAATACCTTGGGGTGTCTACTTTCCAAAATGGGGTCATTTGTGGGGTGTGTTTACTGTTCTGGCATTTTGGGCTGGGCTAAATTGCGAGCAGCCATTTAAAACCTAAAGTTACTCGTTGGAATTTGGGCCCCTTTGCACACCCAGGCTGCAAAAAAGTGTCACTTATGTGGTATTGCCGTACTCAGGAGAAGTAGGGCAATGTGTTTTGGAGTGTATTTTTACATATACCCATGTTGGGTGAGAGAAATATCTCTGTAAATTGTCAACTTTGTATAAAAAAATTGAAAAAGTTGTCGGTTACAGAGATATTTCTCACACAAAGTATGGGTATATATAAAAATACACCCCAAAACACATTGCCGTACTGAGTACGGCGATACCACATGAGAGACACTTTTTTGCAGCCTGGGTGCGCAAAGGGGCCCTAATTCCAATGAGTACCTTTAGAATTTCACAGGAAATCACGCGTCTCGCGAGATGACGTGCCGATGCGTCCACTCAGAACTACAGGACCGCCCGCCGGACGCATCCGTGCGTTAGGCGGTCCTGTAGTGGTTAAGAAATTACCCAGACATGTAAGAGCTGCTGCTGAAAGTGCGGTCCATATGTGCGTGCTTTCGACGTTCTCACCCTGCTGCTGCTCGCCTGTCTGCTCTGCAGCGTAACTTCGGCCTTCCTGCTCACCGCCTCATATGCGACATGCCCACAAGGTGGAACTCCACCTTACATATGCTGGAGAGACTGTGCGAGCAGCAGCAGGCGATAGTGGAGTTTCAGATGCAGTATGTACAGGTCAGTCGCTCTGCGGATCAGCACCACTTCACCACCAGTGGGTTTCATGGAGGTCATACAGAAGTGGCTCAGAGGGTGGGTTCCTGCACCAGCAGAGGCCAGGTACACATTTGACCAGCCAGGGCACACTTCTGGAGGACAAGGAGGATGGGGTAGAGGAGGAGGAGGAAGAACCGGTTTCACTGCAGGGTGGCACCCTACACAGCTGATGGCCAACACTGGAGAGTGGCTGGGGGGATACGGAGGACACAGAAGATACACCACCTACAGAGGACAGCTTATCGTTACCTCTGGGCAGCCTGGCACACATGAGTGACTACATGCTGCAGTGCCTTAGCAACAACAGCAGAGTTGCCCACATTTTAACTTGTGCTGACTACTGGGTTGCCACCCTGCTGGATCCCCGGTACATGGACAACGTGCCCACCTTAATTCCTGCACTGGAGCGTGATTGGAAGATGCTCGACTACAAGAGCACGCTGGTAGACGCGCTCCTGAAGGCATTCCCAACTACCACTTGGGGACATTTGGAAGCACAAGACGAAGGCATTGGCAGAGGAGGAGGAGGAAGAGGTTGCCCACAGAGCTGTGTCATGGCCAGCTCCTCAGACAACAGGGTTAGCATGGCAGAGATGTGGAAAAGTTTTGTCACCACGCCATAGCTAACTGCACCACCACCCAATACGGAACGTGTTAGCAGCAGACAGCATTTCACTAACATGGTTGAACAGCACACGCCACACGTATTGACTGATGGTTCTGCCCCATTCAACTTCTGGTTCTCCAAATTGTCCACATGGCCAGAGCTTGCCCTTTATGCTTGGAGGTGCTGGCCTGCCCTGCGGCCAGTGTATTGTCTGAATGTGTATTTAGCACTGCAGGGGGCGTCATTACAGACAAACGCAGCCGCCTATCCACAGCCAACGCGGAAAAGCTCACGTTCATTAAAATAAACCAGGCATGGATCCCACAGGACTTGTCACTGCCTCGCCCTCAACCATACATTATTGTACTCCAGGGCACTTCTTTATTGAATACTCTTTTTTTAAATAATACCATTATTTTGGGGGCAACCCCAAGTTGAATGAACCTCTCCTCTGTCTGGTGGCCAGGGGCCTACAGTTCAGCTAATCGCCTGCTGCTTTGCTGTGTGACATTAACCTCTTTTTACTGTCAAATGACCTCTCATCTGTCTGGGTGTCAGGGGCCTATATTTCGTTTAATCGCGTGCTGTATTGGTGGGAGACATTAAACTCTTTTTGCTGACAAATGACCTCTCCTCTATCTGGGTGTTAGGGGCCTATATTTCTTTTAATCGCCTGCTGCATTGGTGGGAGACATTAACCTCTTTTTACTGTCGAATGACTTCTCCTCTATCTGGGTGTCAGGGGTCTATATTTTGTTTTATCGCCTGCTGCATTGGTGGGATACATTAACCTCTTTTCGCTGACATATGTCCTTTCCTCTGTCTGTGTGTCAGGGTCCTATATTTTGTTTAATCGCCTGCTGTATTGGTGGGAGAGATTAACCTCCTTTTCCTGTCAAATTACCTCTCCTCTGTCTGGATGCCAGGGGCCTACAATAATGATAATCGCCTACTGCATTGGTGGGTGATGCCTGTTTTGCTGTTATGGGACCTCTGTCTGGGTGCTAGGGCCTGAATTGCTGAAAGTGTCCTGTTCCATTGCTGGGTAACATGATGCCTGTTTGGCTGTTATGGGACCTTTCTCCTCTGTCTGGGTGCCAGGGGCCAACATTAATGATAATCGCCTGCTGCATTCGTGGGTGATATGATGACTGTTTTGCTGTTATGGGACCTCTCTCCTCTGTCTGGGTGCCAGGGGCCTACATAAATGATAATGATCGGTTCCATTGCAGGTTGACCTGAGGCCTGTGTTGCTGTTATGGGACTGCTCTCCTCTTTGCGGGAGCCATGGGCCTGAATGAGTGATTGTTGCCTGTGGCACTGCTGGGTGAAATCAATACCGTTTTGGCGTGATTTGAACTCTCCGTAAAAAGAATATTCGTTTTTTTTTTAGTTTTTTTATTCATCTGAACCCATTACCTATTATACCTACCTGCTTCTTGCTTGTGGGACAATGTGAGAAGGCTGCAATATTGTAGTCTGTAGTGAATTAGAATATTCTTAATTATTTAATTATTTTTTCTCTTATGCGAAAAATCGGCAATGTAATATTTGCGTAATGCGAATATTCTAAAACACGAATATATAGCACTATATACCTAAGACGCACCGGCCCATAAGATGCACATAGGTTTTTGGGGAGGAAAATAAGAAAAAATAATTTTTAACCAAAAGGTGTGCTTTTGGTGAGTTTTAAACTAATGGTGGTCTGTGGATGGCACTATTATGGTGGATCTGTGGATGACACACTGTTATGGGGGGGGGGGATCTGGGGATTTCACTGTTATGGGGGATCTGGGGATGATGCACTGTTATGGGGGGATCTGTGAAGGACGATGTTATGGGGGATCTGGGGATGTCACTGGTATGGGGGATCTGGGGATCTGTAGATGACGTTATGGGGGGATCTGTGATGGACACTTTTATGGGGGATCTGTGGATGGCACTGTTATGGGGGGGGTATCTGTGAAGGACACTGTTATGGGGGGATCTGTGAAGGACACTGTTATGGGGGGGGGGTCTGTGGATGGCACTGTTATGGAGGATCTGTGGATGGCACTGTTATGGGTGATCTGTGGATGGCACTGTTATGGTTGATCTGTGGATGGCACTGTTATGGGTGATCTGTGGATAGCACTGTTATGGGGGATCTGTGGATGGCACTGTTATGGGGGATCTGTGGATGACACTGTTATATATGTCCAGGAAGTAAAACGTAGTGGCACTCTGCCTTTTACCGCCACTGGAAGTCGGGATCCTGCCCCCGTATACAGAAGAAATGGAGAACTCCAGTTTTCTTGCGGTGTAAATTCTTTTAATATTGGAATTACGGCAAAATTCACACATATAGAGTAGTGACGTTTCAGCCTTCACAAAATGGCCTTCATCAGACTGTGTCAAACAGATAAATAAAATCAAATTAAAGTATAGAAAAGGTACCAGGTCGTGCATAGAATATATACGTATAAAAGTAAATGATGAAAATAATTAATACAAATCCGCATCTCGTGACTTCCTCTTGATATAATAAATTCGCATAGGGTACTGTGTTTGGAATACTGTAGCAGAGTCAGTCATATACCTCATAATATTGTAGTGCATATTCATATCATAAAGTATATTCATAGAATTCATAATAACAGGATAATCCATAATTCATAATATTGCAGTATAATTCATATTGGCACCATCAAATATATCCATAAAAATAATAGTAAAAAAGAAAATTAATTAGGTATCATGATGAGAACATAATTAGTGAAAAAGTATAGTGAATAGACCATAAATGAGAGGCAACATGATCAGCAGGTTCTTCAGGAAAAATAGTAATCATAGTCCTGATGGTAGTGGCATATAGATCAAAAAGTATCTGAGTAGGGCAATTTGTTAAAGAAATTATGGCAGTATAATAGATAGCAAGGTTATAAGACCAGGTGTATAGAGTTTCTTTAGCGTAACAAAGGATAAGTAAGCCACTATCTCCTATTAGTGGGTCTACATAGAGACACCTAGTACATTGCCTAATAGAAATATTTTAAAAAGGAAAATATATCATATATATGTAGAATTCAGTGGGTTACCTGTAGCCGCTTATCCGGGAAAGTAAGTAAGTAAGTCTTACTTTCCCGGATAAGCGGCTACAGGTAACTCAATTATTAGGGGAACAGATAGGGCGATCTGTCACAAAGATCGTGATCGCCGAACAGTGTGCTGTCTTCCTGGCGCTAGAGTTCGACACATCGCAGATCGGGTTGACAGATTACTGGGAGGGGCTGGAGAAGATCCAGCGGTCATGGTCCATATCGGAACCAATGACAAAGTTAGAGGAAGGTGGAGCGTCCTTAAGAATGATTTCAGGGATTTAGGTCAAAAGCTTAGGGCAAGGACCTCAAAGGTAGTATTTTCGAAATACTGCCTGTACCACGAGCCACACAAGAGAGGCAGCGGGAGATTAGAGAGGTTAACAAGTGGCTCAAGAACTGGTGTAGGAAGCAGGGTTTTGGGTTCATGGAGAACTGGGCCGACTTTGCTATCAGCTACAGGCTCTATCGTAGGGACGGGCTGCACCTCAATGGGGAAGGGGCAGCCGTGTTGGGGAAGAAAGATGGCTAGAAGGTTGGAGGAGTGTTTAAACTAGGGACTGGGGGAGAGAAATTACATTATAGGAGGGAAGATAGTGCAGATTGAGACCGGGGGCAAGGTAGTGGGACTGGGGGAGAAATGGAAGGAGGGACTAGAAAAGTTCAGAAGGAAAGATGTAGGGCAAAAAATATGCATAAACCTCTCAAATGTATGTATACTAATGCCAGAAGCCTGACTAATAAAACTGGGGAACTGGAATTAGTGATGTGTGAGGAGGATTATGACATAGTGGGAATAACTGAGACATGGCTGGATGATAGCTATGACTGGGCAGTTAATGTACAAGGTTACAATCTGTTCAGAAAGGATCGTCAAAACCGGAGAGGGGGAGGGGTCTGCCTTTACATAAATTCCTCTCTAAAGCCCACACTCCGGGAAGACATCTGTGAGGGACATGAAAATGTGGAGTCATTGTGGGTGGAGATAAATGGAGCCAAAAACAATAATAAATTACTAATAGGAGTTTACTATAAACCACCTAATATACCAGAGTCCACAGAAAATCTATTACTAAACGAGATAGGGCAAACCATAATAAGGCGGCAAACCATAATGAGGTGGTTATTATGGGGGACTTCAACTACCCAGATATAGACTGGGAAACTGAAACCTGTACATCCCATAAAGGAAACAGGTTCTTGGCAATAGCCAAAGACAATTACCTTTCCCAAATGGTTCAGGACCCCACTAGAGGGACGGCCATACTGGACTTAGTATTAACCAATAGACCTGAGAGAACAACAGACGTGCAGGTCGGGGGACACCTGGGAAATAGTGACCATAAAGTAATAACCTTCCAATTATCCTTCAAACGAGAGTTTCTACAGGGAGGAACAAGAATACCGGACTTCAAAAAAGCAAAATTTAGCCAACTAAGAGAGGCCATAGGCCCAATTAACTGGGACATAGTCCTCAAAAATAAAAATACAACCACAAAATGGGAGATTTTTAAAAGCATTGTAACATCAAATTGTGATCGCTGCATACCTTATAGAAATAAAAGGCTAAGAAATAAGAAGAAACCAATGTGGATAAATAGAACCGTAAAAAAGCAATAAATGACAAAAAGAAAGCATATAAATCACTAAAACAGGAGGGAGCCAGGAAGCACTGATAAACTATAAGGAAAAAAATAGAATATGTAAAAACTAATAAAAACTGCCAAACTAGAGACCGAGAGATTAATTGCCAAAGAGAGCAAAACTAACCCTAAAATGTTTTTCAATTATATAAATGGTAAAAAATATAAACCTGAAGGAGTCGGCCCTCTACATAGCAATGAGGGGGAGTTGCAGAAAGCGATGAGGATAAAGCCAAGCTATTAAATATTTTCTTCACCACTGTTTTCACTGAGGAAAATAAACTGTCAGATGAAATGCAAAATGTAAAAGTAAATTCCCCTTTAAAAGTGCCATGTCTGACCCAGGAAGAAGTACAGCAGCGACTTAAAAGATTAAAATAGACAAATCGCCAGGACCGGATGGCATACACCCCCGTATCCTAAGGGAATTAAGTGATGTCCTAGCCAGACCCTTATTTTTGATATTCACGGACTCCATACTGACAGGGAATGTTCCACCAGACTGGCGTATAGCAAATGTGGTGCCAATATTCAAAAAGGGTCCAAAAACAGAGCCTGGAAATTATAGGCCGGTAAGTTTAACATCTGTTGTGGGTAAACTGTTTGAAGGTTTTGTAAGAGATGCTATCTTGGAGTATCTCAATGAAAATAAGCAAATTACACCATATCAGCATGGCTTCATGAGGGATCGGTCATGTCAAACTAATTTAATCAGTTTCTATGAGGAGGTAAGTTCTAGACTTGACAGCGGCGAATCAATGGATGTCGTATATCTGGACTTCTCCAAAGCATTTGACGCTGTACCACATAAAAGGTTAGTATATAAAATGAGAACACTTGGACTAGGAGAAAATATCTGTATGTGGGTAAGTAACTGGCTCAGTAATAGAAAACAGAGGGTGGTTATTAACGGTACACACTCAGATTGGGTCACGGTCACTAGTGGGGTACCTCAGGGGTCAGTTTTGGGCCCTATTCTCTTCAATATATTTATTAATTATCTTGTAGAAGGCTTGCACAGTAATATATCAATTCTTGCAGATGACACTAAACTGTGTAAAGTAATTAACACTAAAGAGGACTGTTTTATGCTACAGAGGGATCTGGATATATTGGAGGCTTGGGCAGAGAAATGGCAGATGAGTTTTAACACTGACAAATGTAAAGTTATGCACATGGGAAGGAATAATGCAAGTCACCCGTACATACTAAATGGTAAAACACTCAGTAACACTGACATGGAAAAGGATCTAGGAATTTTAATAAATAACAAACTAAGCTGTAAAAACCAGTGTCAGGCAGCTGCTGCTAAGGCCAATAAGATAATGGGTTGCATCAAAAGGGGCATAGATGCCCGTGATGAAAATATAGTCTTACCACTTTATAAATCACTAGTCAGACCATACATGGAGTACTGTGTACAGTTCTGGGCTCCCGTGAACAAGGCAGACATAGCAGAGCTAGAGAGGGTTCAGAGGAGGGCAACTAAAGTAATAACTGGAATGGGGCAACTACAGTACCCCGAAAGGGTATCAAAATTAGGGTTATTTACTCTAGAAAAAAGACGACTGAGGGAGATCTAATAACTATGTATAAATATATCAGGGGTCAGTACAAAGATCTCTCCCATCATCTATTTATCCCCAGGACTGTGACTGTGACGAGGGGACATCCTCTGCGTCTGGAGGAAAGAAGGTTTGTACACAAACATAGAAAAGGGTTCTTCACGGTAAGAGCAGTAAGACTATGGAACTCTCTGCCTGAGGAGGTGGTGATGGTGAGTACAATAAAGGAATTCAAGAGGGGCCTGGATGTATTTCTGGAGCGTAATAATATTTCAGGCTATAACTACTAAAGATGGGTCGTTGATCCAGGGAGTTATTCTGACTGCCTGATTGGAGTCGGGAAGGAATTTTTTCCCCTTAAGTGGGGAAAATTGGCTTCTACCTCACAGGGGTTTTTTGCCTTCCTCTGGATCAACTTGCAGGAAACAGGTCGAACTGGATGGACAAATGTCTTTTTTCGGCCTTATATACTATGTTACTATGTTACTATGTTACTTTTATACGTATATATTCTATGCACGACCTGGTACCTTTTCTATACTTTAATTTGATTTTATTTATCTTTTTGACACAGTCTGATGAAGGCCATTTTGTGAAGGCCGAAACGTCACTACTCTATATGTGTGAATTTTGCCGTAATTCCAATATTAAAAGAATTTACACCGCAAGAAAACTGGAGTTCTTCATTTCTACTGTTATATATGTGTCATCCCCAGACCCTTCACCCCATAACAGTGCCATCCACAGATCTCCCATACCATAATAGTGCCTTTCACAGATGTCCCCCATAAAAGTGTCATCCACAGATCCTCCCGCTGCTCACAGTGCTTCACTATAGGAATATAAAAGTTCTAATTAAATTAAAGTTGATTTAAGATGCGCCCTCACATGTAATATTATTCGGGCGGGCAGGCGGCAGCATGACTCACTGACGTCACGTGCCTGCTCCACCTGCTTTATTCATAAAGTAGGCGGCGTAGGCATGTGATATCAAGGAGTTACGCTGCCGCCCGCCCGGCCTGCCTGCATTCTACTGCAGCTGTTAGTGAGTGATATTACAAGTGAGGGGGCATCTTTAATCAACTTGAATTGAATTAAAAGTTTTATATTCCTATAGTGCAGCATCGTGAGCGGCGGGGCCGGAGTACAGTAACTGTGCCGGCCTCCAGCTCCTCCTCCCAGTCCTTCCCCGCTCATACATCACAGCCTGCGAAGTAAAATGTCAGCCTTGGCCCCTTAATACGCTGGAGCATTTCCCCCCCCCCCCCATTTTTTTTGGGGAAAAGTGTGTCTTATGGGGTAAAAAATACTGTAATTCTTTTTTTAGAATATTCGTCATTTTTTCCAATTTAATGTGAACAGTCATTGGCCCAAAAGCAACTTAACCAGGGAGGAATCATGACTTCAGATGGGAAAAAATGACGAATATTCTAAAAAACGAATATATAGCACTATATTCTATAGTGCTATATATTCGGGTGTTAGAATATTCGCATTACGCGAATATTACATTCACGATTTTTCGCAATCAATAGAATAATCTTGAATACTAATATACGCAAATATATGACGAATATTCTAACGAATATTCATGAAATATCGTGAATTCGAATATTGCCCCTGCCGCTCTTCACTAAAAGGGTTGACTATTGGCTCTCCACATGTTAGACCTTCGCTACCGGTCCAAAATGGGGGCCTTTTTTACACCCTCTGAGAGGGAGGACAAACTTAACTATACTACTATAGAGACATCCTATGTAGTCAGTTGGCTGCTACCTATCTTTGCCCTCGTCCATCCTCTTGCAGGTCTGACCAGGGGGGCCCTCTGCGCTCACATTCCACTGCCATAGTTACCTCTGCGCCATCGTACATCCTCCATATGTACATGTACTAATGGTCAGGTACTAGATGTGAGTTGGTTAGAAGTGTATATACAGTAGACTGTCTATTGGTGGACTCTGGATATACTGTATATATATATTGTGGGGAGTCGCTCTGGTAGATAGCGGTGCGGGTGCAGTACAGAGGCAAAAGGAGTCCAGTAAGTGCAGCAAACAGTGTTTAATTCACACTTGCACAACATAAACAGCATACAGTCACTTGGGGTTAATTCACACCCAGCAGAAAAACGTGAGGCAAAACAAAAAGTCAAATACAGGTTCCAGTCACCTGGGAGGTTTAGGTGCGGATTCACACCTGGCTGTCAGTCCAGCCGCAAGACAGTCAACGTCAGGCTTCCAAGCCGTCTGCACTCCTCCTTGCTGGGCTCTTGCTTCCAGCCCAGAGAACTCCCAAATTCAAATGATTCCACAGCCAACAGCAGCTCCAGGACAATCACACCCTCAGCTGCTGAGGAGGCTGCCTTTTAAAGGCCCGGATAAAGTCCGGCCTGGACCGTGGGGAGTAGGCACCCACCCAACTCTTTGCCTACTCCCAGTAAGAGCCGGCCCGGATTGGCTTTGCAACCAAACTAACTAACAATGTCAAGCAGCACTAGCTGCTGCTGACACATAAAAACCTGGCTCTTACCTCACCGAGGCCAGGAACCTCGGTGACACGTACCTGCCATCGACCACGGTACCTTGCACCCTCTTACACACCCCCCCCTTTGTTCAACCCTGAAGGGGTGAACACATGTGAGGCAGTGGACGCGGGACAGGGCATCTGCATTACCCTGCAAGCGGCCTGCCCTGTGTTCCACTGAGAACTTAAAGTTTTGCAGGGATAGGAACCACCTGGTGACCCGAGCATTCCTCTCCTTGGCCTGGCTCATCCACTTGAGAGGGGAATAGTCGGTCACCAGACGGAACCTCCTCCCTAACAGGTAGTAGCGGAGAGATTCGAGTGCCCACTTGATAGCCAGGCACTCCCTCTCCACTATACTATACCTGGACTCGGCGGGACTGAGCTTACGGCTCAGGAAGACAACGGGATGTTCTTCCCCGTTGACCTCCTGCGACAGTACCGCACCGAGGCCTACCTCCAATGCGTCGGTCTGTACGACGAACTCCCTGTTGAAGTCGGGTGTCACCAAAACCGGGGACCCACACAGGGCCGACTTCAACGCGGAGAAAGCCTCCTCCGCCTTCTCACTCCAGCTAACCTTCCCAGACTTTCGCCCCTTCAACAGGTCTGTCAGCGGTGCTGCTATTGTGGCAAAGTGGGGCACAAACCGCATGTAGTACCCTACCATTCCCAGGAAGGACTTTACCTGCCTGGTGGTGACCGGTCGGGGCCAGTTATGTATGGCTTCTACCTTAGTTACCTGCGGCTTGATGACTCCCCGCCCAATAACATATCCCAGATATTTAGTCTCTTCCAACCCAATCACACACTTCTTTGGATTGGCGGTTAGACCAGCTTTCCTCAGGGCATCCACTACCGCCTGCACTTTGGGCAAATGGCTTTCCCAGTCGGTGCTGTGGATGATTACATCATCTAAGTAGGCCGAGGCGTACCGACGATGCGGTCGCAGCACTATGTCCATTAACCTTTGGAAGGTGGCGGGGGCGCCATGCAGGCCAAAGGGTAACACCTTGTAGTGATACAGGCCCTGCGGGGTAACAAAAGCGTTTTTTTCCTTGGCCGACTCCGTTAAGGGTACCTGCCAGTACCCTTTAGTGAGGTCTAGCACAGAAAAATACCGGCTTGTCCTAAATTCTCAACAAGCTCGTCTACCCGGGGCATGGGATACGCATCAAATTTGGACACTTCATTTAACTTGCGAAAATCGTTGCAGAACCTCAACGTCCCATCCGGCTTGGGTATTAGAACTATGGGACTGGCCCACTCACTTTTCGACTCCTCAATGACATCAAGCTTCAACATTAATTGCACTTCCTCCGCGATGGCCCGTCGCCGAGCCTCGGGTACCCGGTATGGTTTTAACCGGATCTTGGCCTGAGGCTCAGTGACGATGTCATGTTGGATGAGAGACGTGCGGCCAGGGAGGTCCGAGAACACATCCGTGTTCCGACTGATGAACTCCCTGACTTCCTGAACTTGTTTGGAAGACAGGCTGTCTGCAATTTTTACTGTGGCTACCGCTTCGCTGGCCTCGAACTGTGGGGTTGGACCCTTCTCACCTAGAAGCCCTGGCCGGGGGCTGTTGTCGTCGGCCGTGTCCCTGTCTTTCCACGGCTTCAGTAAATTCACGTGGTACACCTGTTCCGGCTTGCGCCGCCCTGGCTGGTGTACTTTGTAATTTACTTCCCCTACCTTCTCGATTACCTCATAGGGGCCCTGCCACCTAGCTAGGAACTTGCTGTCAAGGGTGGGCACCAGAACCAAAACCCGATCTCCCGGGTTGAAGTCCCGTACCCGAGCCTGACGATTATACACCCTACTCTGGGCTTGTTGCGCTGCCTCCATATGCTCCCGGACCAGCGGCAACACCCTTTCCATCCGGTCCTGCATCTGGGTGACATACTCAATGACACTTTTGTGGGGGACAGGCTGTTGTTCCCACGCTTCCTTGGCGATATCCAACAGGCCCCGAGGGTGTCTGCCATAAAGCAGTTCGAAGGGCGAGAACCCAGTAGAGGCCTGGGGCACCTCTCGCACGGCGAACATGAGATAGGGCAGAAGCAGGTCCCAGTCCTTCCCATCTCTGGACACCACCCTTTTTAACATATTTTTTAGAGTTTGGTTGAACCTTTCGACAAGACCGTCTGTTTGCGGATGGTAAACGGACGTCCGTAACTGCTTTATACGCAACAATTTACAAAGTTCCCTCATGACTTTGGACATAAAAGGGGTTCCTTGGTCTGTCAGAACCTCTTTTGGCAGGCCCACAGGGGAAAACATTTCCATTAACTCTTTGGCAATGAGCTTAGCTGAGGTATGTCGCAGAGGCACCGCCTCCGGATACCGAGTGGCATAGTCGAGAACTACCAGAATGTGTTGGTGGCCCTGGCAGACTTTGGTACAGGCCCGATCAGATCCATAGCGATACGCTCAAACGGGACCTCAATGATTGGAAGAGGTACCAGAGGACTACGGAAATGTGGCTGGGGGCTATTTATCTGACAGGTTGGACAAGATTTACAATACTCTTCTACCTCCTTAAACACACCAGGCCAATAAAATCGCTGCAGTACGTGGTCCTGCGTTTTCTGCCACCCCATGTGCCCCCCAAGAACATGTTGGTGGGCAAGCTCCATAACAAGCTTGTGATATGCGGTGGGCACCACCAACTGTTCAACTGGCTCACCTCGGATTTGGTTCACCCGATACAACATATCCTGAAGAACAATAAATCGCGGAAACATTAATTCAGCCCCAGGTTTCTGGGGTTTACCATCAATTATTACGACACTTTCCCAGGCCCTGGTTAGGGTTTGGTCCCGGTGTTGTGCGGTCCCAAAATTTTCCCCGGAGACATTGAGGTCTGCCAACTCAGGTCCCGGTGGCAAGTCCTCCGTGTCTCCCACCATTACACTCAGTGGGGTTGTCTCCCCCTCTACCGCTGGAGCAGTGGTCACCCCTACCGCTGGCCCTTCAGATTCGGGCTCCCAGGGTTCTGGCCTTCCAGTGGTATCAGGCCACTCTCCTAGGGTTACCCCTGTCTCGGGTCCATCAGACAGTTTTATCGCCGGCCACAGCGCCGGTAAACCTGGGAAGTCCCTCCCAAGTATCAGTTCATGTGGGAGTTTAGTAGCGACAGCCACCTCGTGGGTCCACTTACCAGCCGCTGTGGACAAAGTCACTAGTGCAGTGGGGTAGTCTTTTAGGTCTCCGTGGATGCACAGGACCCCGATTTTACGGCCGGTATACTCCGCCGGCCGTACCAGGGTAGCCCTTACCAGGGAGACTAGACTCCCGGAGTCCAGCAGGGCCACCGCCAGAGAATCTCCCACCTCTACCTGACACAGGTGGTTATTGTCCTGCACCTCACGGGTGCCAATTGCGCACAGCTTCCGTGCATACAGGGAGTGGCGACCCCCGTAGTTCACATCCATCGGCTCATCCCGATGCGGACAGTCGACCCTGATGTGGCCTGGCTCCTGACACCTCCAGCATACCATGGGAGGCGGATCCGCAGGGGGTACATTCCGTGCAGGCCTCTCTGTCGCAGGACGTCCGAACTGGGGCGGAGGCCTCCGGGGTTTGACTGACCCCTTCCCAGCAAGACTCCCCTGCAGGTTTCTGGTGGCCTCGTAACGCTCCACCAGGTCGACCATCTCCAGGGCACATACCGGAGACGCCTGGCCGACCCAGTGCTGGAGGGGATAAGGCAGGGCCCTCCAAAAGATGTCGGCCAGGAGACGGTCCAGCATAGCAGCCGGACTTAGAACCTCAGGCTGCAGCCACTTTTGCAACCTGTGCAGCAACTCATAATACTGCGGCCTGGCGGGTTCAGCCGTTTTAAAGTCCCACTGGTGGACCCGCTGAGCCCGGACTAACACGTTCACCCCCAGTCTGGCCAGGATCTCCCCTTCACCGTGGGGTAATCAGCAGCCTGGTCATCTGCCAAATCAGAAAAAACCTGCTGGGGTCCGGATGCCAGGAACGGAGCGACCACTTCAGCCCACTGGTCACGGGGTAGCTTCTCCCTCACGGCTACTTTCTCAAAGACCGCCAGATACGTCTCAACGTCGTCCGAGGGGGTCATTTTTGGGATCGCCGCACGGACCGCTTTCCGGGCATCATGGACATGGTGGGACGCTCCTGCAGCTTGTAAAGCCATCACCTGCTGAAGTAGTAGCTGGTTGGTCTCCTGCTCCTGCTTGTTGGCCTCCCGCTGCTGCAAGTTAGCCTCCCGCTGCTGCAAGTTAGCCTCCACAAGGGCTTTTACAACCGCCTCCATTGTGTCAGGGAACACAGGCTGCAACTTTGCCGGCCTAATATAGGACATCCAGTCGTGCCCAGCACAAACAAAAATTTTCGGCGTTCACGCCAGCCTCACTGCGCATGCCCGCATCCTCCACCAAATGTGGGGAGTCGCTCTGGTAGATAGCGGTGCGGGTGCAGTACAGAGGCAAAAGGAGTCCAGTAAGTGCAGCAAACAGTGTTTAATTAACACTTGCACAACATAAACAGCATACAGTCACTTGGGGTTAATTCACACCCAGCAGAAAAACGTGAGGCAAAACAAAAAGTCAAATACAGGTTCCAGTCACCTGGGAGGTTTAGGTGCGGATTCACACCTGGCTGTCAGTCCAGCCGCAAGACAGTCAACGTCAGGCTTCCAGGCCGTCTGCACTCCTCCTTGCTGGGCTCTTGCTTCCAGCCCAGAGAACTCCCAAATTCAAATGATTCCACAGCCAACAGCAGCTCCAGGACAATCACACCCTCAGCTGCTGAGGAGGCTGCCTTTTAAAGGCCCGGATAAAGTCCGGCCTGGACTGTGGGGAGTAGGCACCCACCCAACTCTTTGCCTACTCCCAGTAAGAGCCGGCCCGGATTGGCTTTGCAGCCAAACTAACTAACAATGTCAAGCAGCACTAGCTGCTGCTGACACATAAAAACCCGGCTCTTACCTCACCGAGGCCAGGAACCTCGGTGACACGTACCTGCCATCGACCACGGTACCTTGCACCCTCTTACAATATACACGCATTATAAGCCACATTTGTTTATTATCGAGGGTGGGCAGGGATGGAGGTGGCTGTGTGTGGTGGTGTCCTCTATGTATTGTGTCATCTGTATCTTTATGAATAATGTCCATTGCTTTGTCATCTCTATGTTATCAGTAATCTTTTTTTTATATATAAGTATCTGCGAGGGTTGTATGTTACTCCTGGGGTATATGAAGGACTGGAAGAGGTGTAATAATACACAGAATAATCGGGTTATATGGGAAACAAGGGCAACAGTCTAGGAATAGAATACATGGGACAGAAAATGGAGATATACATAAATCCCTCTCACTGTCACCTTGCCACTCTGTGGTCTTCTGATGCTACTGCTGCCACCTCCACACTATGTCATAGGGCCACTCTTTGGAGTTCTCATGCTGTTCCCGCCCTCCCCACTTCATGACTGGACCACTTTTTTGCCTTGTTTGCCTGGTTGACATTATTATTTATTTGACCCTTCTTCTGATCTGTCAGAAGGAAGGAAAAATGAGACACATAACGGATCCTGTCTGTGTAGCAGCTTTAAGGCCTTTATGGTCCCATCAGAATTGGCTTGTGATTTGGTAGCCAAAAGCAGGAGTGGGTACAAAACACAGAAGACGTGCAACTATTCCATTCACGTGCCATTTCTGTTTTAGATCCACTCCAGTTTTTTAGGGGGGCTTTAGCAAAACTGATGAATTACTGACCAAATTCTGACCGAGTGAAGGCGTTCTCCACAGACAGGATCCTTTTTTTGGGGGTTATTGTTCTGACGGATCAGAGGAAGGAAAAAAAAATAATCCGTGGCATCAACACAAACTTACTGCTGACACCCTCTCGACTCTGTCGGTGGCTCTACTTGTATAAGAGTTTAACAGAACAGGTTCTGTAGAAATCTATGTGGAATCAGCTTATGACGCTGGAAAATGAGTGCGCTCTTTCACGCTATAGTAGGATCTTGGTCCTCTGCACGGTTCTTTAGACCTGATGCTAACATTAACCTGTTAGGCTAAGTTCACTCTTGAGCTATTTGGTCAGTTTTGGCCCCGTGACTGCACAAATAAGTGAAGTTTGCAGTGATTCTAAAAGCGACGCCTGTCATCTGCACCTCATACTGGCTCACAGTATTATTTCACTACCACAGCAGACTCCCTATGTGCGTTACTGCAAGGCACAGTGCTCTACACCACTATACAGGCTCTCTGCAGCCAGGAAATAGTTGTTTTTTAACTTGTTTCACTACATATTAAATCAGATTGAATCAATTACTTTTAGAAAATTTGGTGAACCGACCAAAAAGAATTTTTTAGATATTCACTCATCTCTAATTATTTCAAATATAAAATGGAATTTATTTGGAATTCATATGGAATGGAATTTATAAGTTTAGTCAAACATTTCATTTACACATTATAATGGTGAACTCTGTTTTATCATACAAAATGAGCCAAAAGATCATTAAGCTAGTCTGCAGAGAATTCATTTCTTCAGGGATTTTCCTACCAGTGTATAAAAGGCAGAATATCAGCCATTGCGTGCTATCTTCATGCAGTTCATTATTTAATGTATGGGTCTTTTCGATCTGCAAAAAAAAACAAAAAAAACTGTAAGTACAATTTTTCTTTTCAGTTTCCAGAAATTAGATAAAAGAAAAATGATGCTTCTTAGGCTAAATTAGTACCTTGTTTGTGGTGTTCTGACAGAGTGTACTCTGGGAAAATCGAGGGACTTTTATGCCAAAGAGCCAATGAACATTAGTGGTAAAAAAAAAAGTAATTGAAATATGAATTCAGTTATAAAGG
This sequence comes from Bufotes viridis, assembly GCA_033119425.1. NCBI lineage: Eukaryota > Metazoa > Chordata > Amphibia > Anura > Bufonidae > Bufotes > Bufotes viridis. Next base: position 7,538,590 of record CM065590.1, read on the forward strand.
TCAGTTTTATATGACTAAAGTGTACCTAAACTTTTACTGCATTTTCTGGTGCATAAGACTACTTTTTAACACATGAAAATCTTCTCAAAAGTCGGGGGTCGTCTTATACGCCGGTATACTGCATGCTGAAAGTATAACTGTCAATTTTTTATTTTTTTTTACTATTGGATTTTGGTGATTAATATTACCTTGTTGGCCCTGTTTTAATTTCTGATTGTTTAATAAATAACCCCTAAAAGCCACCTAAAAGTCCCCAGTATTGGCTATTGTTACCTGAGATAAAATCAGGTTGCTATGCTCCTTCCGTCTACCAGATGAGGACGGAGCACCTGCTGCACTGGGAACTGATAGTGAGTCAGCATTGTAAGGGAATGTATAAAAAGCCAGGATCTTCCTGACAGGAGATAACAGTGCTGGGCTGTGTGTGTGAACTTCTCCACATGCCTGTGCTTGGCAGACACTCCCTTAGCAGTTCTGGACAATGTGGCTGCTCAGTGTATAAATGACAGCCTTATCTGATAAGAGGAGAGCTTGTAGAAGGACCACAGGCTTCAGCCAGACCTGGGAACTTCACTGAAAGACCCCCCTATACAGAGCTGGTCTTCACTAACTTCACTGCAGGTGTCCTATGGATTAGCCTCAGGGCTGAGGGCGGCCATCTTAACAGAATAGTGAAATTGCAGTTTTATGCAGACTGGCTGCTAAGGGCTGAATCTTATTAAATAAGGGCTAAGTAAGTCTAATAGTTATTGATTCAGGAATATTATCATATTAGTAACTACATATATGAAAACTGAAATTTGGGTCTAAATGTGACAGTTATCCTTTAAGAGGACCTTTCACTGGTCCAACGATTGTTTGATAATGATATGTATGTGTAGAGCGGCGATCAGGGATCTCCCTGCACTTACTATTATCCCCGGGTGCCGCTCTACACATACAGTATATATCATTATCTAATAATTGTTGGACCAGTGAAAGGTCCTCTTTACTTCCAAGCCGGACTGGAGAAGCTGTCCTTCTCCAGCTTCAGGGACAGGCGCCCTCTAGCTGAGCCACCGTGCGCTGCATCCCGACCAGTCGCTCCTGAAGCAGCCCCCTCTCCCTGCTCTCAGTGGTTTTCTCATGTTCGGATCGTCTATTTAATTTTTATTTGGTGTGCGTTGGAAGAGGGGTAGTCTTATACGGCGAGTATAGCCCAAACCCTATATTTTAACATGAAAAGTAGGGGGTCGTCTTATATGCCCAGTTGTCTTACTTGCCGGAAAATACAGTATTTAGTTTTTCATAATTTACGGTAATTTACGGTAGTTGTATAGGTGAAAATAGTGAACTTTGTAATATATTTAATTGAAGGAAATTGAATGTTCCTGTAGTGATGAGAGGCAGGTGCCATATTCGATTTTGACGAAATTCGCGAATATTCGAAAGAATATTCGTTTCATATTCGTCGAAATCGAATATTCGTCATTATTCTAGTTATCGCGATTAATATGCGATTTAAATAATCGCGTATTGCGATTTTAACTTAAGGCTACTTTCCTATTGGTTTCATATCTAGAATTATAGCCAAGATGACGAATATGACGAATGTATTCGTCATATTCCTCAAAACGAAGATAACGAAGTATTCTCCATCTTCGTTTTAGCAACCTATTCATCAACTTCGCTAATTCTAGCAATCAAATAGGAGGGTTGACTATAGAGACAGCTGTGTTTAATTCGCTATGCGATTATATATATTTTTTTTAATAAATAGAATAATTATAATAATTATATCAAGTAATATAATTATTCTATAAAAAAAAAAAAAAATCGCATAGCGAATTAAACACAGCTGTCTCTATAGTCAGTCAACCTTCCTATTTGATTGCTAGAATTAGCGAGGTTGACGAATAGGTTGCTAAAACGAAGATGTAGAATACTTTGTTATCTTTATTTTGAGAAATATAACGAATGCATTCGTCATATTCGCTATTCACTAATTCTACCAAGCCAACCATAAACTTCCTTGCTCATGGAGCGTCCCCAAAAGTAGTTCATACCTGTCCTGAGGATTCCTGGCTTCCTGGCTGCTCTAGTCAGTGCCCGTTGCCGCTTCTGCCGACTTCCGTGCTCATGGAGCGTCCCCAACCATGGGAACGTCGCAATATACTAAAATGTACTGTCGGATTTGAGGAATTACGTTGAAATCGCAATGCGATTAATTCAAGTTATATTAATCGCATTGTGATTTCAACTTAGAGCTGGGTTTATAATGGGTCAGCTTGCTAGAATGAACGAAGTTAACGAATATGGAATATAGCAGCAGTGCTAAGTTGAATTCGCAATGCGATTAATTTAACTTGAAGTAATCGCATTGCGATTTCAACTTAGCACTGCTAGTGCATAGCTATACTCCATATTCGTTAATTCTAGCCTATGTAAGATAGCAGTGCTAAGTTGTAATCGCAATGCGATTAATATAACTTGAATTAATCGCATTGCGATTTTAATGTAATTCCTCAAATCCGACAGTACATTTTAGTATATGGAGATGTTCCCATGGTGATGGGGACGCTCCATGAGCACAGAAGTCGGCAGAAGCGGCAACGGGCACTGACTAGAGCAGCCAGGAAGCCAGGAATCCTCAGGACAGGTAAGAACTACTTTTGGGAAGTGGGAAAGAAAAAAATATAACTAAAAAAAAACTAAAAATATTGAATATTCGAAATAGCGAATTTAGAGCGCTATATTCGAAATATTCGCGAATTAGCGAAGTGCCGATATTCGCTAAAAAAATTCGCTATTCGAATATTCGCGCTCAACACTATGTTCCTGCATTTCTTTCTCCACCGCCCTGTTTACTGTCTCTGAATTGACTTTTCTGTACACATAAGTTTAAACACATGAGAGATCAGCCTGAGACCAGACAGAGCTGTGAGTGAGTGATTTATTATCTCACCCAAGAGCTGGAAAACATTTCATCAGATAAACCTGCTCTGCGGAGAGATAAATCTCTCAGTATATCTAAAGACACGTGTGTGACCTTTCCCTGCCCTCTGTCCACCTCTGCAGCTTGTCTTCCTCCTCTCCTATCCCCTTCCATAGACCTCAATGGGCTGTGTCCAGATTTCATCATCAGTTATTTCATAGACAGTGATCAGGACAGTAGTGACGAGTGGCAGGGGCAATATTCCAATTTGCGATATTTTGCAAATATTTGGGCTAATATTCATCATTAATTCGCAAATTCATTATTATTTTCTTGATTGCTAAAATTGGCAGTGTAATATGCACCTATTGCGCGCGCAATACAGGCATCGGTCTCTTTTGCTGCATTTTTCAAGGTGCTAGAAGTTTCCTGAGTCTGGAGAAAACGGTTGGCACGGCAGAACATTACAATAACTTTATATGCAGATAGAGTGCTCCAATATATTTGCGATTGTGCAAATCGGCAATTAATGATGTGCATATTTTGCCACAATATGTGCAACTTCATATTTTAGCACGTCTGTCTACATATTAGTGATTGGTGCACTAAGTATTGTTGTGAACTTGTGACATCATAGCACTATGTATGTAGCATGTATGTATGGACAGCAGAACCTATCACACTACCTAACACCCTGCACTGGAACCTATCAGCTACACTATATCACTATCTAACCTACACTGACTATCTCCCACTAACTATCTGTATTATATATATATAAGATAACTAACTATCTAATGTAATGTGACATCACAGCACTATGTCTGTAGCATGTATGTATGGACAGCAGAACCTATCACACTACCTAACACCCTGCACTGGAACCTATCTGCTACACTATATCACTATCTAACCTACACTGACTATCTCCCACTAACTATCTGTATTATATATATACTAGACATTATGCCCGTTACAATAACGGGAGCTAGAACATTAGTGCTGGCACTGTTATGGGGGGGATCTGTGGATGACACACTGTTATGGGGGATCTGTGGATAACACTGTTATGGGGATCTGTGGATGGCACTGTTATGGGGGATCTGTGGATGACACACTGTTATAGGGGATCTGTGGATGACACTGTTATGGGGGTCTATGGCTGACACTGTTATGGGGGATCTATGGATGGCACTGTTATGGGGGGGATCTGTGGATGACACTGTTATGGGGGTCTATGGCTGACACTGTTATTGGGGATCTGTGGGTGCCTTAAGTTGGCATAGAAAATGGTAAATGAGACGGGTCTACTGTGGGGTTTATCTACATTAAACTTAAACCCACTACCCACTAGCAGAACTCTACTGCTCAACTTGTAGAAAAACAGAGGTTTCCACTGTGTACCGACATCTAGGAGACAAAGTGTAGATACTGCAAGTATGGACTCATGCAATGGATTCATATAATTATCAAGGGAGGGCATGTACAGGGTCCTGTACTGGTGCGTGCAGCATTAAGTCCCATCACAAGTATATTTGTCACCGTAGGTGCTTTTTTTATAAATGTCGGCACATTCAGCTTAGAATGATCATAAACAGGAAATTTTTAACTAATTATAATTTTATCAAATGATTTGTCATGAAAAAGTCAGGTACGCAGATTGAAAAAAAAAAACAAAAAAAAAAAACAACAGGAGGTGGTTGACTCTGCGAGGGGCAGAGAGGAGCCTCCCTTTCAGATGCACTGGTGACATGTGTATGCACGGCCAAAACCTGTGGCAAGCTGCATACACAGTGTTTCCTGGTAATAACATAATTTGGCCTCCATTTCGGAGGGACGAAAACATTTACCCATTCCCCAGTGTGTAAGCAAACAAACATACAGCTCGCCATTCTGAGCACCGTAAGGAGTCAGTTCTTTCTGGCGTCTCCCTCCACTGTCAAGATTGGTTCTTGTAGCTTTTAAATTCACACTAGCTCCCAATAAAGTAATTGCTGTGAATTTTGAATATCTACCCACTCGTAGAGGCAACCTTGCCTTGGTGAGTGGGCCTATGCATTTTGATCAAAACATATAGTAGTGCCCAGGGGCAGACTGGGAACATAAAATGACCCTGAAAAAAATACTAAAAGTGGCCCTGTTTTGTAGTTCAGTCCAAATTGATGGAAGGCAGAGCCATCAATACCATATTATGGCACAGTATACCACCCCAACAGAGACATATACCACACTCCATCATAAAATAATGCCAGCAGCACAAAATACAGTCCTAAAAACTTCCACTGGCCCCCTGTGCATCGGCCCACCGGGAAATTTCCCTGTAAGGTCTATGGCCAATCCACCCCTGCCAATGGCTCATATACAGTTCTACAAACAAACTGAAGACACTGCTATTGACAATTTACTTTGGGAATAATGCAGTATCAGCACCACTAACAGATTAAGACCCAATGTCTTATGTGCATTTGTCTGCCACCTGCATCGTCTACTGGGCCTCTCTGACCCTGAGCCAGTCTGATCCAACATTTTGTGTTGTTTTATGGATTACTGTAGAACTTATCTGTAATAAAGTGATATGTAATGTCTATAAAAGAAAATTACAAATAAACAGTGAGGGTAAGGAAACCTGAATATTTCTTCCTCTCTAAAATTCCATCAGTTCTTATTTTCTAGGAGATGGATCAGAAGAATGTAACTACAATAAATTTGCTTGGATTTCCAGGTCTTCATGATGTAAAACTATTGCTTTTTCTTCTTTTCCTCATTACTTACTTTGGAACAATCACTGGAAACATGTTGGTCATCACTCTAGTGTCCTACAGCAAGAACCTCCATTGTCCCATGTACTTCTTCCTGACACAGCTCACCATGTCTGACATCATAGTGACCTCAGATATTGTCCCAACCATGCTGTATATTATACTGAAAGATGGTATCACTATGTCCCTTTCACAGTGTATCATACAATTTTACTTTTTTGGTTCTTGCGAGGGTTTTGAATGTCTTCTGCTGACAGTGATGTCCTACGACAGATATCTGGCCATATGTAACCCTCTGCACTATGGTTCCATTATGAATCCTAGGGTTTGCCGGAAGTCTATTGTTATATGCTGGTTGTCCAGTTTCTTGTTGACATTAATTCAAGCACTAAATATCTCCCAGCTTCCTTTTTTGGAGTCCAATGTTATTGATCACTTCTTCTGCGATCTTGACCCCATATTACAACTTTCCACTTCGGATATTTTGGCTATTCAAACCTTGGAAATGTATCTTTGTATCCCAGTTGTTCTGTTCCCTTTCTTAATAATCATCATCTCTTATGTCTATATTGTCCGTACGATCCTCAACATCGGCTCGATCACCGGGTGGCAGAAAGCTTTCACCACCTGCACCTCCCACTTGATTGTGGTTTCTATTTTTTTTGGAACATTAAGTTGCATGTATTTCATTCCAATTAAAAAAAAGTCTGTGGTTAAAAGTAAAACAATTTCTTTATTTTATACCGTGGTGACTCCACTATTAAATCCCACAATTTACTGTCTGAGAAATAATGATATTAGGGAAGCGCTAAGGAAAAAAATGTCTCTTCTGAACTGGAGGTGCTTCTAGAGAACCTACATTCTATATGTCGATCTACTAGTAGTTATTTTAGAGATGTAGGTGTAGGAGGTGGGGGGGGGGGTTAGAATAAATATTCTTAGTCCAACTTAAATAAATGAAAAAATAGAAACCAAAACAATGTATTGATTGGCATGGACTCATTTACATGTCTATGTCCATGATGACATCCATGACAAGATTATCAGTGATTTATTAATTAAGATGTCCATGACAGTTTATTGTTTGGTCTGCGTATGTTTTTTGCTCCTGTGTTTCATCCATATTCCACTGACAATGCAAGTCTGAGAATTAATTCCCAGAGCATCTCCCACCAATGGTCCATGAAAACCGCAGACCAAACATTGTATCCATGGTTTTTATAGATTTTAATGAACTTGAGGGTTCAATAATCGCAAAGAAAAACAGGGAACGCATTTGTGGTGTCACCACGGACCCACAGTCCATGGCAATCCACTGATGTGTGAATGCACACTGTAAAGCCGATGGGTGTATGTGCTATCCATGCAAAACATGGACAACACTCATTAGTAAACATGTGAAACAGTCCTAATTTTTCAATTTTGCTTAAAACATGCTTTATTCTTGAACCTTAAAGTATTCTACTATTTGAATTTGAAGGACTTTTTAGAACAAAGATTTTTTTCGGGGAAAAATGTTTTGAAAGGTTCAGAATTCCTGATATGTGTTTTGTACTAAAAGTTTGACAATATAAAGAAACATACTGTATAGCAATGAAATGGGAAATGAATCTGCTCTCCGACACATATGTATATAGATTGTCAATAGTCATGAGCAAATCAAAGTCCACAAAATGTATTTTGATCCAACTTTCAGGATAAATTTGATTTGCCACATTCCAAAAGTTGGCATTCCTCGTGCTTCACAGTAACAAATCCATCTGAACTAAAATAGTGTAAAAACAAAACAAAAAAAATTACCTGATTCATTTCCTCCTGACAAGATGGACCTTTACCCTCAGTTTCTTTAGTAATCCAGTAATCCACATCCTTTGTCTAATTGTCTTTAGCAAACTGTTTGTGGTCTTTCTTGTATATCATCTTTAGAAGAGGCTTCCTGCTGGGATGACAGCCATATAGACCAATGTGATGCAGTGTGCAGGGTATAGTCTGAGCACTGACAGGCTAAACCGCCACCCCTTTAACCTCTGCAGCAATGCTGGCAGCACTCATACAACCTCTGAATATGACTCTGAGCACGTGCACTCAACTTTCTTGATCGACCATGGCGAGGACTGTTCTGAGTAGAACCTGTCTTGTTAAACCGCTATATGGTCTTGGCCACCGTGCTGTAGCTCAGTTTCAAGGGGTTGCTATTCTTCTTATAGCCTAGGCCAGGGGTGGCCAACCTTACAGACACCAAGAGCCAAAAAAAAAAAAAGTTACTTTGTACTACACAAATTTTTTAGGGTGTTTTAATAGTCTAAAAAGTGCATCTTTTTTCCGTTCTGTGGTGTAGTTACATAGTACTACAGCTTTTTTTAGGTAAATAAGTGTAAAAAAATAAAGTATTTCTTATTTGCTGTTCTGTGGAGCAGTTACTTTGTACTATGGCTTTTTTAGTGTGTATAAGTGTAAAACAATAAGTACATCTTATTTGTCGTTCTGCGGTGCAGTTTCATTGAACTACACACTATTTTGGGGGTGTTGTAATAGTATAAAAAGTACATCCTATTTGCCATTCTGTGGTGCAGTTACATTGTTCTACAGCTTTTTTGGGGTGTATGAGTGTAAACAACAGTATGTTTGATTTGCCGATCTGCTGTTAAGTTACATTGTTCTATAGCTGTTTTGTAATGTGTTCATTTCCATTTAATTTAAATATTTTATCTAACAGTATGTCAGACAGACAAGTGACAGGCCCTTCAAAGGGAAAGAACAGTGGCCAAAATGTATCAGTCGCAGGCAGCAGAAAAGAGGGGATGCGGGGGGGGGGGGGCAGCAAGAGTCGCAGCGAGAGGCCTGAGCTCCAGGTGTCATCTAGCGGTCGTGTCTTGACCAGCAACCCAGTGGTGTTTGAATGGTTGACTTGGTCTTCTACTTCGTCGAAAGTGACTTCAGACACCCCCAGCCAAGAGTCGGTGGGTTCATCAGACAAAACGCTTAGTTGGCATGGCCCGGGGGCAGGCCCTGTGCCATCACCTGTCCTCAACCTGCCTCTGTCATTTTCTGTTCCCTCTGCTAGAGAAGTAGTATATGCCATATACTCCGCTCCTCTTTCCAGTGAGGACGATCTACTAGAGGACAGTCAGCAGATACTGCCCAGAAAAGATCTGGAGGAGAGATCCACCGCTTTTTCCAGTAGGTGGGCAAGTAGTGATGATAAGAGTCGCATGGGAGCTGATGTTGTGAGCAGTCAGGCTCCTGGCCCTGAGATCATTGAGGAGGACATCAGTGATGTGCAGACAGTAGTGGATAATGATGAAGCCGGGTGAAGAAGGGGCTTTATCATCATCAGAAGAAGAGGGGGGCAGCTTGCGTGTGAGGCAGCGGCTGAGCCAGCTAGGTGGTAGCGTGTTCGGGAGTCAGCAGGGTGGCAGCAGTGGGAGGTCGTGAGCCAAACATGCCCAGAGTAGACCACCTGCTTCGCAGGAGACTACCTGCCCGGGAAGTAGCGGTGCACAGGTTCACGGAGGCAGCGGTAGCAGGCAGTCAGTACGTAGTGTTGGGAGGAAAATGCCATACTCCACGATGTGGCAATTTTTGTTAGGCTGCCAGAGAAGGTGAACATGGCCATTTGCCGAATTTGTGGGCAGAAGGGGAAGCGTGAGCAGGGTGCCAATGTTGGCACCACCGTCCTGCATCAACACATGCAGCGCCACCATGCAGCATGCCACGGCGTGAGACATCGACCAGGGAGTCCCTTTAAATGTTATGAGGGTTTAAAGTTTGTCGTGAAGACATTTTAGCAACGAGGGACTAGGTCCCCCTATAAAAAAGGTGATGGTGGAATCCAGGTGTAGGAATGCCAGAGTTGAGGGTGGCCTATAGTGTCCCTCTAGGTGTGGCTTTTGCACTTGTCACAGTGCTCCTACCCCATGCATTGTCGTTCGCAGCGGTGCAAATTAAAATGTATGGGTGATGAAGATGAGGATGAAAGAACTTAAGTCCAGACTTGTATGAACAAGACAACTATACTTTCAATAGACTTTTCTCCAACAGTTTCCAGCTTTGTCTTGGCCATCAGCAGGTTTTGGCTTAACTTTTCGCAGGCAAACACTTTCCGCATTGCTACATCTGAACTCTCTCAGCTCTGCTATGTTGGCTGGATTAAATAGGAACTTTTACTCTTCTGCTGTGAGCTGCAACTTAACTTTCTATAATCTGACTTTGTCTTTATCTGAAAATGTATCTTTCTGTTTGTCTTTATCTTTATACAGGGAATCTTTCCTCATGGCTGGTGAAGCTCTTTACTTCTTTTCTTTTGGCCTAGCAGAGCAGACAGTGCTCTATTGGCTGACACACAGCCTTACCCTTGCCAGGGATGCTCTGAACTAACTCCCAACTAACACCCCCCTCTATAGAGAAGGCTAAAATGGACAGAAGGTTCCATTCCAGGTAAACTAGCTCTGCCAAGATTGCCGCCATCTGCTGGTGAACCAGGCACATTACACATAAACATAGCATTACACGGAAATACAAATGCCCTTTGTGCAGGATATGGCAATAAATACTCAAGATGACACAGGATAACACAGGATGCATCATTAAGGATAGTAGAGGGGCGTAAAAGGTGGAAAAGTCAATCTAGGGCGTTACAACCATAAAGTGGCCTAGGAGAACCGTGTCTCCGATGTGATGGTACAGCCTCCCGCAGCAACCGCTGCATCACCCAGTGGCACACACCCTATTTAATGCAGTTAAGGCTCCACCACCTCTGCCGAAGCAAGCTGTCTTTCCATCCCATCATCTGCTGGTGCTGATGCTCCTGCTCCTCTTCCTCCATTCATTCCATCAGCAATCGATCACTGAAGAGATTGCCAAGAGACAACAGTATGCGTGCACTCATCCAACTACACAGAAGCTGAATGTGCTCCTGGCCAAGTTTCGGGTGCTGCAGTTCTTCCCTTTCCAAGTGGTGGACTCTGCACTCTTCAGAGAACTGATGGCTTGTGCCGAGCCAAGGTGGAGAGTCCCAAGCTATCATTTCTTTGCCAAAAAGGCAGTACCAGCCCTGCACACATATGTAGAACAGAAGTTGGGCCAGTCCTTGAGCCTGTCAGTGTCTGCCAAAGTACATGGCAGAGCCAGCGTGTAGAGCTGTAACTACGATCAATGACAATATATGTCCTTTACTGGCCACTGGGTAAATGTGTTTCCTGCATAGGCGTGCACACGGGGTGTGCCGGGTGTGCCTGGGCACACCCTAATAGGTTCGTCACCCCCGTGCTCACTGAAGTGTCTCACTTGCTGATTACTCTGTGGCTCCGTGTCTGTTATGCTGGCCGCCGCCGCTGTCCGCCGCACTGTTAATTAATTTACAATACATTACCCTGGGCTGCGGGCGGCTGCCGGCTAGTATTATTCACATAGGGGAGCGGTGTCCTGACTCCCGGCAGAGAAAGAGTGTGCCGTGCGGTGCGTGCTGTGCGGCGCAGGCTGACGTCACGTCACGCTGGGTGCCCCGCGCCTGGTGAGGTGAGGGCCTGGCTGTGTATGTGGAATCTGGATGGATTGGTCCGGTATCCGTCTAAAGAATTCTGGTGGTGTGGTGCCACTGCCCAGCTGCTCCAGTGACTGGTCCGGGACCATACAGCAGTGCATTTTGTGTTGATAAAAAAAAAGTATGTATACCAGTCCAGACTCCAGTAGCAAACATTAAAAATGCATATAAAAAGAAGTATGACATTGACTGTACGTCTACCCCCCTCTCTGTCCCACAGTGCTACCCCTACCCCTCTGGCTCTGCTGTCCCGTCCCTGTAACAGTATTACCCTGATTGATACCCCTCAGTTTAGTTAGTTATATAATATATGATTATCTGAGCCTTCTGAGGGGTATCAGGGAATTATACAGGGGGGAAGGGGGCATATGACTATGGAGGGGTATACCATCATGTAATATAACTGTGGAGGGCTATGCTATTATCAGACATTATACAGGGATAATAACTAATATATTACTCCTAGCCCCTGTATTATGTCACTGATAGCCCTCCCCAGTTATATTACCCCTGTATAAAGTACCCTGATACCCCTCGGTTTAGTTATATAATATAACTGAGGGGTATTGTGGTAAATTAAACAGGGCAGGGTAATATAACTAAGGGGTATCAGGCGGGTCGCTGGTACATTATTATACAGGGGTAAATCTAACTAAGGGATATCAGAGTACATTATACAGGGTAATATAACTTATATACCCCATGTATAATGTCCTTGATATCCCTCCTCACTAGTTATATTACCCCTGTATAATATACCTCGATACCCCTTAGTTATATTACCCCCTGTTTAATGTCCCCAGATAGCCCTCCTCAGTCATATGTCATCCACAGACAGATCCCCCATAACAGTGTCCTCCACAGATCCCCCATAACAGTGTCATCCACAGATCTCCCCATAACAGTGTCATCCAAAGATCCCCATAACAGTGTCATCCACAGACCCCCATAACAGTGTCATCCAAAGATCCCCCATAACAGTGTCATCCACAGATCCCCCATAACAGTGTCATCCACAGATCCCCCATAACAGTGTCATCCACAGATCCCCCACATAACAGCGTCATCCACAGATCCCCCATAACAGTGTCCTCCACAGATCCCCCATAACAGTGTCCTCCACAGATCCCCCATAACAGTGTCATCCACAGATCCCCCATAACAGTGTCCTCCACAGATCCCCCATAACAGTGTCCTCCACAGATCCCCCATAACAGTGTCATCCACAGATCTCTCCATAACAGTGTCATCCACAGATCTCCCATAACAGTGTCATCCACAGATCCCCATAACAGTGTCATCCACAGATCCCCCATAACAGTGTCATCCACAGATCCCCCAAAAAGTGTCATCCACAGATCCCCACATAACAGCGTCATCCACAGATCCCCCATAACAGTGTCATCCACAGATCCCCCATAACAGTGTCATCCACAGATCCCCCATAACAGTGCCATCCACAGATCCCCCTATAACAGTGCCATCCACAGATCCCCCATAACAGTGTCATCCACAGATCCCCCAAAAAGTGTCATCCACAGATCCCCACATAACAGCGTCATCCACAGATCCCCCATAACAGTGCATCATCCACAGATCTCCCATAACAGCGTCATCCACAGATCCCCCATAACATTGTCATCCACAGATCCCCTATAACAGTGCATCATCCACAGATCTCCCATAACAGTGTCATCCACAGATCCCCCATAACAGTGCATCATCCACAGATCTCCCATAACAGCGTCATCCACAGATCCCCCATAACATTGTCATCCACAGATCCCCCATAACAGTGCATCATCCACAGATCTCCCATAACAGTGCATCATCCACAGATCTCCCATAACAATGTGTCATTCACAGATCCCCCATAACAGTGCGCCTGCGCACTGAGGAGAGACTGAAAGGAGGGGAAGATCCGCGAAAGCAGGCAGAGGACAGCACAGCAGACGACTGAATAGCTTTTTCTGTAAGTACATTGTTTTATTATGGTGCTGAAACTGCTTTAAACACTAAAGAAAAGTTTTCGAGAGTGTTTCTCTCTTTCTCAGGTCTGAATCAATACCGAGGAAGAAAGGAAAACTGTTGAAAGCTTGTCTTTTAAGTATTAGGTTAGTACAATAAAAAGGTATCCCTGCATACCGCAATACTCTCCTATTTTGTAATCTTATTTTTATATACTTATTCAGTTTTTTTCAGTAGTATGATTAAGTGGTGAAAATTATTAGTGCCCCCCCATTTTTGCCTGTGGTATCTTATGTGCCCCCCTATATATTGTTCCTAGAGTCGCCACTGAAAGTGTATTTGTGTGTATATATATATTTGTGTGTGTGTATATAATATATATATATACATATACACGCGTGCGGCATGTGTTTGTGCTTTAGGGTGCACACCCTAATGCAATAGGCTGCGCACGCCTATGGTTTCCTGCCCAGCCACACCAGCAACTTGGCCAGGTAACGCAGCTTCCACCTCCATGTTGCCACGCCGTTTGTCCTATGACAATGACCGCCTCTGCCTCCTCATCCTCCACCATGTCCTCAGCCTCCACTGCAGGGACAATTTACAGTGCCCCACCAGGTACAGTTATGCTGTTCTGTACCTAGTTTGCCTGGGCAAACAAAGTCACACAAACTGCTCTGCATCCTTAATCAAGAAATCAAATCCTGGCTTTCTCCTCGAAAACTCAAAATCGGAACCATGGTGACCGACAACGGGAAGAACATGGCGCATGTATTCAATCTGGTTGTAAAGCAGTTCCTGAAATCATCTGCACATCTACATGACAAACTGAAAATGGCTAGGAAATTATTTTTTCATGAAACAGAAGGACAGAGGTACTTCCCTGTGTAACTTCAATGTTAGCCAGTGGCATCTCATGCGTGACACCTGCCGTTTGCTCGGGCCCTTTGGGGAGGCCACTTTATTTGTCAGTTGCCAGGACTACGGGATAAACAAAATCATTTCACTAATTCATGTGCTGGAACGGATGCTGCTAAATCTGGCTGGCCAGGGGAAAGGAATCTTGGCAACTAAATCTCACGACTACATGAGCCATGGGGAGGCTAAACTAGAGGAGGAGGAGCAGGACCTTCGAGCACAAATTATGCATAGAGAAATGGCTGTTTTTTCTACACAGGTGACAGGAGAGGAGGAGCAGGAGTAGCAGCTGGAGGAGCTAATTGGATGAGCAAGATGAGGCAGATGACCCAGACACAACGAAGCAGTATGCAATGGAGATGGAGGCAGGGAGTCCCTCCAAGTCACTTGCGCAAATGGCCCGATGCATGCCCAGTTGCTTGCGTAGTGACAGCCGAATTGTCACCATTCGGTAGACTGATGACAACTGGTTATCTACCATGTTAGACCCTCGCTAACAATACAAAATGGGGGCCACTGTCATGGCTGCTGAAGCTGAGGAGCAGTTTTTTCACCCACTTACTAAAGAAACTACTCACCAGCAGCAGAAGCAGCTAGACACAGAGCAGAACCTGAACCAGCAGGTTGTTGCATACTTGGAGTCCACCCTACATCGAAGATCCCCTAGATTACTGGGTAGCCAAACTCGATTTGTGGCCGCAACTGGCCAAATTTTCACTAGACAAGCTTTCCTGCCCGGCCAGCAGTGTGGCATCGGAGCAGGTGTTTATTGTGGCGGGCGACATAGTTACCCCAAGGAGACCTCACCTGTCCACCCAAAATGTAGAGAAACTGGCCTTTGTGGAAATGAATCAGGCGTGGATCAGCCAGGATTTTCAAACACTAATGCGTGATGCATCATACTAGAACACCCATGGTGCCACACCAACACTTTGACAAAAGAGACCTGTTTCTTCTGTCTACCTGCTTCAGCTACTATTCTGATTCTGCCATCTGCCTGATGCCACTCCTGCTGCCAGGTGCTCCGACTGCCAGCCACCAACTTCAGCTGGTACTGTTATTGCCCCCACCTCCCCACTCTGTCACTAGACCACTCTGTGGTCTCCTCATGCTGCTACCACCTCACCACCTTGTCACTGGGCCACTCTGTGGTCTTCTCATGCTGCTGCCACCGCACCACTCTGTCACAGGGCCACTCTGTGGTTTCCTCATGCTGCTGCCGTCTCAACAATATGTCACTAGGCAACTCTGTGGTCTCCTCATGCTGCTGAAACCTCAACACTCTGTCCCTTGTCCACACTGTGGTCTCCTCATGCTGCTGTTACCTCACCACTCTGTCACTGGGCCACTCTGTGGTCTCCTCATGCTGATTCCACCTCACCACTCTGTCACTGGGCCACTTTGTTCTCTCCTCATGCTGCTGCGACCCCAAAACAATGTCATTGGGCCACTCTATGGTCTCCTCATGCTGCTGTTACCTAACCACTATGTCACTGGGCCACTTTGTGGTCTCCTCATATTGCTTCCACCTCACCACTCTGTCACTGGGCTATTCTATGATCTCCTCATGCTGGTGCCACCTCACTACTCTGTCACTGGGCCACTCTGTGGTCTCATCATGCTGCTGCCACCTTACCTCTCTGTGGTCTCCTAATGCTACTGCCACCTCACCACTATTTCACTGGGCCACTCTGTGGTCTCCTCATGCTACTGCAACCTCACCACTCTGTCACTGGGCCACTCTATGGTCTCGTCATGCTGCTGCTACCTTACCTCTCTGTGGTCTCCTCATGCTGTTGCCACCTCACCACTATGTTATTGGCCACTCTTTGGTCTCCACATGCTGCTGCCACCATACCACTTTGTCACTGGGCCACTCTGTGGTCTCATCATGGTGCTGCCACCTTACCTCTCTGTGGTCTCCTCATGCTACTGCCACCCACCACTATGTCACTGGGCCACTTTGTGGACTCCTCATGTTGCTTCCACCTCACCACTCTTTAACTGGGCTATTCGATGGTCTCCTTATGCTGCTACCACCTCTCCACTCTGTCACTGGGACACTCTATGGTCTCCTCATGCTGCTGCCACCTCACTACTCTGTCACTGGGCCACTCTGTGGTCTCCTCTTGTTGCTTCCACTTCACCACTATGTCACTGGACCACTCTGTGGTCACCTCATGCTACTGCAACCTCACCACTCTGTCACTGGGCCACTCTGTGGTCTCATCATGCTGCTGCCACCTTACCTCTCTGTGGTCTCCTAATGCTACTGCCACCTCACCACTATGTCACTGGGCCACTCTGTGGTCTCCTCATGCTACTGCAACCTCACCACTCTGTCACTGGGCCACTCTATGGTCTCGTCATGCTGCTGCTACCTTACCTCTCTGTGGTCTCCTCATGCTGTTGCTACCTCACCACTATGTTACTGGCCACTCTTTGGTCTCCACATGCTGCTGCCACCATACCACTCTGTCACTGGGACACTCTGTGGTCTCATCATGGTGCTGCCACCTTACCTCTCTGTGGTCTCCTCATGCTACTGCCACTCACCACTATGTCACTGGGCCACTTTGTGGTCTCCTCGTGTTGCTTCCACCTCACCACTCTTTCACTGGGCTATTCGATGGTCTCCTTATGCTGCTGCCATCTCTCCACTTTGTCACTGGGACACTCTATGGTCTCCTCATGCTGCTGCCACCTCACTACTCTGTCACTGGGCCACTCTGTGGTCTCCTCTAGAGATGAGCGAACACCTGGATGTTCGGGTTCGAGAGGTTCGGCGAACTTCCGGAAAATGTCGGGTTCGTGATCCGAACTCAACCCGAACTTCATCCGAACCGAACCCCATAGAAGTCAATGGGGACCCGAACTTTGGGCACTAAAAGGCTGTAAAAAGACACCCAGAGGGATAATATACCGCAATAAACGCATTGCGATTACAACTTAGAGCTAACGATCACCATGGGAACGCCTCCTCCAGTAGAATGTACTGTCGGATCTGAGAATTAAGTTGAAATCGCAATGCGATTCTTATATATTTGCTTAATCGCATTGCGATTTCAACTTAGCATTGCTAAATAATTCCATCCATATCGTTAACTTGCTGAGTCAGTAAGTTAGCGAATATGGATGGAATTATTAGCAATGCTAAGTTAAACGACAATGCGATTAAGCAGATATATAATAATCGCATTGCGATTTCAACTTAATTCTCACATCCGACAGTACATTCTACTGGAGAGCGTTCCCATGGTGATCGATAGCTCAAAGTTGTATCGCAATGCGATTAGCTAAATACATAAGAATCGCATTGCGATTCCAACATTTAGTACTCAACTTTTAAAATCGTACACCACTTTAAGTTCCAAAGCTGCAATCGCGTTCGAATAGAACTTAAAGCTGTCTCTTAGTCAGTTTTAGTATTGGTGTGCTGTAATAGAAGTTACATTCAATGCGTGAATATAACTTAGAGCAATACAGTCAACTTTACACTGTTAGTTTTATTATCGCGATAATACAACTATTCAAGAATCGAGTATGCGTGCGTCTGTACGTGTGTGCGTTACCTCGGACACTATTCTATTTTGCCAGCCGCAGCTGAAACCACTGATTTATGGTATTGCTATTTTGGCAATTGAATTTAACCCCAGAAAATAATCTATCCTTTGCCAGACAGCAGACAGTATTATACTTGTCTAGCCAAAGCTGGAACACCAGATTTAGGGGATTGGTATTTGGGCAATTGTATTTAACCCCTTAATAAAATATAGAAATTTCTTTCCTGAGTTTCTAGGGGTGACAATTAGCTTTAGCCAAGCCCCTGATGTAGAATATAGCAAAAAAAAAAACTAGTATTGATGGATTGATGGACTTGGTGGCAGCTTCTTCTGGCGCACCACAAGTCACAAAATGACCGCCCGATCAACCCAGAAAATAAGTGACAGAAAAACGCTCTGTGCAGCCTAAAAACCAGCGAGCAAGTAACTAGCAGAAGTTCAATGATTCTCAGCTGTAAATCGATCCGTTCATTAGGTGCTGTTGCTGACTTTAACCTGCCTAATCTCGCCCTGATAGAAGCTGCGTCCTCTCCCTACACTAATCAGAGCAGTGTGACGTGCGGCGCTACGTGACTCCAGCTTAAATAGAGGCTGGGTCACATGCTGCACTTGGCCAATCACAGCCATGCCATTAGTAGGCATGGCTGTGATGGGCTCTTAGGGCAAGAAGTAAAATGCTAACTGATTGGCTGCTGTGCAGCCCTTCAGAAAGCGGGAAGAAATCGACGAACACCGGACCCGAACCCGAACTTTTTTGAAAATGTCCGGGTTCGGGTCCGTGTCACGGACACCCCAAAATTCGGTACGAACCCGAACTATTCTCGAACTGTTCGCTCAACACTAGTCTCCTCTTGTTGCTTCCACTTCACCACTATGTCACTGGACCACTCTGTGGTCACCTCATGCTACTGCAACCTCACCACTCTGTCACTGGGCCACTCTGTGGTCTCATCATGCTGCTGCTACCTTACCTCTCTGTGGTCTCCTCATGCTGCTGCCACCTTACCTCTCTGTGGTCTCCTCATGCTACTGCCACTCACCACTATGTCACTGGGCCACTTTGTGGTCTCCTCGTGTTGCTTCCACCTCACCACTCTTTCACTGGGCTATTCGATGGTCTCCTTATGCTGCTGCCATCTCTCCACTTTGTCACTGGGACACTCTATGGTCTCCTCATGCTGCTGCCACCTCACTACTCTGTCACTGGGCCACTCTGTGGTCTCCTCTAGAGATGAGCGAACACCTGGATGTTCGGGTTCGAGAGGTTCGGCCGAACTTCCGGAAAATGTCCGGATTCGTGATCCGAACTCAACCCGAACTTCATCCCGAACCCGAACCCCATAGAAGTCAATGGGGACCCGAACTTTTGGGCACTAAAAAGGCTGTAAAAGACACCCAGAGGGATAATATACCGCAATAAATGCATTGCGATTACAACTTAGAGCTAACGATCACCATGGGAACGCCTCCTCCAGTGGAATGTACTGTCGGATCTGAGAATTAAGTTGAAATCGCAATGCGATTCTTATATATTTGCTTAATCGCATTGCGATTTCAACTTAGCATTGCTAAATAATTCCATCCATATACGTTAACTTACTGAGGTCAGTAAGTTAGCGAATATGGATGGAATTATTTAGCAATGCTAAGTTGAAACGGCAATGCGATTAAGCAGATATATAATAATCGCATTGCGATTTCAACTTAATTCTCACATCCGACAGTACATTCTACTGGAGGAGGCGTTCCATGGTGATCGGTAGCTCAAAGTTGTAATCGCAATGCGATTAGCAAATACATAAGAATCGCATTGCGATTCCAACATTTAGTACTCAACTTTTAAAATCGTACACCACTTTAAGTTCCAAAGCTGCAATCACGTTCGAATAGAACTTAAAGCTGTCTCTTAGTCAGTTTTAGTATTGGTGTGCTGTAATAGAAGTTACATTCGATACGCGAATATAACTTAGAGCAATACAGTCAACTTTACACTGTTAGTTTTATTATCGCGATAATACAACTATTCAAGAATCGTGTACGTGCGTCTGTACGTGTGTGCGTTACCTCGGACACTATTCTATTTTGCCAGCCACAGCTGAAACCACTGATTTATGGTATTGCTATTTTGGCAATTGAATTTAACCCCAGAAAATAATCTATCCTTTGCCAGACAGCAGACAGTATTATACTTGTCTAGCCAAAGCTGGAACACCAGATTTAGGGGATTGGTATTTGGGCAATTGTATTTAACCCTTAATAAAATATAGAAATTTCTTTCCTGAGTTTCTAGGGGTGACAATTAGCACAGCCAAGCCCCTGATGTAGAGATATAGCAAAAAAAAAAAAACTAGTATTGATGGATTGATGGACTTGGTGGCAGCTTCTTCTGGCGCACCACAAGTCACAAAATGGCCGCCGATCAACCCAGAAAATAAGTGACAGAAAACGCTCTGTGCAGCCTAAAAACCAGCGAGCAAGTAACTAGCAGAAGTTCAATGATTCTCAGCTGTAAATCGATCCGTTCATTAGGTGCTGTTGCTGACTTTAACCTGCCTAATCTCGCCCTGATAGAAGCTGCGTCCTCTCCCTACACTAATCAGAGCAGTGTGACGTGCGGCGCTACGTGACTCCAGCTTAAATAGAGGCTGGGTCACATGCTGCACTTGGCCAATCACAGCCATGCCATTAGTAGGCATGGCTGTGATGAGCTCTTAGAGCAGAAGTAAAATGCTAACTGATTGGCTGCTGTGCAGCCCTTCAGAAAGCGGGAAGAAATCGACGAACACCGGACCCGAACCCGAACTTTTTTGAAAATGTCCGGGTTCGGGTCCGTGTCACGGACACCCCAAAATTCGGTACGAACCCGAACTATTCTCGAACTGTTCGCTCAACACTAGTCTCCTCTTGTTGCTTCCACTTCACCACTATGTCACTGGACCACTCTGTGGTCACCTCATGCTACTGCAACCTCACCACTCTGTCACTGGGCCACTCTGTGGTCTCATCATGCTGCTGCTACCTTACCTCTCTGTGGTCTCCTCATGCTGCTGCCACCTTACCTCTCTGTGGTCTCCTAATGCTACTGCCACCTCACCACTATGTCACTGGGCCACTCTGTGGTCTCCTCATGCTACTGCAACCTCACCACTCTGTCACTGGGCCACTCTATGGTCTCGTCATGCTGCTGCTACCTTACCTCTCTGTGGTCTCCTCATGCTGTTGCCACCTCACCACTATGTTACTGGCCACTCTTTGGTCTCCACATGCTGCTGCCACCATACCACTCTGTCACTGGGACACTCTGTGGTCTCATCATGGTGCTGCCACCTTACCTCTCTGTGGTCTCCTCATGCTACTGCCACTCACCACTATGTCACTGGGCCACTTTGTGGTCTCCTCGTGTTGCTTCCACCTCACCACTCTTTCACTGGGCTATTCGATGGTCTCCTTATGCTGCTGCCACCTCTCCACTCTGTCACTGGGACACTCTATGGTCTCCTCATGCTGCTGCCACCTCACTACTCTGTCACTGGGCCACTCTGTGGTCTCCTCTTGTTGCTTCCACTTCACCACTATGTCACTGGACCACTCTGTGGTCACCTCATGCTACTGCAACCTCACCACTCTGTCACTGGGCCACTCTGTGGTCTCATCATGCTGCTGCCACTTTACCTCTCTGTGGTCTCCTAATGCTACTGCCACCTCACCACTATGTCACTGGGCCACTCTGTGGTCTCCTTATGCTACTGCAACCTCACCACTCTGTCACTGGGCCACCCTATGGTCTCGTCATGCTGCGGCTACCTTACCTCTCTTTGGTCTCCTCATGCTACTGCCATCTCACCACTATGTCACTGGGCCACTCTGTGGTCTCCTCATGCTGCTTCCACCTCAGCACTATGTCACTGGGACACTCTTTGGTCTCCTCATGCTGCTGCCACCTCACCACTCTGTCATTGGGCGACTCTGTGGTCCCCTCATGCTGCTTCCACCTCATCACTATGTCACTGGGCCACTCTGTGGTCTCATAATGCTGCTGCCACCCTCCCGACTACATGACTGGGCCACTGTTTTTCCTTTTTGGCCTTGTTGACACCATCATTTATTTTACCCTCATTCTGATCTGTCAGAAGGAAGTAAAAATGAGATGCACAACGGTTCCTGTCTATGTAGCATCTATATGGCCTGTATGACATGGTCCCTTTTTTGCATCAACATTGGCTTATGATTTGGTCGTCAAAAGCGGGAGTGGGTACAAAACACAGAAGATATGCAAATATTTTTTTTTTACTTTTTCAATACTGATGGATTACTGACCAAATGCTGACTGAGTGAAGGCGGATGCTCAAGAGACAGGATTCGTTTTTGGCGGGTTATTGTTCTGACGGATCAGAGGAAGGTCAAAATAATCAGTGACGTCAACACAAGCTTACTGCTGACACCCTCTCCTCTCTGTCAGGGGGGCTCTACTTGTATCAGCGTTTAATAGAACAGGTTCTGTAGACATCTATGTGGAATCAGCTGACGAGGGTGTAAAAGGATTGCGCTCTTTAACGCAATAGTAGAATCTTGGGCCTCTGCACAGTTTTTTATACCTGGCGCTAACATCGACCTGTAAGACTGAGTTCCCACTTGAGTTATTTGGTCAGTTTTGGCCCCGTAACTGACCAAATAAGTGAAGTGTGCAGTGATTCTAAGAGTGATACCTGTCATCTGCATGTCATACTGACTCACAGTATTGTTTCATAGTTTATAGCGCCAATATTCGAATTGCAAATTTTTATTGCGAATATCGGCACTTTGAGAATTCGTGAATATTTTGAATATAGTAATATATGCTCATCTGAAACTATCACCTAGTATTCCTACCTGCTTCTTGCTTGTGGGCCAATGGGAGAAGGCTGCAATATTGTAGTCTGTGGCGAATTAGAATATTCTTCATTATTTGATTTATTTTCTATTATGCAAAAAATCGGCACTGTAATATTCGCATATGTGAATATTCTACAACACGAACATATAGCATTATAGAATATAGTGCTATATATTCGTTTTTTAGAATATTCGTAATTTTTTCCCATCTGAAGTCATGATTCCTCCCTGGTTAAGTTGCTTTTGGGTCAATGACTGTACACATTAAATTGGAAAAAATTATGAATATTCTATAGTGCTATATATTCGTGTTTTAGAATATTCGCATATGCAAATATTACATTGGCGATTTTTCACAATCAATAAAATAATCTTGAATACAAATATTCGGGAATATATGACGAATGTTAAAATATCACAAATTTGAATATGGCTCCTGCCTCTCATCACTATTATTTCACTACCACAGCAGATTCCCTATGCGTGTTTCTGCAAGACACAGTGTTCTACACCATTATAAAGGCTCTCTGCAGCCAGGAAAATTTGTCAAACTGACCGAAAGAAATTTTTGAGAAATTTGCTCATCTCTAATTATTTAAAAAATAGAATGGATTTTATATATAATGGTGAGCTACTTTTATCATGCAAAATAAGCCAAAAGATCATTAAGCTAGTCTGCAGAGAATTCATTTCTTCAGGGATTTTCCTACCAGCGTATAAAAGGCAGAATATCAGCCATTGTGTGCTATCTTCACGCAGTTCATTATTTAATGTATGGGTCTTTTCGATCTACAAAAAAAACAAAAAACTGTAAGTACATTTTTTCTTTTCAGCTTTCAGAAATTAGATAAAAGCAAAATGATGCTTCTTAGGCTTATTTAGTACCCTGTTTGTGGTGTTCTGACATTGTATACACTGGGAAAACCGAGGGACTTTTAAGCCAAAGTTCCCATAAACTTTTGTGGTCAAATGTTTGCCGAAAGGTAAAAAAAAGTCATTGAAACATGAATTCAGCTATAAGGGACAGTTTTATATTATTAAGGTGTACCTAAACTTTTATTTTGTTTTTCATATTTTCCATGAAAATAGTGAACTTTGTCATATATTTAATTAAAGAAAATTGAATGTTCCTGCATTTCTTTCTCCAATGCCCTGTTTACTGTCTCTGAATTGACTTTTCTGTACACATAAGTTTAAACACATGAGCGATCAGCCTGAGACCAGACAGAGCTGTGAGTGACTGATTTATTATCTGACCCAAGAGCTGGAAAACATTTCACCAGATAAACCTGCTCTGCGGAGAGATAAATCTCTCAGTATATCTAAAGACACGTGTGTGACCTTTCCCTGCCTTCTGTCTACCTCTGCAGCTTGTCTTCTTCCTCTCCTATCCCGTCTCCTTAGACCTCAATGGGCTGTGTCCAGATTTCATCAGTTATGTCATAGACAGTGATCCGGACAGGGGCAGGGGAGGGCAATAAATACAGAAACCGGTGTTTTCCTTTAACCCCTTCAGGACCCTGCCATTTTCACCTTAGGACCAGGCCATTTTTTGAAAATCTGACATATGCCACTTTATATGGTGATAACTTTAAAACACTTGTACTTATCCAAGCCATTCTGAGTATGTTTTCTCATAATGTATTGTACTTAATGGCAGTGGTAAATGTGAGTCAAAATATTTCACTTTTATTTATAAAAAAATATACCAAATGTACCAAAAATTTTGAAAAATTTACAATTTTCAAAATTTAAATTTCTCTAATTTTAAAACAGATAGTGTTACCTCCTAAAATAGTTATTACTTTACATTTCCCATATGTCTACTTCATGTTTGGATAATTTTGTAAATTACATGTTCTTTTTTTGGGGATGTTAGAAGGCTTAGAAGGTTTAGAAGCAAATTTTGACATTTTTCAGAAAATTTCCAAAACCCACTTTTTAAGGACCAGTTCAGGTCTGAAGTCACTTTGTGAGGCTTGAATAATAGAAACCCCCCATAAATGGCCTCATTTTCAAAACTACACCCCTCAAGGTATTCAAAACTGATTTTACAAGCTTTGTTAACCTTTTAGATGTTTCACAAGAATGAACGGAAAATGTAGATGAAATATCAGAATTTCTCTTTTTTGGCAGATTTTCCATTTTAATAAATTTTTCCAGTAACAAAGCAAGGGTTAACTGCCAATCAAAACTAAATATTTATAGTCCTTATTCTGTAGTTTACAGAAACACCCCATATGTGGTTGTAAACTGCTGTACGGGCACACGGCAGGGTGCAGAAGGAAAGGAACGCCGTATGGTTTTTGGAAGGCTGATTTCACTGGGATAATTTTAAGTTGCCATATCACATTTGAAGACCCCCTGATGCACCCGTAGAGTAGAAACTCCAAAAGAAGACTCCATTTTGGAAACTTCGGGATAAGGTGGCAGTTTTGTTGGTACTATTTTAGCGTACATATTATTTTTAGTTTTGCTATATTACACTTTTTGTGAGGCAAGGTAACAAAAATAGCTGTTTTGGCACCATTTTTATTTTTTGTTATTTACAATGTTCATCTGACAGGTTAGATCATGTGGTATTTTTATAGAGCAGGTTGTTACGGATGCGACAATACCACAATTCTTTTTTTTAGTGTCTGAAAGACATATTTTTTATTTTTTTGGGAGGCGACTGTCTTATGTAGGGGCTATTTTTTTTCCCGATGAGATGACGGTTTGATTGATGCTATTTTAGGGTACATATGCTTTTTTGATAGCTTGGTATTTCACTTTTTGTGATGTGAGGTGACAAAAAAATTGCTTTTTTGACACCTTTTTATTTTTTAATGGTGTTCACCTGAAGGGTTAGTTCATGTGATAAGTTTATACAGCAGGTTCATACAGACACGGGATACTTAATATGTATACTTTTTAATTTATTTAAGTTTTACACTATAACAGCATTTTTGAAACAAAAATAAAAAATCATTTTTCAGTGTCTCCATATTCTGACAGCCATAAAGAAGGCATCAGGCTGCCTTCCCTGCCATCGGGTCCCTGTCACAGCAGCGTGGGAACCCGATAGACACCCCGCAGGATGCTGCACGTGCCATGGTCATCGCTGACCGGTGCAGTGCAAGGGTTAATGCGTCGGCATCAGTGTTTTCACAGATGCCAACGTATGCAGCAGGGACCCGGCTGACAGTGACTGCTAGGTCCGTGCCGTTGACCAGTCGGGTGCAGCTCCTGCACCCGCCTCATCACCATGCAGTACGCCACTGGTCCTTATGTCACGGCCATATATGACATACATGTACTTCATGGGTCCTTAAGGGGTTAATAATATATATTACAAATTTCACTATTACCAGTCCTAGAATTGAATTATAAAATAAAAAGTTTAGGTACACTTTAAAGTGTGTACTGAAAAGCAAAAGAAAAACAAATACACAAATACTGTATGTTTTATGTATGTTAAGTCCTGGCACACCCTGTTTTTGCATACTGAGGAAATGTTTTTTTTTTTCATACTTACCAAAAGAGGATGTACAGACAGATTATATTGATGACCTGTCCTTAGGTTAGATCATCAATATCTAAACTGTGAGGGTCAGACACCTGGTGCCCCACCGATGAGCTGTGTAAGGAGGAGTTGGCACTCAATGCCTGCACTACATCTTTTTCATTACATTGCCTGTCATTTTGGAAGTGCTTTGTTAGAGATGACCAAATTTTTCAAAAGTTCGATTCGGCCGATTCATGAATTTTACAACAGAAATTCGCTTTGTGACGAATTACTTTGTCACAAAGCGCATTTTTTGGGAAATAGGGGTGCAATGACAGGGAGCTGTGGTAGTGCCGCCCCCGTCATTGTACCCCTACATACATGATCGTGGCATCTGAGTAACAGTGTAAAAACAGTGTGAACGTACGGCGTCCATTTGCTCATGATGGGCCATCCACCGCCATCTTGCTTGAAGATCTGGCGCAAAATCATATGTCACCACGCACGGGATCTTGGCCTAGATCTTTAATCAAGATAGCGGTGGTTAGAATTTAGTTTTTTTGGTTTTTGTACAATTTCAGGTTAAATCGATTCACTTAGAAGAAGCACAAGGAAATTTGGCTTCGAGGTGAATCTAATTTATCCTGAGAATTCCACTGTGGGATTTGATTCGTTCATCTCTATTCACTGTAATTACAAGTACTTGCTCCATTCACTTGAGTGGAGTAAGTATTTGTAATTACATTATGCCACCACTACAGGGGAGAGGACACATAGTGTAATGAAGAAGAAGTAGCGCTTGCATGAAGCACTGCCTTACCATTAGGGCGTGGTAAACTATTATTTCTTTGAGAAGCAACATGAATTATACTGAGAAGCAATAATAGATCAATGCATAGCATGGGGATGTGTAATCCATGCTTTTTTTCTCTTTTTGGGGGGAATGCTACCAGTGTCTGTTCCTATGGTATCAGAACTGCTCCTATCCTATCCCACGTGTGTTTAATTAGCAGGAGACTGTAGAAAGGTTAATAAACTCCTAGGATTACTCTCCCAAGACCACATGGAAGGGTGAGCTTTTTCCATCTGTTCACATGGTGTGGTGCTGCATGGTGGCTGTTGTTGCTGTGGTGCTGTGTCTGTGAGTTGGTGCTGCCCAGTGCAAAGGAGGCTCAGTCTGATGGCATGGGTGCTATTGGACTGCTGGCTCCACCTGTTTGCGGGTGTAGTGTTGGGGCAGCGGTGGTCACTAAAATGTGGTGCTGCAAGAATTCTGAATATCTACCCACTCGTAGAGGCAACCTTGTCTTGGTAAGTGGCCCTATGCATTTTGATCAAAATATATAGTAATGCCCAGGGGAGGACTGGGAACTTAAAATGACCCTGAAAAAAATACTAAAAGTGGCTCTGTTGTAGTTCCGTCCAAATTGATGGAAGGCACGGCCATCAATACAATATTGTGGCACATTATATCACCCCAACAGAAACAAATACCACAGTCCATCATAAAATACTGCCAGCAGCACAAAATACATTCCCAAAAACTTCCACTGGCCAGCCGTGAGGAGGGCCCAGATGGCCCCCTGGGCATCGGCCCACCGGGAAATTTCCCTGTGAGGTCTATAGTCAATCCACCCCTGCTAATGCCTCATATACAGTTCTGCAAACAAACTGACGCTACTGCCATTGACAATTTATTTTGGGAATAATGCAGTATCAGCGCCACTAAGAGATTAGGAACTGATGTCTCATGTGCATTCAAATATACAGATTCAGAAAAAAACTTTTTTCAGTGTAAGAAATGACCTTCTTTCGCTTGATTTCTGACTCTCTTCTGCCACTCTTTACTATTTGTTTCCTCCAAGACCTTGATACTGCCACCACCCTGTATAACACTACAATAAGTACAGCTCTGGATTCAGTTGCCCCCCACATTACCACATACAAGCAATCCCTCATTATATTCAAATCCTCACTCGCTGATGCAAAACAGGCGACTTCTCAACTCTCCTATCTTCCCTGTCCCACAGCCCTAAACAACTTTTAAACACTTTTAACTCTCTTCTCCTTCCCCCAGTGCCCCCACCCTCTCCTCTCATCTCACCACCTGTGCAATTGACCCAATTCCATCCCACCTCATCCCTTATCTAACCACAGTGTTTATTCCAGCCCTAACTCATCTCTATCAAACTATAACTAACCTCTGGTGTCTTCCCCTCTGGTTTTAAACGTGCTACAATTACACCCATCCTCAAAAAGCTTCACTTGATCCATCTTCTTTGGCGAGTTATCGCCCCATATCACTTATTCCATATGCCACATGTCCATTCTGAACTGTCCTTTCACTTCTCCTCCTGCTCCCTCTTTGACGGGCTACAATATGGCTTCTGACCCCATCACTCGACTGAGACTGCCCTCACCAATGACCTACTAACAGCCTAAACCAAAAAATATTACTCAGTCCTCCTTCTCCTTTACCTGTCCTCTGCCTTTGACGCTGTCAACCACTCCCTTCAGTTGCAAACTCTCTCATCTCTTGGCATCACTGACCTGGCCCTCTTCTGGATCACATCATACCTCACAGATCGGACGTTTAGTGTCTCCCACTCTCACACCACCTCCTCGCCTCATTCCCTCTCTGTTGGTGTCCCGCAAGGCTCTGTCCTAGGACCCCTCTCTTCTTTATCTACACTTTCGGCAGGGGACAGCTCATAGAGTCCCATGGCTTTTTGTATCACTTTTATGCTAATGACACACAAATCTACCTCTGATCCAGACATCACCACCTTATTATCCAGAATCCCACAATCTTCCATATCATCCTTTTTCTCCTCTCGCTTATTAAAACTTAACACGGATAAAACAGAATTAATCAACAATCAATGACTGCACACTCTCCCCGGTCAACCGAGTGCGCTGCCTTGGAGTAATCTTGGATTCTGCCCTCTCCTTCCAACCGCTCATCCAAGCCCTTTCCACCACCTGCCACCTCCAACTCAAAAACATCTCTTGCATCCTCGCTTTCCTCAACTTTGAAAATGCTTGTACATGCCCTCATCTCCTGCCTAGACTACTGCAACTTTCCTCTGTGGCCGTCCATCTAGTAGAGATGTCGCGAACATAAAATTTTCCGTTCCCGAATGGCGAACGCGAACTTCCGCTAATGTTCCCGAACGGGCGAATCGGCGAACCGCCATAGACTTAGTGATAGAAAAGTTGTTTCAAGGGGACTACCACCTGGACTGTGGCATGCCGGAGGGGTATCCATGGCAAAACTCCCATGGAAAATTACGCAGTTTACGCAGAGTTGAGTTTTAATCCATAAAGGGCATAAATCACCTAACATTCCTAAATTGTCTGGAATAACGTGCTTTAAAACATCAAGTGTGTGTATACGATCAGGTATGATGTTGTATCGATCAGGTAGTGTAAGGGTTACGCCCGCTTCACAGTGACAGACCAAACTCCCCGTTTAACACACCGCAGAAAAACGCAAACAGTCCTTTCGCACAGCCGCAAACTCCCCATTTGCACGAGGTTGGATGCCAAGCTAGCCATGTCCTGTTCCTTGTCCTCACTGACGTAATTGAAGGTCTCCTCCTCCACCAAGCCACGTACAACACCAAGGGTCTCCGAAAGGTGACAACAAGCCCCATGGGACGCCTGCTGTGGTTGGTCTTCCACCTCCTCAAAGCCACCTTCCTCCTCTGACTCCTCTTCTTCAGACACCTCTCTCTGCGTTGACGCAGGTCCAGCAATCGACGACTACAAGGATGCTTCTAGTGGTGATGGTGACCACAACTCTTCCCCTTCATGCTCATCTATGGCCTGATCCAGCACTCTTCGCTGGGCACGCTCCAGAAAAAATGCATATGGGATGAGGTCGATGAAGTTGCCTCAGGTTTGACTGACCAGGTTTGTCATCTCCGCAAAAGGATGCATGAGCCTACAGCCATTGTGCATGAGCGTTCAGTAACGTGGCCAAAAAATACCCAGCTCCGCAGAGGCTGTCCTCTTTTTTCTAAATTACAAAAATTCTATTCTTACCAGTTTAATCTCTGTTTTGTCCCCTATCAGGGGCACGTGTATGGAATAGATTTTATGAACCGGGAGATAGAAAAAGATGGTTAGTCGGTCTTCTTCCTTCCAATTTGGGGCACTGCACATGCGCCGCGCAATGTACTGTCCCACCCTATATGAGTGGTGTGTTCAGTAGTACTATTCAGTTTAATCCCTGTAACGTCCCATATCAGGGGACGTGTATCGAATAGAATTTAGTACAAAAAATACTTTTAAGCTGCACTACATAACCCAAATTTGGGAGAAAAATCAAAACAATACGGTACCCAGTTGGTGGTCCGATGTTGGTGCCAGCAGATGGTAATCCAGGTTAAGGATCCCAAATAATGAACAAAAAAATAATAAATCCGCAGCACTGTTCCGTTTGCAATGAAGTCCGGTGTCTTTATTCAGATAGCAGCATACAATTGCGACGTTTCGACTATTCCAGTCTTTCTCAATCGAATAGATTTTAGGAACCGGGAGATGGAAAAAGATGATTGGTCGGTCCTCTTACTTCCAATTTGGGGCACTGTGCGTGCGTCGCGCAATTTACTGTGCCGCCAATACAAATAGTGTGAACTACTATTCTTACCATTTTAATCTTTGTTAAGTCCCCTATCAGGGGACGCGTATTGAATTGAATCCTTGCATGGGGAGATAGAGAAAAAAGCTTGCTATGTCCGCTTCCTTCTAATTTTGGGCACTTTGAATGGAATTTGCCACCAATGCAACTAGTGTTAACTAAGTACTATTCCTATCAGTTTAATCTCTGTTTTGTCCCTTATCAGGGCCAGGGCCGGTGTAGTGAATAGATTTTTGGAACCGGGAGATGGAAAAAGACCCATGCTCGCTTTATTTGAATTTTAGGTCACTGCGTGTGTGCCGTGCAATATACTGTGACACCCTATATGAGTGGTGGGCACTGGCAGTGGGCAAAGTACAGTCTGTGGGCCTCACAAACACTGGCAGGCAAATGCAATTATATTAAAGGGTAAAAATGAAATGATTTTTTATCTGCAAAGTACTGTGCCACCCTATTTGTGGGCCTGACACTATATATAAAAAAATGTATATAAAAAATAAATAAAAGCAGACTGATGTACCAGCCCTAAACAGGGCTTTTTGGGGTGCTGTAAGGACGCTGTCCTTACAGCAGATGAGTCTTTGAGGACTGGAGTGGACACAGAACACTGGGCTAGCTAACGCTTTCCTTATTAATTCAGCAGCAGCAGCACTCTCCCTGCTCTAACTAAAGCCCCATTCAGATGTCCGTAGTGTGTTGCGGATCCACAAATTGCGGATCCGCAAAACACCATGCCGGCACTCCCCATAGAGATGCCTATTCTTGTCCGCAGGTTGCGGACAAGGATAGGACATGCTCTATCTTTTGCAGAGCAGCAGCCGGATGTTTCGGGGCCGAAACCCGGAAGTTTGGGGCCGCGGCTCCGCAAATGCGGAAGCGGAGAGCACATAGTGTGCTTTCCACATCACTTCCGGCCCCATTTACAATTATTGGGTCTGCATCCATTCCGCAGTATTGCGGAATGGATGCGGACAACATTGCGGACGTGTGAATGGGGCCTTACACTGCAGCTTCAGAATGAATCTAAAATGGATGCTGTCCTCGCAGGAGGTGGGAGGGTCTGGGAGGGAGGGTATGCTGCTGATTGGCTGGAATGTGTCTGCTGACTGTGAGGTACAGTGTCAAAGTTTGCTCAATGATGACGTATAATGGGCAGACCGAACATCGCATATGTTCACCCTGCCGTGGTGAACGTGAATATGCGATGTTCGCCGAGAACTGTTCACCGGCAAATAGTTCAGGACATCTCTACCATCTAGCACTCTTGCACCGCTCCAATCTATCCTCAACTCCGCTGCCCGACTAATCCACCTCTCATCCTGCTACTCCTCTGCCTCTCCCCTCTGCCAATCCCTTCACTGGCTCCCCATTGCCCAGCAAATTCAGTTCAAAATACTAACAAATACATAGAAAGTCCGTCCACAACCTGTACCCTCTCTACATCTCTGAGCTACTTTCGATACATCCCCACATGCAATCTCCGATCCTCACAGGACCTCCTTCTCTCTTCTCTTCTTATCACCTCTTCAAACAATCGCCTCCAAGATTTCTCCAGTGCATCCCCCACACTCTGGAACTCTCTACCCCAAAATATAAGACTCTCACCTACAGTGGAATCCTTCAAAAGAAACCTAAAAACCACCTCTTCAGACAAGCCTGACAACCAGTGACCCTGCTGCCTCTATACCGCCATGACAAGCTTCACCCTCGCCTACTGTGTCCTTCTCCCATACTATGTAGATTGTAAGCCCTCATG
Source organism: Bufotes viridis (assembly GCA_033119425.1). Taxonomy (NCBI): domain Eukaryota; kingdom Metazoa; phylum Chordata; class Amphibia; order Anura; family Bufonidae; genus Bufotes; species Bufotes viridis. The sequence goes on from CM065590.1 coordinate 7,571,014, forward strand.
GGCAGGGCCCTCTCTTCTTCTCTACCAGTTGTAACTTGTCTTGTTTATGTTTAGTGCAATTGTCTGTGTTATGTATGTATACCCCTTGTCATATGGGCAGTGCCATGGAATGAATGGCGCTTTAATAATAAATAATAATAATAATAATAATAATAATAATAATAATAAAAATAAATAATAATAATTATCCCACCCACCCTCCCCCACCCCCAATCTGGAGATGTCCTTGTATTTTAGGTATTTTCATTGTATTTCAGGTGTTTTCATTTAGAGATTTGAAACAGTACCCTCTGGAATAGATTGCAGATACCCGGACCCAGATTTCAGGCTTATATTTCAGGTGTTTTCACTGAGATTTTAAAATTCTACCCTGTGGATTTAAAAACACACGTTGTTCACTGTATTGCGGTTAAAAGAAATGTGTCACCAAAAATGTTATCTGCCAGTTAAATCTAGTGAGATATATCCTTTTTATCTAATCTGTTATTTTCTGATTAAAAATGTATTTATTCTATTTCCTGAACATGATCATGGAGCGGCCATCTTGCCTGAGCTCTTCTTAACAGCATTTAGAAAGCATTACTATAATTGCTTTATGGCAGCCCCATGGTCCATAGACACAATGGTCAGGAGGGAACCCTATTGGGAGAGTTTTCTAGGCTCTGTCACCTGTGCAGAGGTCGGTTTACAAGGAAAGAATAGATAAACTGTGACAATCACCTACTGTGAATGGTGGATCCTGACTTATCTACAGAAAGAGGTGATATCATTATAGAGAGGGTTAGAGTAATATATAACTGCAGTAATGAGATCTGTACAGAGCAAGATGTGCCTCCTAGTATTAGGCTTAGTGGCCAGGGAGAAGACTGCAGGATATTATGTTTTTTGTTTAAAAATAGATATTGACATGGAGAATTAAAAATAACACATAACAAATTCTTTATAAAAATGTTAAACATAAAAATATGATTTAAACAATAGGTCATTTTCTGAAGACATTTTCCCATTAATCCCCCCGCACCAATACTGTGTGTGGTTTAATTTACGTTCAATTTTGCCTCTAGAAAAGTGTTTCTTTCTTTTAAAAACTATTCAGATATTAGGCCTGGGCCTTCTGCCTTACCTCCTGCTGTCTCTCCTCTCATATCCACAGCATCTCCTGCTTCACTGCCCGCTGCTGCCAAACGCGTCTCTCTGGCAACGCTGCCTCCATGCACCATCCCATGCTGGTTTCCTGTAGAGGCGCGCGCCCGTCACTTCTTGTCATTTATGCTTCCAGGGGTGCGTGCTTCCTGTCTCCCAGCACAGCCCCTGGGTGGAGTTACTAGGTTAAACAGCAGCTTCCTCTTCCAGGAAGTTGCCTGGGAGTTTAGTTACTATCAGTAAAACAAAGGCTTTCTGATCTGATCTTCTGTGTTTGATCCAGCCTGTTTGATGATTTTGTTTGTCTGCCGCCTGCATCGTCTACTCGGCCTCTCTGACCCTGAACCAGTCTGATCCTCTGTACCAGGCTATTATCTGATACCAGCTTCTGATCTCTGGCTTGTCTCTGACCACGCTTCAGCTTCTTCTGCTTCTGAATCATCATCATCATCAGCTGCTGCCTTTACTCCAGTCTTCTCTGCAATACCACATCTCACCACCATGTCTGCTATTGGACTCAGCTCACACTAACTGCGTTTCTTACCGCAACTTGAGCGTTACCTGTTGCCTGACTCAGTAAGTCAGCTGTCACCCATATTAGCTAATCCTGTAGGTAGTGGTTCAGTTTCTATCCTAGGGGTTAGTGGCTGCCATCCTTTGACATAGAGAATTCAAACTCTCTAGTTGACAAGTGGGTCCCACCCACTGGTCATAACAACAGATATGATGCTGAGAAAAAAAATGCTCAGCACTAGCAGACAGTGTTAATGTCGTAAAATGCTTCTGCTACAATGTAATATGTTTAGTATGGGCACTGAATAAAAATAAAAAATATACACTAGTTGCTCAGCAGTCAGCACTGCAGCATAATGCTAATTGTTCTTGGGAGAAGCTAGCAATAACCCTAGAGAAACTTCAGGTTTGGGGAAAAAAAGCTAGTTGTATTTCTTTTAAAATGGGGGAAAAATGTTCTTGCGGGTACACTATCTGCTTTTGAGGTTCTGCAGCAGCTGAAGCTGTATTTTAAGGTAGTAACTGCAGATACAAGCCACTGCTTGGCACACCCAGCTTCAGCTTCTCATTTTTCACTCCTTAGATAACAGCCAGTCAGGGCAACCTCCCCCCCCCCCCCCCTCCACACACTTCCTTTTAGAGTCTTGATCGAGAACATCCATCTTCTTTCTTCCTAGTTCTTTTTCCCCCCGATGTGTGAAGTAAAATGGTGCTGGAAAGTTTGTATCTTTAGTCCTTACAGTATTTACTTGTCATTTTGGGGGAGAATGCTTCTAACGAATGAGATATCTTGTTGTATACAGGAGGGTGCAGTGAGGCACAACATTGTATGTTCTTTTATGGATTACTGTAAAACTTATCTGTAGTAAAGGGATATGTAATTTCTCTAAAAGAAAATTACAATAAACAGTGAGGGTAAAGAAACCTGAACATTTCTTCCTCTCTAATATTATATCAGTTCTTATTTTCTAGGAGATGGATCAGAAGAATGTAACTACAATACATTTACTTGGATTTCCAGGTCTTCATGGTGTAAAACCATTGATTTTTCTTCTTTTCCTCATTACTTACTTTGGAACAATCACTGGAAACATGTTGGTCATCACTCTAGTGTCCTACAGCAAGAACCTCCATTGCCCCATGTACTTCTTCCTGTCACAGCTCACCATGTCTGACATCATAGTGACCTCAGATATTGTCCCAACCATGCTGTATATTATACTGAAAGATGGTATAACTATGTCCCTTTCACAGTGTATCATACAATTGTACTTCTTTGGCTCTTGTGAGGGTTTTGAATGTCTTCTGCTGACAGTGATGTCCTACGACAGATATCTGGCCATATGTAACCCTCTGCACTATGGTTCCATTATGAATCCTAGGGTTTGCCGGAAGTCTATTGTTATATGCTGGTTCTCCAGTTTCTTGGTGACATTAATTCAAGCACTAAATATCTCCCAGCTTCCTTTTTTGGAGTCCAATGTTATTGATCACTTCTTCTGCGATCTTGACCCCATATTACAACTTTCCACTTCAGATATTTTGGCTATTCAAACCTTGGAAATGTATCTTTGTATCCCAGTTGTTCTGTTCCCATTCCTAATAATCGTCATCTCTTATGTCTATATTGTCCGTACGATCCTCAACATCGGCTCGATCACCGGGTGGCAGAAAGCCTTCACCACCTGCACCTCCCACTTGATTGTGGTTTCTATTTTTTTTGGAACATTAAGTTGCATGTATTTCATTCCAATTAAAAAAAAGTCTGTGGTTAAAAGTAAAACAATTTCTTTATTTTATACCGTGGTGACTCCACTATTAAATCCCACAATTTACTGTCTGAGAAATAATGATATTAGGGAAGCGCTAAGGAAAATAATGTCTCTTCTGAACTGGAGGTGCTTCTAGAGAACCTACTGTCACAGATGTTCCCGTGACAGGAGGCAGAAGATCTGTGAGACTGGCAACACGTGGTTTGATCTGACAGGTTTTCCTTGTGGATCAATAGGCGTCTGTGTTGTTTCGGGTAATGTCCACAACCCTTGCCTCAGGTGTTGCTAATGTGGTCATTTAACCTTGCTTATTTACTATTGCTTCTCCCACAATGCTATGCGTTTTATAGCTTCAGTTTAAGTTGTGGATTACTGGTGTGTGGATCTCGACAGAGTTCCTGGTGCTTCCACTGCTCCTTTGAAGTTAAGTCTTTCCTTTCCCTTTTGTAATTTGTTTGGGTCCTTTGTGTTGCATTTCCCTATTGTTTATAGTAGGCCTGAAAGAGACTCCTGTTCGTCCTTCCTTTTGGAGGAACAGGTAGTATTGACTCTGCCATTAGTACCAGGGTCCTATAGGGCTAGATAGGACTCTAGGTATTCCTATGTATGACCACACCTACCTCTGGGGTTTGTTCATACTGGTAGTCAAGTCTGAATTTTGGTTAGGATTTTACTAGGCGGTGTCCATCTTCCTTCCCTAGTTATCAGGCCTGATTCCCTGTTCCTACCTTTTGCTCTTATGGTCGGTTTGGTGTTTCCCTCCTACACCGAAGTGTGACACCTACATTCTATATGTCGATCTACTACTAGGTATTTTATAAATGTAGGTGTAAGGGGGTGGGGTAGAAGAAATATCCTTAGTCCAACTTAAATAAATGAAAACTCAGAAACCAAAACAAGGTATTGCTCGTCATGAACTCCATGACTGTATTGCTCCATGATGACATCTATGACAAGATTATAAGTGATTTATTAACCACTTCCAGACTGGGCCCTTTGCCCCTTTCCTGACCAGGCCTAATTTTGCAAATCTGACATGTGTCACTTTAGGTGGTAATAACTTTGGAACACTTTTACTTATCCAAGCCATTTAGAGATTGTTTTTATCATCACATATTTTAATTCATGACAGTGGTAAATTTGAGTCAAAATATTTTATTATTATTTTTTTAAAAATACCAAATTTAATAAATTCAATTTCTTGCTTTTAAAACAGATAGTGATACCTCCTAAAATAGTTATTACTTTACATTTCCCATATGTCTACTTCATGTTTGGAATATTTTGTAAATGACATTTTCTTTCTTTGGGACATTAGAAGGATTAGAAGTTTAGAAGCAAATCTTAAAGTTTTTAAGGAATTTTACAAAAAAACATTTTTTAAGGACCAGTTCAGGTCTGAAGTCCTTTTGTGAGGCTTACATAATAGAAACTACCCATAAATGGCCCCATTTTAGAAACTTACCCCCTCAAGGTATTCAAAATAGATTTTAAAAACTTCGACTTAAAGGAAATTGGAGATGAAATTTCTAAATTTCACTTTTTTGGCAGATTTTCCATTTCAATAAATTGTTTTCTTTAACACATTGAGGGTTAATAGCCAAACAAAATTACATATTTATTACCCTGATTCTGCGGTTTACAGAAACACCCCACATGTGCTGTAAACTACTGAATGGGCGCATGGCAGGGCGCAGAAGGAAGGGAACGCCATATGGTATTTGGAAGTCAGATTTTGCTGGACTGGTTTTTAGATGCCATGTCCCATTTTAAGCCCCCCTGATGCACCCTTACAGTAGAAACTCCCAAAAAGTGACCCATTTTGGAAACTAGGGGATAAGGTGTCAGTTTTATTGGTACTATTTTGAGATACATATGATTTTTAATTGCTCTATATTACATTTTTTGTGAGGCAAGGTAAACAAAAAATGGCTGTTTTTATTTTTTTATTTTTTACAACATTCATTTGACAGGGTAGATCATGTGCTATTTTTAGAGAGCAGGTTGTTACAGGCGCAATGATATCAAATATGTCTACTTTCTTTGTTTGTTTCAGTTTTACATAATAAAGCATTTTTGAAAAAAAAATTGTTTTTGTGTCTCCATTTTCAAAATGCCATAATTTTTTAATTTTTCTGCTAATCGTCTTGTGCAGGGGCTCGATTTTTGCTGAAAGAGTTCACATTTTTATTGGTACCATTCTTAGTAACATATGATTTTTTGATCATTTATTATTACACTTTATGGGGCAAGGTGACCAAAAAATTGGTTGTTTTAACACAGTTTTTATTTATTATTTTTACAGCATTCACCTGAGGGGTTGGGAGATGTAAGATTTTTATAGAGCAGGTTGTTATGGACGTGGCAATACCTAATATACTTTTTCTTATTTACTTAAGTTTTACACAATAATATCATTTTTGAAACCAAACAAATGATGTTTTAGTGTCTCCAAAGTTAGAGGGCATAGCTTTTTTTTATTTTTTGGCCGATTGTCTTAGTTAGGGTCTCATTTTTGGCAGGATGAGGTGATGGTTTAATCGGTATCAATTACTCATTTTTGATCGCTTGGTGTTGATGTCAAATTTTACTTTAACGCAATAATAGCATTTTTGAAACAAAAAAAATTATGTTTTAATGCCTACATGTTCTGAGAGATAAATTTATTTTTATTTTTTTAGCAATTTTCTTATGTGGGGGCTCATTTCTTGCGGGATGAGGTGTCGGTTTTATTGGTACCATTTTGGGGGACATATGCCTTTTTGATTGCTGAGTGTTGCACTTTTTGTGATGTAAGGTGACAAAAATGTCTTTTTTGACACAGTTTTTTTTTTTTTTTTTATGGTGTTTATCGGACGGGGTGGATCATGTGATATATTTATAAAGCCGGCCATCACGGATGCAGCAATACCAAATATGTCTATTTAATTCATTTTTTTCTACTTTTAACATTTTTTTAAATTACTTATTTGGGAAATTTTTTTGAAACATTTTTTTATTTTTTTTATAGTGGATTTTTTTGTAAAATTTGGTGAAGCAGCCAAATCGAATTTATATATACTTCGCTCATCACTAATTGTCAACAATAACATGAGTCCCAGTAGAGCCCACAAACTAAAGACTGTATTAGACAGGCAAATCAGACAGGCGATTGTCGAGAGGGAAGCATTTCTTCCTGTCAATCCCCTGCTATTACATGCAGAGATCTCCTCCCCAGTATGGCTCTTCCCTATACTGATTAATTGTTCACCAGCAGCAGATCGTTGTTAGACAGCACTACCTGCCACTGGAAAACAATGATTTTTAAACTTGTTGAAAAATTTGGATTACCCGATGAAAGAGCTTATTCATCAGGTAATCGGCGGCAGTATCACACTGCCTGTCTAATACTGATGTTATCAGGATATTTCTGCAGTGCAGAAGGAAACTGGAGAACCTGCAAGAAACTGATACCAACACCGGAAGAACATACGAACTTGGTCAACTTCAAAGATGGAATGTGTGTATTGCAAATATCTGCTTTACCTTCTAGATTCTTTCACGATTTTAAGTTTGGGGGGGGGGGGTTGAAGAAATTTAATGGAGTATTTAGGCAGTTGCTAAAACACAGAGCAAAGATATGCACTGGTATAATTACAGAACACATGAGTATTATTTATATAATAAATCAAATGAAAAAAAAAAAAAAAAGCATCAACAAAGTTCATTTTCTAAATGCCGAAATGCAAACTTGCGGTGCAGTTACTTTGTACTAGAGCCTTTTTTTGGGGTATATAAGAGTTAAAAAAAGTAAGTCTTATTTGCAATTCTGTGGTGCAGTTACTTTGCATTACAGTTTTTTGGGGATTATAAGTGCAAAAAAAGTACATCTTATTTGCTGTTCTGTGGTGCAGTTACTTTGTACTACAGCCATTTTTGGGGTATATAAGAGTAAAAATAAGTAAGTCTTATTTGCAATTCTGCGGTGCATTAACTTTGTACTACAGGCTCTTTTAGGGTGTATAAGTGTAAAAAAAAAAAAGTTTGTCCTATTTGCCCTTCTGTGGTGCAGTTACTTTGTACTGCACACTTTTTTGGGGTGTATTAGTGTAAAAAAAGTACCTCTTATTTGCTGTTCTGCGATGCAGTTACATTGTACTACACACTTTTTTGAGATGTTGTAAAAGTATAAAAAGTACATCTTATTTGCCGTTCTGTAGTGCACTTACATTGTTCTACAGCTTTTTTGGGGTGTATAAGTGTAAAAAAGGTACATCTTATTTACCGTTCTGCGGTGCAATTACTTTGCACTACAGACTTTTTTTGGGGGTATAAGTGTAACAAAAGCACATCTTATTTGCTGTTCTGCTATGCAGTTACATTGTACTACACACTTTTTTGGGGGTGTTGTAATAGTATAAAAAGTATATCTTATTTACCATTCTGCGGTGTAGTTACTTTGTACTACAGTCTTTTTTGGGGTGTATAAATGCAAAAAAGTACCTCTTTTTTGCCGTTCTGCGGAGCAGTTACTTTTCACTACAGACTTTTTTTGGGTGTATGAGTGTACAAAAAGTACCTCTTATTTGCCATACTGTGGTGCAGTTACTTTGTACTACAGCCTTTTTTGGAGTGTATAAGTGTAAAAAAAAAGTCTTATTAGCCATTCTGCTGTGCAGTTACATTGTTCTACAGCTTTTTTGGGGTGTATAAGTGTAAAAAAATTGGGTCTTATTTTCCGTTCTGCAGTGCAGTTACTTTGTACTTCACACTTTTTTTGGGATGTTGTAATAGTATAAAAAGCATATCTTATTTGCCATTCTGCGGTGCAGTTACTGTATATTGTACTACACACTTTGTTGGGGGTGTTGTAATAGTATAAAAAGTACATCTTATTTGCTGTTCGGTGGTGCAGTTACTTTGTACTACAGCTTTTTTTTGGTGTGTGTAAGTTTTAAAAAAGTACATCTTATTTGCCGTTCTGCGGTGCAGTTATATTGAACTACAGCCTTTTTTGGGGTGTATTAGTGGAAAAAACAAGTACGTTTCATTTGCCGCTCTGCTGTTATGTTACATTGTTCTACTTTTTTTTGGAGTGTATTAATTTCCTTTTAATTTAATTATTTTATCTAACTGTATGTCAGACACACAAGTGACAGGCCCATCAAAGCGAACGGGCAGTGGCAAATGTTTCTTTTGCAGGCAGCAGAAGAAAGGGGGGGGGGGCGGAGGAGTCGCAGCGAGAGGCCTGAGCTCCTAGTGTCATCTAGCGGTCGTTTCTTGACCAGCAACCCAGCGGTGCTTGAATAGTTGACTCGGTCTTTTTCTTCGTTGCAAGTGACATCAGACACCCCCAGCTAAGAGTCGGTAGGTTCTTAAGACACAACGCTTAGTTGGCATGACTCGGGAGCAGGCCCTGTGCCCTCACCTGTCCTCAATCTGCCTCTGTCCTTTTCTGTTCTCTCTGCTAGAGAAGAATTATATGCCATATGCTCTGCTCCTCTTTTCAGTGAGGACGAGCTACTAGAGGACAGTCAGCAGATACTGCCCAGCCAAGATCTGAAGGAGTGATCCACCACTTCCTCTAGTAGGCAGGGAAGTAGTGATGATGAGAGTTGCGTGGAAGCTGATGTGGCCCTGAGACCATTGAGGGGGACATCAGTGACGTGAAGACAGTAGTGGATGATGATGAAGCCAATCGCACTTGGGAGCTGGGTGAAGAAGGGGCTTTATCATCATCAGGAGAAGAGGGTGTCAGCTTGCATGTAAGGCAGTGGCTGAGCCAGCAAGATGGTAGCGTGGCCAGGAGTCATCAGGGTGGCAGCAGTGGGAGGTTGGGAGCCAAATATGCCCAGGGTAGACTGCCCTACTCTGTGTGTCATCTCTTTAAAGGATTAACTTCTGTTTTTTTTTTTTTTTTTTTTGGGGGGGTTTAGCAATACTGATGGATTACTGACCAAATGATGACCGAGTCAAGGCGGATGCTCAACAGACAGGATCCGTTTTTTGGGGGTTATTGTTCCGACGGATCAGAGCAAGGTCAAAATAATCAGTGACATCAACACAAACTTACTGCTGACTCCACTCTGTCAGGGGGGCTCTACTTGTATACTGTAGCATTTAATAGTTTCACGTTTCAGTAGGATCTTGGGCCTCTGTATGTTTCTTTGTACCTGGCGCTAACATGGACCTGTAAGGCTGAGTTCACACTCAGATATGGCCCCATAACTTCCCAAATAAGTGACGTGTGCAGTGATTCTAACATTGATGCTTGTCATGTGTGTGTCCTAATGAGTCACAGTATTTTTTCACTACTACAGCAGCCTATAAATGTTTCTGCAAGGCACAGTGTTCTACACCACTATACAGCCTCTCTGCAGTCAAGAAATAGCTGTTCTTTAAAGCTATTTGCCACAAATAAATTCCTATCCGATCAAATCTTTTGGGAAAATTAGGCAAAACAACCAAATCAAATTTTTTTAGAAGTTCTCTCATCTCTAGTGATAGTACAGCTGTCGCTAAGCAAGCAACTCAGCATGAATCTGGCCATTTGCGCATAGGACTCCCTGCCTCAATCTCCACTGCACACTGCCACCCCATATCGGGGTCATCTGCCTGGTGTTCCACATCGCCCTCTAGCTCCTCCTGCTCCTCCGGCACCTCTCCTGTCACTTGTTCCAAAAAAACAACCCATTTCTGTATACATTGATTGTGTGTGAATTTCCTCCTCCTTCTCCTCCAGTTCAGCCCATACATGGCTCAGGTGGCCTTGGAATGTAGGCTCCACATCTCCTGTCCCCTGGCCAGCCAGACTTATCAGAATCTGCTTCAGGACGAGGTAACTGACAAATAAAGTGACCTCCTCAAAGAGCCTGAGAAAAAGGCAGGTGTCACGCATGAGCTGCCACTAGCTAATGTCAAAGTTACACAGGGGAGTGCTTTTGTCCGCTTGCATTATCAAGAAATTGTTTACGGACTTTCTCTGCTCATATAGTCTGTCAAAAACGTGAAGGGTGGAGTTCCAATGTGTAGAAAGGATGCATATCAGCCAATGTTGAAAAAGGCTCTTTTGCCTTTGCAGCTCAAGGAGGACATTCTTTGCAGTGTAAGACTGGCTGAAGTGCATGCACAGTTTCCTGGCCATTTTTAGGATGTTTTGCAGATAGTTTGAAGACTTCAGGAACCGCTTTAGCCCGTTAGTCCTCCTTGAGGCAGCGCCAACAAAATGTTCTTCCCATTGTCGTTGACAATGGTTCGATTTTCAGTTGGGGGGAGAAAGCCAGGTGGAGCACTTCCTCCCCTGTGTGACTCCATTCGCCCAGGCGAAATCAGATGCAGAACATGGTGGAGCAGCACTCCAATTTGTGCCTGCAGTGGAGGCTGAGGATAAGGAGGAGGATAAGGAGGCAGAGAAGGACATTGGCTCAGGACTCATAGCTTGAAAACTTGGAGTGGCAGTTCTATCACCTGGCTAAATTGCTGATGTGGCTGAGCAGTAGAGATGTCGCGAATATAAAATTTTCCGTTCAATAGGCAGGCAAATTTTAAAACCCACAGGGACTCTTTCTGGCCACAATAGTGATATAAAAGTTGTTTCAAGGGGACTAACACCTGGACTGTGGCATTCCGGAGGGGGATCCATGACAAAACTCCCATGGAAAATTACGTAGTGGACGCAGAGTCGGGTTTTAATCCATAAAGGGCATAAATCACCTAACATTCCTAAATTGTTTGGAATAACGTGCTTTAAAAAATCCAGTGTGTGTATACGATCAGGTATGATGTTGTATCGATCAGGTAGTGTAAGGGTTACGCCCGCTTCACAGTGACAGATATAACTGACAGACCAAACTCCCCGTTTAACACACCACAAACACCCGCAAACAGTCCATTTGAACAACCGCAAACTCCCCATTTGCACAAGGTTGGATACCAAGCTAGCCATATCCTGTTCCTTGTCCTCACTGATGTGATTGAACTTCTCTTCCTCCACCCAGCCACGTACAACACCAAGGGTTCCCGAAAGGTGACAAGACCCCTGGGACGCCTGCTGTGGTTGGTCTTCCACCTCCTCAAAGCCACCTTCCTCCTCTGACTCCTCTTCTTCAGACTCCACTCTCTGCGTTGCCGCAGGTCCAGCAATCAATGACGACAAGACTGCTTCTAGTGGTGATGGTGACCACAACTCTTCCTCTTCATGCTCCTCTACGACCTGATCCAGCACTTTTTGCAGGGCACAATCCAGAAAAAATGCATATGGGATGAGGTCGATGATGTTGCCTTGGGTTTGACTGACCAGGTTTGTCACCTCATCAAAAGGACGCATGAGCCTACAGGCATTGTGTATGAGCGTTCAGTAACGCAGCGAAAAAATACCCAGCTCCGCAGAGGCTGTCCTCTTTTTTTTTTCAATTAAAAAAATCTGTTCTTACCAGTTTAATATCTGTTTCGTCCCCTATCAGGGGCCGGTGTATGGAATAGATTTTAGGAACCGGGAGATGGAAAAAGATGGTTGGTCGGTCCACTTCCTTCCAATTTGGGGCACTGCGCGTGAGACGTGCAATGTAATGTGACACCCTATATGAGTGGTGTGTATAGTAGTACTATTCCTATCAGTTTAATCCCTGTTACGTCCCGTATCAGGGGACGTGTATCGAATAGATTTTAGGAACCAGGAGATAGAAAAAGATGATTGGTCGGTCCTCTTACTTCCAGCTTAATCCCTGTTACGTCCCCTAAAAGGGGACGTGTATAAAATAGATTTTAGACAACCGCAAAGAGTTGTCAATAGTTGACACACTCATGACATAAATTGTATCCCTCTATACGTCAATCTTGGTGTAGTGATGACTGTGCTTGTGCGCACGTTTGGGAGATTGCAGGCGATGGCGGTTTTTCAAATCCTATGGTTGTGCTGAGGTAGTTCAGTGACAGTTAAGTGACCCCGAAAACAATGATTCTGCAGTGTGGGCCCATTGTTGGCTTACTAGGCTTTGATCACCTTTGATCAAGAGTCCTCGAACTGCAGCCCTCCAGCTGTTGCAAAACTACAACTCCCAGCATACAAGAACAGCCTACAGGTATCAGCATACGGCAGAGCATTGTGGGAGTTGTAGTTTTACAACAGCTGGAGGGCCGCAGTTTGAGGATGCCTGCCTTAATTAATCACAAAGAAAATTAATATTTTTTCTATTAAAAATTATCCAGCCGATCGCTTTTGGTCTGTTCACAATGAAGCAACGACCTTATCATCTGGGGTGTGCCAAAATTGCCAACACACTCATAGAGGTGATTGCTTCATTGTGATATGCAAGCCCCTTCACCACCACAACGTAACAATCACAAAGGGGAATTGACACATGTATGTGCCGTTTTGTTTTGTTTTTGCAGCCACAGTGCAGCACCAGAGGCCAGAAAAATTAGGCATTTACACATGCCTGAAAAATTAGTTAATGTTGCAGCCTTCAGTGCGACTGACTAGGTTTGTCACCTCCTCAAAAAGACGCATGAGCCTACAGGCATTGCGCATGAGCGTTCAGTAACGTGGCAAAAAAATACCGAGCTCCACAGAGGCTATCCTAGCACCCCGGTCATACAAATACTCGTTGACAGCTTTTTCTTGTTTGAGCAGGTGGTTGAACATTAGGAGTGCTGAATTCCAACATGTCAGGCTGTCGCAAATCAAGCGCTTCACTGGCATGATGTTTCGCCGCTGAATATCGGAAAAGTGCGCCATGGCCGTGTAGGAACGCCTGAAATGGCCACATACCTTCCTGGCCTGCTTCAGGACGTCCTGTAAGCCTGGGTATTTATACACAAAGCGTTGTACAATCAGATTCAACACATGTGCCATGCACGGCACATGTGTCAACTTGCCCAAATTCAATGCCGACAATAGATTGCTTCCGTTGTCACACACCACTTTGCTGATCTTCAGTTGGTGCAGGGTCAGCCACTAATCCACCTGTGCGTTCAGGGTGGACAGGAGTGCTGGTCCGGTGTGACTCTCTGCTTCCAGGCAAGTCAACCTCAAGACGGCGTGACACTGTCGTATCTGGGATGTGGAATAGCCCCTGGGGAGCTGGGGGGTGCAGTTGATGTGGAGCAAGATGCAGCAGCAGAAGAGGACTCAGCCGAGGACTATATCGAAGAGGATGGAGTAGGAGGAGTAGAGGTGGTGGCAGTAAGCCTGCCTGCAAGTCGTGGCGGTGTCACCAACTCCGCTGCAGTGCCACACATTCCATGCTTGGCAGCCGTCAGCAGGTTTACCCAATGTGCAGTGTATGTGATATACCTTCCCTGACCGTGCTTTGCAGGCCAGGTATCAGTGGTCAGATGGACCCTTGCCCCAATACTGTGTGCCAGACATGCCATGACTTCCTTTTCCACAATAGAGTACAGGTTGGGGATTGCCTTTTGTGAAAAAAAAAATTCGGCCGGTTACCTTCCACTGAGGTGTCCCAATAGCTACACATTTTTAGAAGGCCTCAGACTCCACCAGTTTGTATTGTAAAAGCTGGCGGGCCAAGAGTTCCGACAAGCCAGCTGTCAGAAGGGGGTTACTCTGTGACATTGGCTTCTTACGCTCAAACATGTCCTTGACAGACACCTGACTGTGGGCAGATGAGCAGGAACTGCTGAAGGTGAGAGACGGAGTGGCGGGTGTTTGAGAGGGGGCAAGGAGGACAGCAATGGTTAACGTGGCTGAAGATGCTGGACCAGGAGGAGGATGTTTGCTTTGAGTTTGTGTGCTGCTGGTACTCATGTGTTGATCCCATAGGCGTTTGTGATGTGATATCATGTGCCTTCGCAAAGCAGTTGTACCGAGGTGGGTGTTGGACTTCCCACAACTCAGTTTCTTTTGGCACAGGCTGAAAATGGCATCGCTGTTATTAGAGGCAGACACACAAAAAAAAAATGCCACACTGCTGAGCTTTGCAATGACAGCATTCTGGTGGTGGCAACAGCATGCATTGATTGGCGTGCTGTCTGGCTGACCCCGGTGCCGATAAATGCTGTCTGACTGTGCCGCTAACTCCTTGCGACGACCTCCCCCTGCTTCCAACTCGTCTCCTCCTCCTCTCTGTCTCCCCTTCTGAACTTTCCCCCTGTTCTTCTTCTCTTCGAGCAGGCACCCACGTGACATCCACGGACACATCGTCATCATCAACCACTTCACTTGTATCTGACAACTCAGCAAAGGAAGCAGCAGCAGGTACAACATCATCATCATCATCATCACACCGTACGTCCATGTGTGTAATGCTGCCTGACTGAGACATATCCCTGTTATCTACATCCTCTGGCAATAATGGTTGTGCATCACTCATTTCTTCCAACTGTTGTTTAAATAAATCCTCACAGATCAAATGAAGTGGCTGTGGTGCTAGTGTTGGTGGTGGCGGCGGGCGGGCGAGTGTTAACTTGAGAGGTGCCGAAGCTGATCTGGAGGAGGATGGTGCGTCAAGGTTCCGAGCGGAAGCTGTAGAAGATTGAGTGTTCTGTGTAAGCCTGTCAACTTTTTTCGAGTTCAGGGTATGTGGCCTCTGAACACTGGGCATTATTCTAGGGCCAAAGGAAATCACAGCACCACGACCGTCCCTGCGGGGTGGCCTGCCTCTGCCTGTCATTTTATTTTTGATTAGTGGTACTATGTGTGCCACCCGATCTGAGTGGTGTGCACTGGCAGTGGGCACAGTACAGTCTGTGGGTCTGACACACACTGGCAGGTAACTGAAATTATATTAAAGGGTAAAAATTAAATGACTTTTTTATCTGCAAGGTACTGTGCCCCCCTATATGAGTGGTGTGCACACAGTACAGTTTGTGGGCCTGCGGCCTCTCACACACAGCCAGGCAACTGCAATATATATATAAAAAAAAAAAAAGCAGACTGATGTTCCAGCCCTAAAAAGGGCTTTTGGGGTGCTGTAAGGACACTGTCCTTATAGCAGATGAGGACTGGAGTGGACACAGAACACTAGTAGCTAACGCTTTCCCTAGAATCCCTATATTAATTCAGCAGCAGCTGCACTCTCCCTGCTCTAAGTAACTAACACTGCAGCTTCAGAATGAATCTAAGATGGATGCTGTTATTGCTTTTTGATAGGTGGGAAGGAGGGTATGCTTATTGGCTGGAATGTGTTTGCTGACTGTGAGGTACAGGGTCAAAGTTTGCTCAATGATGATGTATAGAGGGCGGATCGAACATCGCATATTTTCGCACGCCGCGGCAAACGCAAAAATGCGATGTTCGCCGAGAACTGTTCGCCGACGAATAGTTCGGGACATCTTTACTGAGCAGCAACCACATTTATCCAGTGGACCATAAAGGACATATATTGTCCATGACTATAGTTACAGCTCCAAACGTCGGTGCAGCCGTGAACTTTAGCAGACACCGGCAGGTTCAAGGACTGGCCCACCTTCTGTTCAACATACGTGTACAGGGCTGGTACTGCCTTTGTGGAGAAGAAATGACGTTTGGGACTCTCCACTTTGGCTTGGCACAAGCCATCAGTTCTCTTAAAGGTGCAGAGTCCACCATATAGAAAGGGAGGGACTGTAGTATCAACACACTGGCCAGGAGCACGTTCAGCTTCTGCACCAATGGATGAGTGCACACATACTGCAGGAGTATCAGGACAAGTAGATGATGGGAAGGAAACACAGCTCTTTCAGCTGAGGTGGTGGAGCCTTGACTGCAGGAGAATGGGTGTGGGCCACTGGGTGATGCATCGGTTGCTGCATCAGGCTGTAACGCTGCATCAGAGCACCAGTTTTCCCAGGCCACTTTATGGCGATGCTGCATGTGTTGATGCAGAGCTGTGGTGACAACATTGGCACCCTGGCTATGCTCCACCTTCTGCCCACAGATTCTACAACTGGCCATTAGTGATGAGCGAGCACCAAAGTGTTCGGGTGTTCAAATACTCGGTCCGAACACATAGCGATATTCTTGCGCTCGGCCGGGCACCCGAGTATAATGGAAGTCAATGTGAGACAACCAGTCACTCCCAGCTAGGATGAGGGGAGGGTGCCTGGTCAATTGGAAAAGTTTAGAAAGTGACAGAAATGCCACCAAAATGGATCTGGAACAGCATGGGTACCATGTCTGGGGGCATCTTGGACTCCAATGTCACTGCTGGGAACCATATTGTCCCAGTTGTCCGCCACTTTTACATAGCGATAAAATCATGCCCAAAATCCCGCCCCCTAAAAAGAAAAAATACATTTTTAGAGATAAAATTGTTAGGAAACATTCTTTCCTGTGTATTCAATTGTATATACAGTGCAAATGTTGCCAAAATTTTACAAGGAAGAAGCACTCAGATACAGCCTGTATATCACATAAAGGGGGGCCTCATTCACATGGTGCTACAATTGTTCAGGTACACTGCTGCACTCATAAAGCCTATGCACTAGGTGAAAGGGCTGCTAAAAATTACAAGGAACCGGCACTCTAATACACCCTTTATTACACATAAAGGAGGACATCATACACACCCTTGAAAAATCATTGATGTCCTGCTGGTGACCCTCAAAAACGTTTGGAGCCCTCTAAAACCCTCTAAAACATTATAGTTGAGGGCCAGAAGGTGAGCGGACCCAATAAAAAATTGTAGTGAGGGCCTGAAGGTGAGCGAACCCCATAAAACATTGCAGTCATGGCCTACAGGTGAGCAGACGGTATAAAGCATTGGAGTTGAGGGCCTGAAGCCTAGCGAACCCCATAAAACATTGCAGTGATGGCCTAAAGGGGAGCAGACCGTTTGAAGCATTGGAGGTGAGTGCCTGAAGCCTAGCGAACCCCATAAAACATTGCAGTGATGGCCTACAGGTGAGCAGACAGTATAAAGCATTGGGGGCGAGGGCCTGAAGCCTAGCGAACCCCATAAAACATTGCAGTGATGGCTATAGGTGAGCAGCCGCATAAAGCATTGGAGGTGAGGGCCTGAAGCCTAGCGAACCCCATAAAAGTTTGCAGTGATGGCCTACAGGTGAGCAGACCGTATAAAGCATTGGAGGTGAGGGACTAAAGGTGAGCAAACCCCATAAAACATAGCAGTGATGGCCTATAGGAGAGCAGACCATATAAATCATTGTAGGTGAGGGGCTGAAGCCTAGCGAACGCCATAAAATATTGCAGTGTCTGCCTACAGGTGAGCAGACGGTATAAAGCATTGGAGGTGAGGGCCTGAAGCTGAGCGAACCCTACAAAACATTGTAGTGTGGCATATATATTCTGTATGGAAGAGGAGGCGGAGGCGGATGAGAAAACAAGATTCAAACATATATCCTTTTTTTTTGCGGTGAAAAGGGTGCATCTGAATCTTGTGGATTGAGTACATTATAAAGCATACATTTAAAATGCATGTTTGTTCCTCATTAGCTCAGCTTTCCTCTGGTGGGGTGGAGAAGTCAGGGGCAATCCAGGCCTTGTTCATTTTTATCGGTGTCAACCTGTCAGCATTGTCAGTGGACAATCGGATACGCTTATCTGTTATAATACCACTAGCAGCACTAAATACAAGCTCAGACAATACGCTAGCGGCAGGGCAGGCCAGCACCTCTAAGGCATAGAGCGCAAGTTTGTGCCACGTGTCCAGCTTGGACACCCAGTAGTTGTAAGGCACAGAGGGATCATTTAGGACGCTGATTCGGTCCTCAATGTATTTCTTCATCATCTTCCAAAACTTTTCCCTCCTCGTAGCACTAAGCCGCGATTCAGGGTGAGGGTGCTGGCGGGGTGTCATGAAAGTGTCTCATGCCTTGTAAAGTGTTGCCCTGCCTTTGTTGGAACTACTGTGTGTTCCCCTTGTCTCCCTTCCTCGGTTGCCTAAGGAAGTATGGACTCTGGCAGCCGCATTTTCAGATGGAAAATTTTAGAGCAATCTGTGAACAAGGACCTTCTGGTATTGCACTGTTTTACTCGTCCTCTCCACCACAGGAATCACAGATGAGAAGTTGTCTTTGTAGCGGGGGTCGAGAAGGGTGAACACCCAGTAATCTGTGTTACCTAAAATGCATATAGTGCAAGGGTCGTGGGAAAGGCAGCCTAACATGAAGTCAGCCATGTGTGCCAGAGTACCAACAGGCAAGACGTCGATGTCAACTTCAGGATGACTCTCTATACCCTCATCCTCCCCCTCCTCCTCCTCTTCTACCCATCCACGCTGAACAGATGGAATTAAAGTTCCATGGGTACTGGCCTCTGTAGCAGAGGCAAGTGTATCCATCTCCTCCTCCTCTTCATGGCCCAATTCGCGCTGAGAAGACGAACTGGGGGAGGTCTGGCTATCACCCGGTGTCATATCCTCCCCCATTACCTCGTCTGCCACATTCAAAGCATCCTCCTTAATTGTGAGCAGCGATCGTTTGAGTAGACACAGCAGTGGAATGGTTACACTGAAAATAGCGTTATCGCCACTAATCATCTGTGTGGATTCATCAAAGTTTTTAAAAACCTGAAATCAATGCCCACTCCTCTCTTGTGAATAGTGGCAGTTGACTGGAAAGGTAACGACCATGTTGCAGCTGGTCAACTGCTCACAAAGCCTGGTCAACATGTACAACGTAGAGTTCCACCGCGCACAACAGTCGGTAAGCTGGAAGCTGCGGAAATGGGCACACTAGCATTGCGCCTTCACTTATAGCTCCTGCAAAATTGGGGTAGGTTTTGATAAACCACAGAACCACTAAGTTTAAGACGTGGGCTAGGCATGGAATGTGTGTCAGGTTGCTGAGCTCCAAAGCCGCCACCAAGTTACGGCCATTGTCAGACACAACCATGCCTGTTTCTAGGAAAACGAAGAGATTGTCCAGCTTCATACACCAACTCGTTCTTTATTGTATCAAAGCGATAAAAACAGCGGGATACATGTCGCGTCTACGCGTTTCGGATCTTTGTTACAAATACTGATCCTTAATCATGACAAAGCAACATTAGCAAAGCCACACATATATGGGCGAAGACACCAGCTGGAACCATTCAGCCTTAATTAGGTGCCGCCCACAGATATGTCCAAAGGCTATACACATACAGAGTGCTTAAAATGTCAATGCATATAAACATACAACCAATGAAATTAAACACATGCAAAGATAGAAAATAAAAACAAAAATAGTTAATAATGCAGGATCAGATCGTGTTTTTGATTAAGGCCCAGAGGTGCATAAGAACCCATTTTGAATATCCATAAAGATTCTCGATTCAGAAGCTTCTTGCGGTGGTCTCCACCCCTTATTGGAGGGGGCACTCGTTCTATACCCTGCACTACCATGCTCTCCACACTGCCGGCATGGATAGCCGCAAAATGTAAACTGGCTGCAGACACACCTCTGTCCCGAGAATGAGGGACATCAGAGATGTGCCTGCAAATCCTAATCTTCAAACTGTTTGTTGTGCAGCCAATGTATTGTAGGGAGCATGATGTACAAGATATACAGTAAACCACATATGGGGTGTTACAATTGATATATTGCCGTATGGGGAAAACTTTATTTTTAGAGAAAGACATTATTTCCTTTCCTACTGTCATGTGTGTACAGCAAGTGCAGATTTTATGGCCGCATTTAAAGCTGCCTAAATAACGTAACCATGTGTGTTGGAATTGCGGTTTATCCCTATACATCAATGGACTAAGTTTAATTCCTAATGTAGGTGCCTTTCGGGCTACACATTTTATACCATGTCCAAAAAGAGGCCGCCATTCTTCTTCCATGCAGAGTATGGGCAGGTGAGATTTGATAATCTTACATACCTGCGCATATTCCAAACTATAGTTGGTCACAAAAATGGGAGTGCTGGCATACATGTGCTTGTTTGAATCACAAGCTTTTGCTTCAGGAAAAAACAGACTTTTCTGAGAAAGACCCAATGCGTTCTGTTGGGCCCTGTTCAGACTATGCCTGGGATACTTTCTCCGAACAAGGCGGTCAGAAGCTGCCTGGAACTCCATTCTACATTTGTCATCCAGCGTGCAATTACGTCGTATGCGGGTGAATTCCCCCTTAGGTAAATTTTTTGTAACGTGAGGGGGATGACAGGATGTAGCGTGGAGAATCGTATTGCCTGCGGTTTCCTTGCGGTAGCTGGCAGAAATGACTTTATTACTGACTGCATCTCCTTGCAAATTGAGATCTAAGAACTCAATTGAGGAAATATCATATTTTACCGTGAATTTTAAGTTGTTACAATTTGTATTAAGAAATTCCCCAAAAAAAGTTATATCTGGAACATCACCCGACCAAATGAACAACAAGTCGTCTATGTAACAACCGTACCATTTTAGGGCAGGTGCCCAAGTGTTCACGGCAGAGAAAAGATATATATGTTCCCACCAACACATATATATGTTAGCCAAAGATGGGGAAAATTTCGCCCCCATAGAAACGCCAGTTAATTGCAAAAAATAACGCTGATTAAAAGTAAAAAAATTATGGCGTAATAAAAATAATACTACTTTGGCAACATATATACGGAAATTTTCAGGATGGTCTGAATATGCAGTTAGAAACCAGGTCAAGGCTTGTATAGCAAGGTCGTGTGGTATTACCGTATAAAGTGAGACTACATCTGCCGCAATCCAGCAAAATTTGGATTCCCATTTGAGGTCACTAAAGGCCTGAAGTACACTTCTGGTATCCTTGAGAAAACCCGGTATGGTCTGCACCAAGGGCTGTAATATGCCATCCACCCAGGCTGACACGCGCTCTGCAAAAGAGCCTATGCCAGAAACAATGGGTCGCATGGCAGGTGGAAAGCCAGGTTTATGCACCTTGGGTAATGAGTGGAAAATTGGACAGATAGGATGTAATACTTCCATATAATCATATTGTTTTTGGCTAATAAAGCCCTTACAAAGGCCCTCTTGCAGCAGCTCAGTGAGAAGCTTCTGAAAGGGGGGGGGTTGGGTTGCCAGATAATTCACAGTACGTGGAACGATCTTCCAACATTTTTATGTTAACGTCCCTGTAAATCTTTTTATCCAAAATGACAACCCCCCCCCCCCCCCCTTATCTGCTTGTTTAATGATTACATCCTGCATATGCTCCAGCTCCTGTAGAGCTGTACGCTCCTGTCTGGACAGATTATACCGACGATTACATGACTCCCCTGACTGGATTTTATCCTCAAGGGCATGCAAATCGCGGATAACCAGCTCTTGGTAGTGGTCCAAGGCTGTGGTGCGAGCATATATAGGATAAAAATCATTATTGCGAACAGCCAAATTAGTAATGTGGGAGGGACTGCTTATTGGGGCTGTATGCTGCTGTTGCAAAAAGGCTGCAGTGGTTAATTCCTGAAAGGAAAAAACCGCAGAGGACAATGGTGCAGAGGTATGAGATGATCCCAATGCATTTGACTTATCATTACAGGACATATCATCAACATTCTCGGTGGAGACATTGCTCCCAACATTAGTGGGGGACATCGTTTCATCTATGTTGTAGAAATGCTTTTTTACTGTGAGATTGCGGGCAAACCTGTTGAGGTCTAATATAGATATCTACATGACAAGATGGCGCAAAAGATAGTCCCCTAGATAGCACTTCCAATTGTACTTTATTAAATACCTTCGCCGATAAGTTGATGACTTGTAAGTCCTCTAAGTTTTGCGATGTCGGGACGGATAACGACCTCCTTTTATGTTTCCTTCCCGCACGGCGTTTTTTGGCCTGGTATATCCCTGTGTAGCTGAGGCACTAGTGGTTTCCATGGGGGTTGTTTCCTGATTGCCTGGGGGCAGAGACTCAGGTGCAGAATCAGATGACTCCAGGTCTGTGGAGCTGAAGGTAACATGGACATTTCTATTCCTGTTATATTTCTTATTGTTCTTTCTGTTGTTTCTCCTCATAATAGAACAAGGAGTGTCCATTTTAGTTTCCAACTATGTATAAACTGTATTTGTTTTATAATCCTGAAGATCACGGTTGAATTTATCCTGTTTGATTTGGATCAAATTATCTTCCAATTTGGTTAGATTGCTCTGTAGTTTGGAATCCAGATCTTTAAACTCCTGGGTAGCAGAAAGAGGAATGATACTATCTTGTACTGCTTTGATCTCCTCTCGTACAGTGTTGAGAGCTTCCTGATCATGTGTAGTAATGAGTTTCATTAATTTTAAGGAGCAGTCTGTAAGAATATCCTGCCATTTCAGAACAAACGCATCCGAATATATTGTGGTTGGTTTTTTTCGCAACCGCAGACCCCTGGGAATCATGGACTTGTCAAGATATTTTTGAAAAGTTGTAAAATCCCACCAAGTACGCATTTCTTTAGTGAGTAACACCTCTAATGAGGCCATGTGAATTCTGAGATCCAAAGACTCCTGGATTTCTTTATTGTCAGCATCAAAGATGGCATTAATCCTAGAGAGTCTTTCCTTGCAGTCTTCTATCGCTCTCAGTGATGTGTGAGACATGATGTGCAAGGTACAGCCGTCGCTGTTATAAAATCGCTATTGAATATAGACTCACGAGTTATCACGGGAGCAGCAAACCAGGATCCACAACGAACATGCAAAATCAGAAGATGTGGTGCGCTCACCGTGGAGGAAGGTGCAGCACGGACAGCGTCCAGATCCAGGACGCACCAAGATACTTGTAGGAAAACGAAGAGATTGTCCAGCTTCATACACCAACTCGTTCTTTATTGTATCAAAGCGATAAAAACAGCGGGATACATGTCGCGTCTACGCATTTCGGATCTTTGTTACAAATACCGATCCTTAATCATGACAAAGCAACATTAGCAAAGCCACACATATATGGGCGAAGACACCAGCTGGAACCATTCAGCCTTAATTAGGTGCCGCCCACATATATGTCCAAAGGCTATACACATACAGAGTGCTTAAAATGTCAATGCATATAAACATACAACCAATGAAATTAAACACAAGCAAAGATAGAAAATAAAAACAAAAATAGTTAATAATGCAGGATCAGATCGTGTTTTTGATTAAGGCCCAGAGGTGCATAAGAACCCATTTTGAATATCCATAAAGATTCTAGGTGGAGTGGCGAAGCCACAGCTCGGTTTGGTTCCTTATACCCTGCCACAGCTCTGTGGCGGTGTGCTGTTTGTCCCCTAAACAGATCAATTTCAGCACGGCCTGTTGATGCTTACCCACACCAGTGCTACGCTGCTTCCAGCTAGTGACTGATGGCTGACTGCTGTAGGAGGTGGAAGTGGAGGAGGAGGCCGTGGAGGAGGAGAAGTGGGGATTGGAGCCAGTAACATAGCTGCTGGCGGAGACCCTGATGGACGTAGGCCCGCAATCCTGGGTCCTGGGCATGAGTAGCACCTGTGCCATCCCAGGCTACGACTCACTCCCGGCCTCCACAACATTCACCCAGTGTGCGTTCAGGGAAATGTAGCGTCCCTGGCCACCAGCACTTGTCCATGTGTCCGAAGTGAGGTGGACCTTTCCAGTGAGTGTGTTGGTCAGGGCACGGGTGAAGTTCTGGGACACATACTGGTGTAAGGTGGGCATGGCACACCGTGAAAAATAGTGGTGGCTGGGGATTGCGTACCAAGGGATGGCCACCGACATCCGGCTGCGGAAGGCCTCAGTGTTCACAAGCCTAAATGGCAACATTTCAAGGGCCAGTAATTTCGAAAGTTGCGCATTTAGTGCTATGGCCTGTGGGTGTGTCATTATTTGCACCTGCGTTCAAATGCCTGTGTTATCGACATTTGGATGCTGTGCTGGGACAGGGAAATGGATGTTGTTTCTGACTGTTCATGCGAAGGTCCAGGTGCAGGGCGAGGGGCATCTGGGCCTCTCTTCTACAGGGGATTGGCCAGCAGTGCGTAACACAGGGGAAGTGCAGACAGTGGTGGGACCCGCAGATGCAGAGCTTGGACCCAGGCGTTCGGACCACTTATTAGGGTGCTTGGATGCCATGTGGTGGATCATGCTGGTGGGGGTGAGGTTGCTAGTGCACAGGTTGCAGACTACCACTCTTTTGTCATCTGCGCTTTCCTCAAAAAAGCACCATACTGAAGAACACCTGCACCTTGGCAAGGTAGATTTATGCATGGGGGTGCTCGGTGTAACGGTTTAGGGCCTGTTTGTTGTGGGCCGACATCTCCCTTTTGCAACCCCACTGCCTCTTCCAGACTGTTGGGGTGCTACGGCTCCCTCCCCCTCTGTACTGCTGTCCTCGCTTGGCTTTTCACCTTCCCATGTTGGGTTAGTGACCTCATCGTCCACCACCTCCTCTTCCACTTCCTCATTATGGTCATCCTCCTGACTTGACCTAACTACCACCTCAGTGATTGGCAACTGTGTCTCATCATCATCCACCTCGTGAAGGAATGATTGCTGTTCACCACCGTCATATTCTTGAGACTGTGAAGGGCCAAGAGGTTGTGAATCAGGGCACAATATATCAGGTACCTCTTCAAGCGTGCTTGGCGAGAGAGCCAAACCACGTACTGGCAATGAAAAGAGGTCATGTGAATATCCGAGTGTGGGATCACTTGTTTGGCCAGATGAGACATGGTGGGAGGAAGGAGCATCAGAGTGAGGATTCAGTTGAACTGACTATAGAGACTGGACTTCGTGGAAGAGAGGGTGGTGCTTATTCGACTGGAAGCATTATATTCTGCAATCCAACTGACCACCTGTTCGCACTGGTCCGACTTGGACAGTGTTGTTCTGCGCCACCCAGTTAAATTGGACATGAAGCTGGGTAAGGGGGTTTTTTTTTTTTTTTTGGTGCACTGGCAGCAGTCACAGTTTCATTGCGCCCAGGGCCACGGCCTCTGCTTGCACCATCGGCATCATGCCCACTTACCCCACCCTTTGTGCTTGTCTTCTTTATATTAATGGTTTTGTCTGTAGATGTGGCGCAGATTGTTTTACTGTCCGCTAAAAACATAGTTTTCTGATATAGGATAGTACTGGATACAGAAAAATACAGATTTTTGGCACTACAGTAGGCCACAGATAATGACATTTTTACAATACACACTGTATTGGCTTGCTATAATGTACTGGAGACAGAGAAATACAAATTTTCGGCACTACACTAGGCCACAGATAATGTAATTTTTACAATACACACTGTATTGGCTTGCTGTAATTTACTGTAGACAGAGAAATAAAAATTTTTGTCACTCTACTAGGCCACAGATAATGCAATTTTTACAATACACACTGTATTGGCTTGCTGTAATGTACTGGAGACAGAGAAATAAAAATTTTCGGCACTACACTAGGCCACAGATCATGTAATTTTTATAATACTCACTGTATTGGCTTGCTGTAATGTACTGGAGACAGAGAATTTCAAATTTTCGGCACTACACTAGGTCACAGATAATGTAGTTTTTACAATAAACACTGTATTGGCTTGCTGTACTGTACTGGAGACAGAGAAATACAAATGTCTGCCACTACACTAGCCCAGAGATAATGTAATTTTTAAAATACACACTGTATTGGCTTGCTGTAATGTACTGGGGACAGGGGAATACAGATTTTGAGCATTACACTAGCCCAGAGATAATGTCATTTTGACAATACACACTGTATTCGGATGTAGTTCTATATTGGATACAAATTTGTCCCAAATAAAATTTATTCTCTGCTGGAATACTGTATATACGGTTGTGGCCTAAACGCACACACAGATGTGCCCAAAACTTGTTAACTATGGCAAAAGTATAAATCACTCTCTGCTGGAGTATTTAATATAATGGTTGTGGATTGAACGCACGTGCAGTGTATATTTCAGTAGCAGGCACACTGTAGTGAATAAGCCCCTTTTTATAATGTCTGCCCAACACACTGCTTTATGATGGCGTATTGTAGATGTCTTTCTCTCTTTTAGAAGTTAAAAAAGCAATTTTCAAGCCCTGCGATTTTCTGTCCCTTCCTGGTGACGCCTGTCCCTGATAGTGCTGAAGCAAACCCCTTCTTAAAAAAATAAATAAAAAGGTGCTGCACTGCTGTCAAACACACACTCTAGTCCTTAAAGGACTATTATGTCATTCAATAAGGTTTTTGGAGTGAAATCAGTAAGTTTAGAGCAAAACACTATCTGTCCCTGCCTACTGTCTGCTCTCCCTGACGCTGAATGAGCCGAGCGCCGGACCTCAGCTCCTATATGAAATGGTATCACGTGTTCCGGCCAGCCAAAAAGTGTAAAGCTTACAGCTAACATTGCTATCGCCTTACACTGAGGGGAATTACTTACCTGGATCTTCATCGGCTGCTTAGAATGCGCCAAACGTGCGGGGAGGAGACTCGAGCAATGCGACAAATACACGTGGTGGCGGCACCGAGCAGCAAGCATAGCGATGCTCGACCTGAACCAATACTCGGCCAAGCATGCTCGCTCATCACTACTGGCCATGCTGACGTCCTCCAGCGGCTTGATGAAAAAATCCCACAACGCCGAGTATGGCATTTTTCCCCCACCACTCCATGCTGACTGCCTGCTACAACTGGCTCTGTGAACCCGTGCGCTGCCACTTCTTTTGCGACAGGTAGAATCCTACGTAGCAGACGGTTTACCCTGGGCATGTTTAGCGCCAGACCTCCCACTGATGGCACCCTGCTGACCTATGGCCATGCTACCACCCTGCTGGCTCAGACGCTGCCTCTCGGGGAAGCTGCCACCCTCTTCCCCTGATGATAATGAAGCCCCCTCTTTACCTGACTTCCATGTGCGATCGGCTACATCATCATCATCTACTATCTGCACGTCATTGATATTACCCTCACCAGTCTCAGGGCCTCATGCCTGACCACTCGCAACACCAGCTCCCACGTGACTCTCACCATCTCTACTTGCCTCCTTCCAGAGAAAGCAGGAGATCTATCCTCCATAACTTGGCTGGGCAGCAGCTGCTGACTGTCCTCAAGAAGATCGTCCACACTGAAAAGTGGTGCTGAGCTGACATCATACAATTATTATTATTTATTTTTAGAGTGCCATTCATTCCATAGCGCTGTACATATCATAAGCAGTGCACATACATAATACAGGCAATTGCCTTAAGCATGAACGAGACAAGTTACAGACCGTTACAGAAGGATAGAGGGCCCTGCCCGTGAGGGCTTACAATCTACATGGTATGGGGGATGGAGACAGTAGGCGAGGGTGAAGCTGGTCATGGCGGTATAGAGGCAGCATTGTCACTGGTCGTAGGCTTGTCTGAAGAGGTGGGTTTTCAGGTTGCTTTTGAAGGATTCCACTGTAGGTGAGAGTCTGATATGTTGGGGTAGCGAGTTCCATCTTGGAGGCGAGTGTGGGAAGAGGTGATAAGAGGAGAGGAGAGAAGGAGGTCCTGTGAGGATCGAAGATTGCGTGTGGGGATGTATCGGGAAAGTAGCTCAGAGATGTAGGGAGGGGACCGATTGTGGACGGCCTTGTATGTGTTGGTTAGTATTTTAAACTGAATTCGCTGGGCAATGGGGAGCCAGTGCAGGGACTGGCAGAGGGGAGATGCAGAGGAGTAACAGGGGGGGAGAGATGGATTAGTCGGGCAGCAGAGTTGAGGATAGATTGTAGGGGTGAGAGAGAGCTAGATGGAAGGCCACAGAGGAGAATGTTGCAGTAGTCTAGACAGGAGATGATGAGGGAATGTACAAGCATTTTTGCCGATTCAAAGTTGAGGAAAGGGCGGATGTGGGAGATGTTTTTGAGTTGGAAGCGGCAGGTGGTGGAAAGGGCTTGGATGTGTGGTCGGAAGGAGAGGGCAGAATCCAAGGTCACTCCAAGGCAGCGGACTTGGTTGACCGGGGAGAGTGTGCAGTCATTGATTGTGATAGATAGGTCTGTTGGAGGGAGTGAGCAAGATGGGGGAAAGATGATGAATTCTGTTTTATCCATATTAAGTTTTAGAAAGCGAGAGGAGAAGAAGGAGGATATGCGAGATAGGCATTGTGGGATTCTGGATAGTAAGGTGGTGATGTCTGGCCCAGAGAGGTAGATTTGTGTGTCATCAGCATATAAGTGATACTTAAAGCCATGGGACTCTATAAGCTGTCACAGGCCGAAGGTGTAGATAGAGAAGAGCAGGGGTCCTAGGACGGAGCCTTGCGGGACACCAACAGAGAGGGAGTGAGGCGAGGAGGTGGCGTGAGAGTGGGAGACGCTAAATGTCCGGTCTGTGAGGTATGATGTGATCCAAGAGAGGGCCAGGTCAGTGATGCCAAGAGATGAGAGAGTTTGTAACAGAAGGGAGTGGTCGACAGTGTCAAAGGCCGAGGACAAGTCAAGGAGAAGGAGGACAGAGTAATGTTTTTTGGTTTTGGCAAGTAGTAGGTCATTGGTGACTTTGGTGAGGGCAGTCTCGGTTGAGTGATGGGGTCGGAAGCCAGATTGTAGCCGGTCAAAGAGGGAGCAGGAGGAGAGGTGAGAGGACAGTTCAGAATGGATATGTTGCTCAAGTAGCTTTGAGGCATATGGAAGAAGTGATATGGGGCGATAACTGGACAAAAAAGATGGGTCAACTGATGGCTTTTTGAGGATGGGTGTAATGGTAGCATGTTTAAAAGCAGAGGGGAAGAGACCAGAGGTTAGTGATAGGCGGAAGAGATGAGTTAGGGCTGGGATAAACACTGTGGTGAGGTTAGGGATGAGGTGGGATGGGATTGGGTCGAGAGCACAGGTGGTGAGATGGGATTTGGAGAGTAGAGTGGAGAGTTTTTCTTCTGTAATAGCGGAGAAGCTGGTTTTGGGAGAAGAGGACGGAGCAGCTGTGTGGAGGGTCTGTGGAGACTGTGTGTTGAAGCTTTCTCTGATGTTGACTATCTTTTGTTTGAAGAATGTGGCGAAATCCTCAGCTGAGATGAGAGTAGAGGGTGGGGGCGCTGGTGGACGGAGAAGAGAATTAAAGGTGTTAAAAAGTTGTTTTGGGTTGTGGGATAGGGAAGATATGAGAGATGAAAAGTAGGCCTGTTTTGCATCAGCAAGTGAGGATTTGAAAATGAGGAGGGATTGCTTGTATGCGGTGAATTCATCTTTAGAATGGGATTTCTTCCATCGCCGCTCTGCAGCCCTGGAAGCTTGTCTGAGATTTTTATTGGGGCAGATGATGTTTAAACAAACATGGTATTATGGAAAAAAAATGCCTTAACTAGGGAGGATCCCTGCCCCTTTCTATACACACATTACTATCATAAGAAACAGCGGCTTGTTTTTAACAAGCATCCAAAAATGATGTGCTAACAGAGGGCAGATTGCCTGCCATAGTTAAAATCACATAGGAGTTAATTGTCAGAAAAACATTGTCTTGATTTAGATGATCTTGGAAAAATGATCCTTTATTTGGGAGCAGCAGCAGTACAATGTGGGTGTGGAAAGGGTAAGGAAAGGGTAATAGTGGCAGCAATAGTAGCACTGCATGGAACTGTAAATGTAGCAAGTAGAAGTATTTGCAGCTGTTTATGGGTATTTGTAGAAGTAGTAATGGAGTGTATGTAGCAGTAATGGAAAAGATAGTAGGGTGATTAGCAGCAGGGAGTATCAGTTGCAGCTGCATATATTGCATATATATATATATATATATATATATATATATATATAACACAAGAGAGATCAGCAGCACAGCTAAAAAGAATAGGGATGCAATTCCTCTGGCCGCTGACTAGGCAGTCCTTGGCGAATATATTCCTTCAAAGATGAGGCAGCACTCCAATGATCAGTGCAAATAACGGACCCGCTTCATTTTCCCATTGCAATTTTTCAACTGCTCCTTGCAGTCATTATCAAGCAAGATAATGACTGCAAGGAGCAGTTGAAACGTTGAAATGGGAAAATAAAGTGGGCCTGTTATTTGCACTTAACATTGGAGTGCTGCCTCATCTTTGAACGAATATATATATATATATATATATATATATATATATATATATTGTATTCGATAGATTCAAAGAAAAGGGACGGCAGCACTCCTTTCAGAAATCCGTGTAGAGTTTATTAACAGAGTGACAGCAACGTTTCAACCGCACAATGCGGTCTTTGTCAAGCCATACTGTGCAATGCATTCAGTGCAGTTTATAAAGGCGGTGTTACATCAACAATTAATCGTGCAATTAAAATTCATGATTGATACAATAAAGTGCATGTGCATTACAAAATTCATATTCCTTTCTATAATCAAGTTTCAATACGTGCCAAAGTTACAACAGAGCAATTATATTCATGTGTCATTATTCCGCTTAGTGAAATTACACTTTACATGTGGATCCCAAATATTCAAACTCACGTAGATCAACGCGCGGTCCCCGTCAGCAATTAGCTGACGTCACACCCCGCGTGAGTCACGTGACTACAACTCTCTGCATATGCCCACTTCAATCATGGCAAACAGCCTTTGTCTTAACAACTGCGCATGTCACAGAAACGCCAGTACCGCCTCTCTCTCACATCATCTCAAGCGTACTACTCCATTGGTCCACATGCGGATACTTGCGGTCGCTAGGCAACAGTGCCGAGGCGTCGCCGTCTCGGCCCCCTCACCCAAAGGAGGGCACTGTTCCACCCGCCGATCTAAGCAGGAGGAACAGCATCCAACATCGCAACCCGACTGTACCCACCTTTCTGACATGGAATGTTGGATCCACCAATCAGTGTGAACCCCATCCCCCGTCAGTTGGCCACAGAGTCTCAAAACATACATGTTTCAAAACGGGCAGGTACATAGCTAAAAACATGTAACCAAACACACAATCACAAGAGGTAAAATATCCTCATAACATAGAATATACTGAAGTGGATTTAGTAATGCAGAAAAATGCAATGTACATATATTAATTGGTGGGAACATTGATCTCGAATCAGCGCCGCATCTAGTGAGGATGCCCATAGTAACTTGCTTGAATAACCAATCTGAAAAAACAATAAAATAAAATAATTAGACTCAGTCTGAATGCAAACATTACACCAATGATCTATGGAGTCAAAAAAAATTATTAGTGGTACCGGTGGGTCTGTCAGAATCTCATGCAATTTTGAAGTCCACATTGAGACCCCTGGGCTTAAGGGTCTGCAATGTGTAGATCCAAAAAAGTTCACGTCTCTTCAGGATCTTAACCCTATCTCCCGCTCAGCGTGAAACCAAAATCTGCTCTATGATTCTGAATCTCAAGTCCTTTTCCGTATGCCCTGCTTCTTTAAAGTGTTTAGATACAGGGAGATCCATTTTTTGTTTCCTGATGGAATATCTGTGGTTATTTAACCTTGTTTTCATATCACACGTGGTCTCGCCTACGTACCACAGGTTACATGGGCAAGAAAGAATATATATCACATGGGTAGAGTCACAGGTTAAATACTGTTTGATTTTGATTGTCTTATTCGTATTCGTAACAGGATTAATAAAATTGTTGCCACGTAGCATCAATGAACAGTTGATGCATCCGTGGCACGGGAAACATCCAGTGCGATTTGAGCCAAAATATGTACCGCAATCAACCCTATTTGAACCAACATCAGATTTAATTAATCTATCTCCTATGGACCGGCTCCTCCTATAGGAAAAAAGAGGCAAACCTCCAAATTCTGCCACTGTCGGAAAACCACTCCTCAAAATACCCCAATGCTTCCGAACTATCTGTGCAATCTGTGGACTCTCCATACTATACTCTGATACAAAGGGAATTCTCTTTTCTTCTTTTATCCTAGGCCTCGACTCAACCTGATTACAGACCTTAGACCTGCTCTGTGTAATCAATCTCTGGGGATAACCCCTCATTTTAAACTTCGCTCCCATCTCAGAGAACCTCCGTTCTTTTATAGTCGGATCCTGGACTATCCTATCTATCCGAGTAAATTGACTGTAAGGTAACGACCTTATCATGGGCTTAGGGTGATGGCTCTCATATTTCAATAACGTATTTTTGTCTGTGTTCTTAACAAACAGATCAGTACATAAACTATCCCCCTGTATAGATACCTCAGTGTCCAGGAATTGAATTTTCTCCACAGAGTAGGTCATAGTAAACTTGACACTCGGGTCAATGGCATTAAGAAATTGGTGGAACTCCATGAGGTCCTCTGTGGCGCCCACCCAGACCAGGAAGATGTCATCTATGTAACGCCAGCACACGGCTGAAGTGGTGGCTCCCATAGATGAAAGATTCCTCCAAATGGGTCATGTAGATGTTAGCATAGGTGGGCGCCACATTGGACCCCATGGCTATATACCGTAATTGTACATAAAACTGATCCTGGAAAAGGAAATAATTTCTTGTAAGAACAAACTGTAGTAAAGACAGAATAAACTGTCTGCACTCTATTGTATATTCAGTCCTAGTCAAGCACTGTCTCACCGCCTCAAGTCCTAATGTGTGCTGTATAGATGTATAAAGACTGCACACATCAAAAGAAACAAGCAAAGCTCCAGCAGGTATTGTCAGATGACAAATTTTAGTCAAAAAGTCTGCTGTATCCCGAATGTATGATTTAGCCGAAATGGCAAAATAACGTAAAACTTTATCTAAGAAAGTGGTTACATTGCAAAACAATGACCCCCTCCCGGACACTATAGGGCGCCCGGGAGGGGCTGTCAAGGACTTGTGAATCTTTGGCAAACAATATAAAATTGGAGTCTGTGGTTTATCACAAAATAAAAACGTAAACAATTTGTCATCAACGATACCCGCTGTGCTTGCCTCAATTAACATCTGCTTCAACTCCCTGAGTAGGGCAAACTTAGGGTCATGTGGTACCCTTCTATATACGTCATCATCATTCAATTGAGTATAGATTTCATGTATGTAATCCTTGGTGTTCATGACCACAACCCCACCACCCTTATCGGCCGGCTTGATGGTGAGGTTGCGGTCAGAAGCCAAGGACTCTAGTGCGTTTATCTCCTCACATGTCATGTTCGGATGAACCAAAGCATAGTCCTGTGCCTCAATCTTCAAGGCATCCACATCTCTCTTCACAGCCTGAAAAAAAGTATCAATTGCCGGATGGCTAATGTTTGGTGTAAAATCACTCTTTAGAAAAAGCCCCGTATTTTGCAGCGATAGTTCTGAAACATTCGGATTCCGAGTAGTTGAGGAAGTCACATGATCCAGAAACCAAACTTTCAACTTAATGGAGTATAAAAAACCTAAAAGGTCCAGCTCCAAGTTGAACCAATTGGTTCTGGAAACAGGGCAAAACGATAAACCTTTGTTCAAAACAGATTGTTGAGCCTCATTTAAAGTAGTAGAAGAAATATTTACCACGATATTTTCTTTTTGTGGTTTGTCCTGGTTCTCTGGGATTTCACAGTTCTTCCTCTTCCTACATCTGTGATGATGTTGGCCTCCCCGTCTGGTTCTTTTGGGGCTGGATCTTTTAATAAAAAAGGAGCAGAGGTAGAATTGGAAGACATATTCTCATAAGCAGTGACTTCATTAACAGGGTCATGTGCTTTTCTCTGTTGTTTGGAGGGAGTCCTTTTCTCCCCCCCTGGACGTCTAACCCTTTTTTGATCTCCTTGCCAGTTGTATATATAACCATGTAGATAATCATCAGAGTCTCTTAACCATTTTCGCCGTTTTTTCTCTTGTAGATCATTTTTGAATTTATCAAAATGGCTTGAACATTGTCCTGTATATGTATCAAAGTCCTCCACCGACAACAATTGCTGAAGCAACTCCTTATTGTTCTGGACAAACATCTATGCTAACATCTACATGACCCATTTGGAGGAATCTTTCATCTATGGGAGCCACCACTTCAGCCGTGTGCTGGGGTGGTGGCGTTACATAGATGACATCTTCCTGGTCTGGGTGGGCGCCACAGAGGACCTCATGGAGTTCCACCAATTTCTTAATGCCATTGACCCGAGTGTCAAGTTTACTGTGACCTACTCTGTGGAGAAAATTCAATTCCTGGACACTGAGGTATCTATACAGGGGGATAGTTTATGTACTGATCTGTTTGTTAAGAACACAGACAAAAATAAGTTATTGAAATATGAGAGCCATCACCCTAAGCCCATGATAAGGTCGTTACCTTACAGTCAATTTACTCGGATGGATAGGATAGTCCAGGATCCGACTATAAAAGAACGGAGGTTCTCTGAGATGGGAGCGAAGTTTAAAATGAGGGGTTATCCCCAGAGATTGATTACACAGAGCAGGTCTAAGGTCTGTAATCAGGTTGAGTCGAGGCCTAGGATAAAAGAAGAAAAGAGAATTCCCTTTGTATCAGAGTATAGTATGGAGAGTCCACAGATTGCACAGATAGTTCGGAAGCATTGGGGTATTTTGAGGAGTGGTTTTCAGACAGTGGCAGAATTTGGAGGTTTGCCTCTTTTTTCCTATAGGAGGAGCCGGTCCATAGGAGATAGATTAATTAAATCTGATGTTGGCTCAAATAGGGTTGATTGTGGTACATATTTTGGCTCAAATCGCACTGGATGTTTCCCGTGCCACGGATGCATCAACTGTTCATTGATGCTACGTGGCAACAATTTTATTAATCCTGTTACGAATAAGACAATCAAAATCAAACAGTATTTAACCTGTTACTCTACCCATGTGATATATATTCTTTCTTGCCCATGTAACCTGTGGTACGTAGGCGAGACCACGTGTGATATGAAAACAAGGTTAAATAACCACAGATATTCCATCAGGAAACAAAAAATGGATCTCCCTGTATCTAAACACTTTAAAGAAGCAGGGCATACGGAAAAGGACTTGAGATTCAGAATCATAGAGCAGATTTTGGTTTCACGCAGAGCGGGAGATAGGGTTAAGATCCTAAAGAGACGTGAACTTTTTTGGATCTACACATTGCAGACCCTTAAGCCCAGGGGTCTCAATGTGGACTTCAAAATTGCATGAGATTCTGACAGACCCACCGGTACCACAAATAATTTGTTTTGACTCCATAGATCATTGGTGTAATGTTTGCATTCAGACTGAGTCTAATTATTTTATTTTATTGTTTTTTCAGATTGGTTATTCAAGCAAGTTACTATGGGCATCCTCACTAGATGCGGCGCTGATTCGAGATCAACGTTCCCACCAATTAATATATGTACATTGCATTTTTCTGCATTACTAAATCCACTTCAGTATATTCTATGTTATGAGGATATTTTACCTCTTGTGATTGTGTGTTTGGTTACATGTTTTTAGCTATGTACCTGCCCGTTTTGAAACATGTATGTTTTGAGACTCTGTGGCCAACTGACGGGGGATGGGGTTCACACTGATTGGTGGATCCAACATTCCATGTCAGAAAGGTGGGTACAGTCGGGTTGCGATGTTGGATGCTGTTCCTCCTGCTTAGATCGGCGGGTGGAACAGTGCCCTCCTTTGGGTGAGGGGGCCGAGACGGCGACGCCTCGGCACTGTTGCCTAGCGACCGCAAGTATCCGCATGTGGACCAATGGAGTAGTACGCTTGAGATGATGTGAGAGAGAGGCGGTACTGGCGTTTCTGTGACATGCGCAGTTGTTAAGACAAAGGCTGTTTGCCATGATTGAAGTGGGCATATGCAGAGAGTTGTAGTCACGTGACTCACGCGGGGTGTGACGTCAGCTAATTGCTGACGGGGACCGCGCGTTGATCTACGTGAGTTTGAATATTTGGGCGCATGCGCCCTTTGCGATGGGGAACGCTGACCTCGTTATGGCGCGGAAGCATATTTGTGAGTTTGTCCTTGTTTTTAATTATATGCACTTTTTCACCTGTGGGAATAATTTGGCAATTATACTGAGATCCACATGTAAAGTGTAATTTCACTAAGTGGAATAATGACACATGAATATAATTGCTCTGTTGTAACTTTGGCACGCATTGAAACTTGATTATAGAAAGGAATATGAATTTTGTAATGCACATGCACTTTATTGTATCAACCATGAATTTTAATTGCACGATTAATTGAATGCATTGCACAGTATGGCTTGACAAAGACCGCATTGTGCGGTTGAAACGTTGCTGTCACTGGGTTAGTAAACTCTACACGGATTTCTGAAAGGAGTGCTGCCGTCCCTTTTCTTTGAATCTATCGAATACAGGACTTTGTTGTGGTTCGTGGACTGGATTTGCACCCGTCGTTACAGTGTGCTGTTCCTCATTTTTTCTATTTTATATATATATATATCTATATTGCACAGAACATAGCCAGGCAGACAGATGAAGTAGCACGATTGGGGACTGTCAACAAGGACAAATTTTTTCATTGGACTCAGCCAGAAGTGTGAAAATCCTTGCGGATCCAGACCTCATTCATTTTGAAAAAGATGATATTTTGTATATTGGAGGTGGAAAACTCGGTCTGTTTAAGTGGGACAACACCACCTGCCATGTTGAGAACCCTCTCTGAGATGACACTGGAGGTTGGAGAAGACAGAAGAGACAGAGCAAAGTTGTCCAGTTCCAGACACTGTTCCAGTCTGCCTGCCCAGAAGTTCATGTGATTGGGGAACATGGTATGTGCTGGGAAAAGGCTCCCAGGTCCTGTCCAACAGACAATCCTCATCTTTGTTATGCTCACCCTATCTAACAATTTTATCAGACTGTCATATGTCATCATGGGCTCCTTGGCCCACCCTCTCAATTCCCTATTCTGTTTTTTGCCCCAAGTACCACGTCCCTAACGCCACCACCGAGACTTCAAGTGCCACTAATACTATAAACACCACCACAGATATGCATGGGTTCCCTTACTCCACCTGAAACTCCTCCTCATGGTAGTCCATGACTAACAGACTGTTCTCACACAAGTGATCAAGAGGGAAGATATCCTGAATATGTCCCATTACACAAAAGGTTTTGTTGCCTCTTCTTTGGAAAAAAAGAAGGAGCTCTTCAAGGAGGGACACTGAAGACAGAAAGGATGCAACAGAAAGGTTTATCTGGGGCTACAAGGAGAAGAAGCAGGATGAATGCTGAAACTCCTGACTTCAAGGCATTGTTCAGACTCAGAAGTGACCTCCACATCATTCTGCTGTGATTGAGAGGAGTAGTGAGCCATCCAGTCCACAATCTCATCTTCTTTGTTCCCCTAGCAGTCCAAATGCTGACTGTTCTTGTACAACTGATTAATGGAACACATCAGGAACATCTTCCTTTTCACCCGGGCGTTGCCTCTCAGGAGAACCAAAGGCTCCCCACTAGGAGCCTCAGTGAAGACAGGAATCAGAAAATGAATTCTTCTATCCACCAAATTAACCCTTAGGATACCGGAGGTTTTTTGATTTTGCTTTTTCATTTTTCTTCCCTGTCTTCCTGGAGCCAGTTGTACTTTCTAATGCCGCCATTTAATATGGCATACAATATAGTGGAAATTTCGAAAAAATTCCAAATGGGGGGAACTGGAAAAAAAAACAATTCCTCCACCGTTTTACAGTCCCTATGTTGTTCCCTTAGCGGCAAAACTGACCTGTCCTCTTCATTCTCTGGGTCAGTACAATTACAACAATACCACATATATTTAGGTTTTATATCTCTAAATACTGTAAAAATAGTGTGTGTGGGGGCTCATTTTCTTGCGGGACTATCTGTAGTTTTTTATTGGTACCATTTTGGAGTGTGTGACTTTTTGATCACATTTTATTGTATTTTTTGGGTAAGAGAAGCAATGGAAAAATAAAGAATCGGACATTTTGATAGTTTTTTTTGTTACGCCATTCATCATCGTTGAAAAAAAATATTTTTTGTATTTTAATAGTACTGGCATTTTCAGACATGGCGATGTCCATGATGCTTATTTTTTATTATTTGTGTATTTATTTTTTTATTCTAAGGAAAAATTGGTAATTAAAATTTTTATATTTTTTTATATTATTTTTAAACTTGTTTATGTTTTTGTAGCCAGTCTAGGAGGCTACCATGTTCAATACTTTTTTTATATTTAATATTACCATACTGCGAATAGCAGCATAGTAATATGTGAATTGCAGACAACTTAGGAATTGCAGCTGTAATATGCTGGGTTTCTTCAGAGAGACCCAGCCTATTAGAGTGAATTACCAGAATCCCCAATTGGCGCATGAGGATGCTGGTATTAACGAGGAAGTGCTCGCCTCTAGGTTTTTCACTCTTTAGATGCCGTGATCACATTAGACCACGGCATCTAAAGGCTTTAATGACCGCAACCCGCAATAATCAAATGTATTAGACCAGGGGTAGGGAACCGCTGGCTCTCCAGCTGTTGTGAAACTACAACTCCCAGCATGCATACTTACTCTACTCTTCTCTGAACTCCCATAGAAATGAATGGAGCATGTTGGGAATTGTAGTTTCACAGCAGCCAGAAAGCTGGAGGTTCCAT
The DNA here is from genome assembly GCA_033119425.1 of Bufotes viridis. Lineage (NCBI taxonomy): Eukaryota > Metazoa > Chordata > Amphibia > Anura > Bufonidae > Bufotes > Bufotes viridis. The sequence goes on from CM065590.1 coordinate 7,609,683, forward strand.
ATCCCTGTATTAGACAGTCTTCACTCATATATTAACCCCTTTATACCCACATATGATATTTTCTATGTATGTATGTTCCTTGTTTCATATTTCCTTATAGTGACCAAAGTCTGAGTGTAGGACCGAAACATCAGAACTGAAAGTCACATGTGAACTCATGTAATTCTATTTTTGCATCTGATTTAATGGAGTATTTACAATAACAGATATTTTACATGCATCAGACTCAAAAGAGTGCAGTGGTACTTCAATATTACTGATCGTGGATTACATTAACCCCGTATTGCACCTCAACACTTGGGACATCGAGTTCAACCCAAAATCTTACCTATAGCCTCCCTGAGGCAGTCTGAATAAGTTACACAATGACACACCCTACCGTTTCTCAATAAACTGTGAAACAATTATAAACCTAACTAGCTTTTGTCTTTTCCTCACTGTAAAATAACCTCTCTAACACTAAGTTGTGTTCTGTGTTTTAAGGGCTCTTTCCTCTATTTCACAGATGAGCTGCCCTCCAATGTATAATACCAAATGCCTTGGCAAATACTGTCTGGAATATTATAAATGGCCTATAACACATTTGCTTACACCATAGCTGTAGTCCTCCTGAATGGCTGAGTCTAACTCCTAGGAATTATGGGGAAGCCAACTGGGATGGGGTCATGTTGTTATCCTTCTCCATCATCTTCTCTTGTGCCCTGTATATCAATATGGGAAATGAGAAATGCATTTTGAACAAATTATGCAGGATGAATCCCAAAAAACATAGATTTGCTAGAAACCAACTTTTTGGGGGGGGGGAGTCAGAACATTTCATTCCTGCAGAATCAATTTGCTTGTCTCTACTATGGACTTATTGTGTATTAAGTTTCTGTCTTAGTTATGATGTGTTCTTTTTCCTATTTAAAACAGGAAACCAACTTGACTGTAGTCACTGAGTTCATCCTCCTCGGATTTCAGGGTGGCAGAGCCTTCAGAATTGTGTTTTTCTGTCTTCTCCTTGTGATTTACTGTGTAACATTACTTGGAAATCTTCTGATCATGGCCCTGGTTTTCTACACTAATAACCTCCAATCTCCCATGTACTTCTTCATCTCACAGCTGTCTATGAATGACATCTTACTGACCACAGATATTGTCCCCAACATGCTATATATTCATAGTAATGATAATGGGACCATTACTTTCTCTGGTTGTATCACTCAGTTTTACTTCTTCACTGCCTCAGAAATCTATGAGAGTCTCCTCCTCACTGTCATGTCTTATGACAGATATTTAGCCATATGTAAACCCTTACATTACTCTTCTATAATGACCAGAAATCATTGTGTCGCTTCAAGTTTCCTCACTTGGATATACAGTTTTTCAGTTTCATTAATTGACACCATAACAATATCTCAGTTGTCCTTCTGTAAATCTAATCTTATTGACCATTTACTCTGTGATCTCGCTCCCTTATTAGAAATCTCTTGCTCAGATACATCCATCGTTCGAGTAGAAGTTTTTGCACTCAGTGTTAATGTGATCATCCTTCCATGCCTACTGATTATAGTGTCCTATCTTTTTATACTGGGTACAATCCTGCGGATCCAATCGGTGTCTGGCAGGCAGAAAGCCTTCTCTACTTGTAGCTCCCAGCTAATAGTCGTGGCCATATTTTATGGAACCATGTTCGGTGTTTATTCAGTCCCAGTAAAAACACAATCAATGAGCGTCATTAAAGTCTTATCCCTACTTTATACAGTGGGGACTCCTTTGATGAACCCTGTTATATACAGTCTGAAGAATAAAGATATCAAGACAGCTTTACGCAAAACAATAAGGAAAAACATTTATTTTTGACATGTAACGGCTATTTCATGTGTATAGTTAAAAATTATCAGGCGAGGCTAAAGGCACATCGAGGAGACAACCTGAATCCTGTGCTCCGCTCTCACTGCAGAAGTAATTGTCACATTATAATAGCCAAGCTCATCTCTACTTAGCCAGCTCAAGTCTCAAAGTGGCCTCTAGAAACTCACTAAATTCTTCACTACTACTGTCTCTGACACTTGGAAACACATGGCGCTTCTGTGCATTATGACATTTCTTCCATTATAGATACTTCATAGAAGGGTACTTCAATAAAGATTTAAAGTATAACTTTTGTTTTGGTTTAGTTTTAGTATTGTGTAGGGACACGGATGTGCAGTATTTTTGTAATATTCTTTATTAGGTGGAAAGGTGTTTCTTTCTACTTGAAAAGAGGGTGAGGGAGTTCCCTCTGTCTCTCCATCAGCCCCATAAGCTGTGATGACAGGGGGCTGATGGCTGCCATCATGACTGCTCTGTTTCAATGCATGTATTGTACTGCATTGAAACAGGCTTTAGGCGCCCAAAAGTTGAAGTCCCATAGTGGGACTTTTTTATTTCACCTCAGAGCCTCTGCAGTTGTCGGCCAGTGCCGTATGAATAACCAAACTAGGGCTCACATGCTGCGCTCCTAAAGCCATATTGTGCTCCTTCCCTTCTGAGTCCTGCTGTGTGCCCAAACATTAGTTTATGACCACACATGGGGTATTGCCATAATCAGTGTGCCGGCTCCTTCATGCGTTCACCCGTGCACTCAGTATCTCTTTCTCTGGGCAAATTTATTCAAGGCAGAGAGCAGTAGCACTCCGCTATGCAACGTTCTCAAGAGTCCTCATGATGTGTCAGCAATCAAATTTAAACTCTATGAAGGTTACACTCATTGGTTAGCTTAAAAACATATTGTAATAATCGTTATATAAAGGGACAATGGATCAACTGTAATCTCAATATGAAAGGTGCTCACTAAAAAAAAGGCCCACCTATAGCCAATAGAAGTAGTAAATAGTGCTAATTATGTATTTGAGGGGACTCTTAATATCTGGGTTTGAAATCATATTTATTTACTGTTTATATATTGTACATCTTGTACAAGGCGATATGTGTCTAAAAAAGTATCTAATCAGAATGTGTTCATAATATTAGAACAACATAGTATCCAAAATGCCAGATATAAAACAATGCTGTCTGATGGTATCAAAAGTGCCAAAGAGATAAGGCAGTGCTGCCTAATTATATACCAAGCAAATGAGTAAGTTGAAGGCATAAAGGTATAGAAAATATATATAAAATATATTAAAATGTGGGGGTATCTGAGGTATAAAATCAGAGGTATAAAATCAGACCCTACTTCAGGTTCCCCCAAGTGGCGGGATTTCAGTGGTGAAAAGATATCTGTCCCAACTGTAACTGTCTATTTGTTTTGCGGCCTTAGAGTTCAAACATACTGTGCTGCCAAAGGAGAAATATTCTTTACTTTACCAGTACCTTTAGTTGTATGTGGCCGGACAGGGGGTGTTGTATGCCGCTGCTCCTGCTGAGTTTGTCCTTCTTGTGCGGGTGTACTCGCCGTTCTGTTCCGTTCACGTGTTGCATGTGGCGTCCCACGTGATACAGGAGGCCTCCGCGTCACAGCAGTCAGCTGATCGGGATCTCCAGAGTTCTCAGGAGAAACTTCAAGAGGCTGTGTATAGTTGGATATTTTGATTATTTCCCCGATAATCACTGGGGAGCTTTACTGATATCTTTTTTATGGATTTTCTTTTCGGTACTATTCCTGATTTCACCAAACGCGTTTCAGTGCTTGCTAGCACCGTCATCAGTGGTGAACAGTACTTGCTTTATCCAATACTGTTATAGGAAAAAGGAGGGAGAAAAGGCAGATGGGAAAAAGGGGGGGGGGTGGTATCCCCAGTTCGTATGTGGCCATTCATAAAACACGGACTTGAACAATAGTATCATGTTGTAGTTATGAGGTTGAGGTAGATGAGGTAGATAAATAGATTAAAACTAATAAAAACTTATTTTTTATTGTTTAATATATAAAAAAGGAAATGTATAAAAAATAAAAAATGAAGTAAAGAATATCTGTGATATAAGAAAATATATGAAAAATATGAAAAAATCAGATAAAAATAAAAAATATATAAAAATATATGAAAAAGTATATATATATAGGGTCACTAGTTGTATGGATATCATGTCGTACTGAGAGAGATCATCATGTGTTAACAGGAATATGTGTTGATAGGGGTTAAACTTTTTACTGTATCTATTTTCACTTACGTTGATTGTCATAAGTGAATAATGAAAAGGATTGGATAAAGCAAGTACTGTCCACCACTGATGAAGGTGCCAGCAAGCACCGAAACGCGTTTAGTGAAATCAGGACAGTACCACAAAGAAAATCCATAAAAAAGATATCAGTCTAGCTCCCCAGTGATTGTCGGAGAAATAATCAAAATATCCATCTATACACAGCCTCTTAAAGTTTCTCCTGAGAACTCTGGAGATTCCGATCAGCTGACTGCTGTGACGCGGAAGCCTCCCGTATCACGTCGGACGCCACATGCAACACGTGAAAGAAACAGAACGCCGAGTGCACCCGCACAAGAAGGACAAACTCAGCAGGAGCAGCGGCATCCAACACCCCCTGCCCGGCCACATACAACTAAGGTACTGGTAAAGTAAAGAATATTTCTCCTTTGGCAGCACAGTATGTTTAAAATCTAAGGCCGCAACACAAATAGACAGTTACAGTTGGGACAGATATCTTTTCACCACTGAAATCCCGCCACTTGGGGGAACCTGAAGTACGGTCTGATTTTATACCTCTGATTTTATACCTCAGATACCCCCACATTTTAATATATTTTATATATATTTTCCATACCTTTATGCCTTCAACTTACCCATTTGCCGTGGTATATAATTAGGCTGCATTGCCTTATCTCTTTGGCACTTTTAATACCATCAGACAGCATTGTTTTATCTGGCATTTTGGATACTATGTTGTTCTAATATTATGAACACATTCTGATTAGATACTTTTTTAGACACAAATCGCCTTGTACAAGATGTACAATATATAAACAGTAAATAAATATAATTTCAAACCCAGATATTAAGAGTGCCCTCAAATACATATTGTAATAATCAATGTTGCAGTAGAATCTGACAACCACGGTGGTGGATAAATTCTTTGTCTTCTATTTACAAAAAATACATTTAAATTGCAGAGTTCATTTATTCCCTTTGGACTTCCTCTGCAATAGTATTTTAGAATTAACCCCTTCAATGCTTTCTACTTGTTTCAATATTTGCCATTTTAATTCACTGACATTATGCTGTATTTTATAGAAGTATTGGGCTACACTGGCTCCTCCATATGATTTTAGAAGGTCTTTCGTAGTTCTCTTTTCTTTCTGAACTTCTAAATTGTTTCTATATTATCATCTAGTTCTTTCTGGAAACTGTCAAAATCTTCTTTAGTTTTATTTTCTTTCTTGGAGATTTTCGGTTTTGACGATCTGTGTTTGTACATTATCAATAGCTATCTGCAGCCTTTGAACAGGTAAAACATTAGATCTAGTGAGTTACCACCGCTGAACATAAATCGCGTCAGTCTTTCTCTTGACATACCACTGCTGAAAATAAATTGTGTCAGTCTTTCTCCTGAGCCAAAGTGCTCACTACTCCCCTTGAAATTAAACTCCTTGGACGAGTTGTTTCGAAAATGGAGTCACTTTTTGGGGGGTTATACTGTAGGTGATGCATTAGGAGGTCTACATTTGGGACATGACATCACAAGTCAAATCTGCCCTCCAAAATCCATAAGGTGCTTATTCCCTTTTGAGCCCAGCCATGTGCCCATTCAACAGTTTATAACTACATATGGGGTGTTTCTGTAAACTGCAAAAATAGGGTAATAAATATTAAGTTTTGTCTGACTCATATCACTTGCTTTGTTACAGGTAAAATGGATTAAAATCTAAAATCTGCAAAAAAAATATATCACTTCTATTTTCCTTTAATTTTTGTAGAAGATGTAAAGAGTTAACAAAGTTTATAAAATCATATTTGAATAACTTGAGGGGTGTGGTTTCTAAAATGGGTTAATTTAATGGTGGTTTCTATTATGTAAGGCAAAAAGTGAAGAAAAGGTTCCAGCTTCAACGGTGCAGTACAAAATAGGTTTATTGAAGCATATAGCTTTTCCAGTGCAGGTAAAAAAGACTTAGTCTACGCGTTTCGGACCTTTACATGTTGGTCCTTAATCATGACATGATTAAGGACCAACATGTAAAGGTCCGAAACTTGTAAGAGCCTTCTGCTTCTCTGCATCTGTATGGGCAGGCAGGTGCTTGGAATACTCTTTTAGTCTGGTGTATGAGAAATTATACATCGATGTCACGCTGAACAGAGTCCATTGTTTTTGAAGGAGCAAAGCAGCCTGTGCCGGATCAAGAGTTTCTTCCAAGGGGGTGCACTGCGGTGTTTTTCTTTTAGACAAGCTTCGCAATGCAGACCGTCAACGTGCAGAGGTCAAGCTTCCGGGAGGATAACTTGGGCTGTGAAAATGACCACTCCTTCGTGCAGAGGACCTACTTCAGGGGGTTAACACCCCATCGGTTGGTGTTTGCATATCCTTGCAATAATGATGTTCCCGTTTGCTGACTGTAAAGAGAGATCTTGACAGACAAATGTATCTAACTCTACCGCCATCTTTCTAGGTGCCACGTCCCCAGTCCCCTGACCAGACAGATTTACCACCATCTATTCCTGGACATGAAGCAGTGGGATGACATTGTTCATCCCATAGTCCTGGCGACTGATAAATAACGTGGCCTCCTCAAAGGGCCTGAGCAAACTGTCACGAAGGAGCTGCCACTGGCTGACGTTGAAGTTACAGTGGGGAGTACTCCTATCCGCTTGGATCATCAAGAAATCGTTGATGGCCTTTCTCTGTTCATATAGTCAGTCCAACATATGATGGGTGGTATTCCAACAGGTAGAAACGGCGCATATCAGCCTATGTTGGGGTGCCATTCTGCCGCTGCACTGACTGGGGATCCAAATTGCCATTATACTGCTCTGTAATTCCAGCAAACCGTTCTTCTTATTGGGGTGCAAATGCCGTTTGATAAAGCCATTAACAGGGATTAATACAAGAAAATATTTCTATGTCTTATTTGCCCTTGTGCGATGCAGTTATATGCCTCTATTAGTGGGAAAAAAGGGCTTATTAGCCGTTGTGTGGTCAAGGGAGAAAATAACAGCCATTTTTGTTGTCTATTAATGGAAAAAGTTAAATATATTTGATGCTCAGCGGAGCAGTTTTCTGTTTTAAAGCCCTTTTTTGCGTGTATTAGTGGAAAAAGAAAAAAAAAAAAAAAACGTTTGCCGCTCAGCAGTGCAATTGTCTGTTCCAAAGCCAAAAGAAAAAATATTGTTGCTGCTCAGTTATGCAGTGATATATTCTGAATCCCAGTTTGCCGTGTATTAGTGGCAAAATAAAAATATATTTGCCATCCAGCGTTGCACTTATCTGTTGAAAAGCCTTTTGTGTAAAAGTAGAAAAAAATTAGGGCCTAATTGCCGTTCTGCGGTGCAGTGATATATTCAGAAGCCCAGTTTGTCATGCATTAGTGGCAAAATAAAAATATATTCGCCGCCCAGCATTGCACTTATCTGTTGAAAATCCTTTTGTGTAAAAGTGGAAAAAAATTAGTGCCTAATTGCAGTTCTGCAGTGCAGTTATATATTCAGAAGCTCTGTTTGCCGTGTATTAGTGAAATTAAAAAAAAATGATATTCGCCGTTCATCGTAGCATTTATCTATTTAAAAGCCTTTTCTGTAAAAGTAGAAAAAAATTAGGGCCTATTGCCGTTCGGCGGTGCAGTGATATATTCTGAAGCCCAGTTTGCTGCGTATTAGTGGCAAAATAAAAATATATTCGCCGTCCACCATTTCACTTATCTGTTGAAAGCCTTTTGTGTAAAAGTGGAAAACAATTAAGGCCTAATTGTTGTTCTGCAGTGCAGTGATATATTCAGAAGCCTAGTTTGCCGTGTATTAGTGGTGAAATAAAAATATATTCGCCGTCCAGCATTTCACTTATATGTTGAAAAGCCTTGTGTAGTGTAAAAGTGGAAAAAATAAAGCCTATTTGCTATACAGATGTGCAGTTAAATGTGGTAAAGGCTTTTTTGCTGTGAAATTTTTTCTGTGAAAGACTTTTTGGGAAATTTCATGGGTGCCTGTACACCTCATTTTGCTATTTGGACCAAATTACTTAGTAGTAAAAAAAATTCTGTGACACAAGCATTTTTGGGGAAAATTTATGGGTGATTGTAGACCTCCTTTTGAGGTATGGGCCAAATTACGTAGTGGTGAAATTCTTTAAGTGACACAGGCTTTTTTTGGGAAAATTTATGGGTGATTGTACACCTCCTTTTGCTGTATGGGCCGAATTTCGCAGTGGTGACATTTTTAATTTCAAAGCAAACTCTGCTCCTCTGTATCTCTTGTGAAGTCAATGTCTCCAAATCTGGTTGTCAAGTGGTTCCTTAAGTCTTCCACCCATCTGCAAGACATCCTAAAAACAGCAAGGAAACTTTGCATGCACTACAGCCACTCATAGACCGCAAGTACACCCTCCTTTAGCTGCAGTGGCAGTATGTGTGACTCTGTTCGCTCAGGCAAACCAGGGGCAGAACAGCGTGGGAGTGATGAGAGGGGTTGCAGATGGCTTGCATACAGCACATGCCTCCAACATAATTCTTGGACCTCTACATAAAAATAATGTATTTGGTGTAAATTGCACAAGGGGCATAATTGGAGACATTGACTTCACAAGAGATATAGAGGAGCGGAGTTTGCTTTGAAATTAAAAATTTCACCACTGCGAAATTCGGCCTATACAGCAAAAGGAAGTATACAATCACCCATAAATTTTCCCCAAAAAAGCCCGTGTCACAGAATTTTTTTTACTACTAAGTAATTTGGCCCAAATAGCAAAATGAGGTGTACAGGTACCCATGAAATTACAAAAAAAAAGTCTTTCACAGAATAAATTTCACAGAAAAAAGGCCTTTACCACATATAACTGCACCGCTGTATAGCAAATAGGCTTTATTTTTTTCCACTTTTACACTACACAAGGCTTTTCAACATATAAGTTAAATGCTGGACGGCGAATATATTTTTATTTCACCACTAATACGCAGCAAACTGGGCTTCTGAATATATCACTGCACTGCAGAACCGCAATTAGGCCTTCATTTTTTTCTACTTTTAAAGAAAAGGCTTTTAAATAGATAAATGCTACGATTAACGGCGAATATCATTTTTTTTTTTATTTCACTAATACACGGCAAATAGAGCTTCTGAATATATAACTGCACTGCAGAACTGCACTTAGGCTCTAATTTTTTTCCACTTTTGCACAAAAGGATTTTTAACAGATAAGTGCAATGCTGGGCGGCAAATATATTTTTATTTTGCCACTAATACATGACAAACTGGGCTTCTGAATATATCACTGCATCACAGAACGGCAATTAGGCCCTAATTTTTTTCTACTTTTACACAAAAGGCTTTTTAACAGATAAGTGCAACGCTGGACGGCAAATATTTTTTTATTTTGCCACTAATACACAGCAAACTGGGATTCAGAATATATCACTGCATAACTGAGCAGCAACAATATTTTTTCTTTTTCCACTAATACACGCAAAAAAGGGCTTTAAAACAGATAACTGCTCCGTTGAGTATCAAATATATTTAACTTTTGCCATTAATACACAACAAAAATGGCTGTTATTTTCTCCCTTGACCACACAACGGCTAATAAGCCCTTTTTTCCCTACTAATACAGGTATATAACTGCATCTAACAAGGGCAAATAAGACATACTGTAGAAATATTTCCTTATAATAAACCCTGTTAATGGCAGTATCACACAGCATTTGCACCCCAATAAGAAGAACGGTTTGCTGGAATTACAGAGCAGTATAATGGCAATTTGGATCCCCAGTCAGTGCAGCAAGGTGTAATAGGATTGTTCCTCTTACCCAGGCTGTAACCTGCCCTACTGAACCCTATTCTACATAAATGCTGGTGGAATGATTCCTCCCTATCCTTTACCTACAACTTGAGTAATCTTTCCCTGCACTTGCAAATATTATTTTTCTTTTCATCCCAATCAAGTCTTTCCTATCACTGTCCCTAGCGCCTGCAGACATGTCTCTCCCTGCACTAAGTACACTGGTAAATGGCAGAATCTAAGATGGCTGAGGCTATTTATAGGGATGCAACATCACAGGGCTGGCTGCTGATTGGTTGTGGGCATGTCAGTATTCGTTATCCCGCCTTCCCAGAGTTCCTTGCCCCATGGCCTCACAGGTGTAGCAGCCACGAAGTGCGAGGAAGGGAATTTTTCCTGAAATTCTGATCAAATTTCACTTCTTCAGCTTCGCTTCGCTCATCTCTAATGTTTTCCCCTAAGGTTGAACATTTAGTACAGTTAAACTTGATTCCATTGAAAAGTAAACTGAGTTAAAAAACCACAGTCTGTCTTCGAATTCCTTTATCCAGAGCGGACAGAATATCCCTAGTAAAGATGGTGATATTACCCCAACTCGTCTATATCCCTAGTAATTCCCCAATATGGATACGTTTATTAAATTCATCGAGAAAATTATTAATGATTTACTCTGGGGAAGAAAGCAAGTAAGGCTTAAACTTGAATACCTTTATAAGCCAATATAACAGGGAGGGCTGAACCTTCCTTATTTTAAGGGCTCTTTTATAGCTGCACAGATGTGGCTTTATTGCCATTGGGAGGAAAGCTCACTCTGTAGGACTCTGCTTAGAAGATCCTCATATGATAACATGTTCACGCTATTGGAGTCTGGGCGATTATTCAGTGCCCGACAAGAGTATAGGTAGTCTAGAAAATTATTTACTAAAACATGGGGTATAGTGTTGATCGAGTACCAATGTGCTCATGTGCTCGGGATGAAAACTTTACGATGCTCGGGTGCTTTACAGAGCACCCAAGCACAATGGAAGTGAATGGGAGAAGCCGAGCATTAAACCAGGCACCCCCTGCTCTGAAGAGGGGAGGGTGTCGGGACTTTAGTTTGGCTTAGGAGTTCTTGCTCAAACTCCCTATTTAGCTATGTCCATATATGAAGTCAGTGCTTGGGGACACCCAAGTGTAATTAAATCTAATTTCTGAAACGTTTCTGCAGGATTCGAACTCACAGCTTCTACATCACAGCCAAGAACTTTAACCACTACAATATAGAGCTGCATGGCCACTTACTTAAAATAAATTAATTAATTAAAAAAATATATATATGAGACGTCTGCTGTATAGGAACACTTACTAGTAAGATCTGAGTCAGAGGATTAAAATCTCTCAGCTTTTTAAACTCTTATTGGAAGCACAATTTAATAAAACATGCTTCTCTGGACAAAGGGCCAGGGGGGCTGAATTCTTTATTAATCAATTAAATAATAAGGGAAATATGATGGTTAATTTAAGATTAGTGTCATGCAATTTTAATCACGTTTTGGTGCAATTTAATATATTACATAGTATATATGTCCCGCCAGTATGGCTTAATAAGCGTGGTTTGAGAAATACCTCTAGTTTTCCACAGTGTGATTCACCTGGGGCTGACTATTTATATATGTTTCGGTCCCGTATTATTAACAGAATATTGGGGAGAAATTGCTAAACTTATTACTAGAGATTAGCAAATTTCTCAAAAATTCGATTTGGCCGATTCAATTTCCCGGAAACATTTGCTTCAATACAAATTCATTTGCGAAGAATCACATTAAAAAAAACTGATATTTCCAGGCTGCATAGAGCCTTTATCTGGGTGTAGAACACTGTGCCTTGCAGTAACACGCATAGGAAGTGTGCTGAGGTAGTGAAATAATACTGTGAGTCAGTATGACATGCAGAAGACAGGTGTCACTCTTAGAATCAATGCACACTTCACTTATTTGGGCAGTCACAACGCCAAAACCGACCAAATAACTCAAGTATTAACTCAGCCTTATAGGTCGATGTTAATGTAAGGAAGAATTGCACTCCTTTTATACTGTCATGCTGATTCCACATAGATTTCTACAGAACCTGTTCTAAACGATTATACAACTAGACAGAGTGGAGAGGGTGGAGAGGGTGTCAGCAGTAAGTTTGTGTTGATGTCACTGATTATTTTGCCCTTCCTCTTATCCGTCAGAACACTCACTCGTCCTTCACTCGGTCAGCATTTGTAATAATAATCCATCAGTATTGCTAAAGCACAAAATAATAATGTTATATTGTAAAATCCGGTGTCTCCATGATAAATCTGCAGCATGGGGGCCCTGTGTGGCTTCTACACACTTTCAAAATAATCCTTCAGCGTGGCAAATAGATGCCAGATGACCGGGACGCTCCATGACCTTCCAAGGAGATGCTGTCGGGAGCAGTGGTTCATTTCTGAGGCGTCTGTATAGTGCAGGCGGAATCCGAAGACCGTCTCCATCTCCGTACACCACAGCATTACCTCCTTTTCATTTCCATGATGACTGGGAACCCGTGATGTTTTCACAGGACGAAGAAACCGGGGCCTGCTTGGTTTGTCTGAATTTCGAGTAACTTTGCAACTCTTCCGGGCTCCAAGATATCTTGAACCTTTGTCTTCTCATTGTAGCTACTGTGGCATGCCAGTCCGCAGGGGATACATGTGAGGTACACGATGGGCTGATGGGAAATGACAGTTCATAGGTTTTACTCACGGTTAGCAGAAAGCCTCCCTGGGCGGCAGCGCAGTGAAGGGGAAGACAGCATGAAATCCTCTGGGGCACGCTTTGTGATAGGGAAGCACCAGCCAAGATGGTGGTTGAGGTGCCCTGATGTTAATGGTGCTTAGGGTGCTTGTGGCGGCTTGGTCCCTTGATGGTATTTGTCGTGACGCCAGTACCGTTAATGGTGGTACAACCAATTATAGTAGCAATATTGAGGAATGATGTAGACAGTGGTAAGATACAACTGACAACTTTTAATGTGACTGGTTTTGGTTGCAGCATAAACATCCAGACAAAATACAGTCTCTGGGTATATAGAGTAATTCTGTTGAACCACTGTTAATAGGTTTTGCTAGGTCCTGACTCAGGCTGTGGTGAAGTACGTTTACACTTACTGGTAGGTGACTCCGTTTCTGGTCCCTTTTGAATCCAGCGAAATTCTGGTGAGGTTGCCGGTGGCTAGTAAATCCTTTACCTTTACTCCAAAAGGTCTTTAATGCCTGGGTAGCGGCTATTACCCTTTGGTTTAAGTCCTTTTCCACTTTGTCCCTTCTTGGACTACACTTCACTCCTCAGCAGACTCTTTGCTTGATCTGCACACAGACATTAACTACTGCTAACTGACTAACTACAGACTAGGCCTGAGCTGGGTTAGCTATCCCAGAGTGGTGCCATCCCCATCTAGTGGTGGGATGTATAAATTACATTGAACCAGCCTATGAACAGGGATTCAACAGGTGTATAATTGCAAAATGACATGCAATACAGCAATGGAAATAAAGCAATACATTTGCAATTGCCACATGTCTTGAGTGGGACGCTGCACTCCTGGAGGCCTGTTCATGCCAGGCAGGTTTCCCCCAGAAGTATCTTGGTCGATGAACAGCCAATGCCTCACTTGCAGCAATCTTCACAGGATTCGTCTCCATGCTTTCTCCATTGTAACACCACGTCATTGAATAAACAGAAGACTGGCTGATTCTCTCCTGTCTTAGGCAATATGTAATTTTTATTAGTAAATTCAATAAATATTTAGTATTAAATTGAACAAAAACTTGAGTTAAATTATAATAAAGTATACTTAAATTCACCAAAACTGACCAAATAACTCAATTATGAGCCTTACAGTCAATGTTAGTGTCAAGAAGAAGTGCACTCGTTTTACACCGCCGTCAGCTGATTCCACGTAGATGCTTGTGAAATTTTGGTTGTGGTGGCTCTCTCCCAATCAACTAAAGTATGGTGCCTCAAACCTAGAAGAGGGAACACCCACCCTCTAAAAATGAGTAATTATATAGCTAAAATTGGGTGAGCACTCATACATTCGGCATCAAACTGAATTATAAAAAGTTTTTTAATATGATATATCAATACACTTTAATATAATAAAAAATAAAACATAAAACAATAAAAACAAAGGACAATAGTAAGATTCCGTATATTCAGTGATTGTATTGACGCAGGAGGCAAATCTGTAAGTATGCACAGATTTGTAAATGTATAATATAGCTGAGCTTGGTTTGCTCAGATCCTGCGTCAACAGAAAAACCGATATTACGTGTAGGCAATCTCCTTTACACCTAATAATTATCCAAAGTACCACTTGGAGTTCTTTGCGACAAAAAATCGCCAAAAAAATGCGCCAAATGCTGGGCCAAAAAACGTAAAGTCTATAGCTGTATGTCTCTGAATATCCTATATAACCGCAGAAGACTCTATGCGTTGGTAATATATATGGACAGCCAAAGTCTCTAGAAAAGTGTGTCTCAACAGATAACTTCTCGATCACCGGTAAATCGCATCATGTTATATATATCTGTTTTTCTTCTGAAGAGTCTCTGTTTTGTGTTGGTATTTCTTACTTCCTTCCCTGCAGGTACATATATATTCCTGTGGCTTGGCGAGGGGCGAGCGGAGCGGATCGTCCGTCGGCGTCTCGTGTGGCACTATGGATAATTATTAGGTGTAAAGGCGATTGCCTACACGTAATATCAGTTTTTCTGTTGACGCAGGATCTGAGCAAACCAAGCTCAGCTATATTATACATCTACAAATCTGTGCATACTTACAGATTTGCCTCCTGCGCCAATACAATCACTGACACTGGGTTCAGACCTGAGCGTTTTGAAGCCTAGCGTTTTTGGTGCGTTCAAGACTGGCGTGTAGGCGCGTTTTTTCAAGCGTTTTGGTAAATAGTGTAGGCGCATTTGACGCGCGTTTATGTGATTGACTGCATAGTTGGCCAATGACCAAACAGCCCTCCCTATATAGTTTGGCCAATCTGAGGTGTGAATTTTGAAAAACGCGCGTCCATAGGCGCGTTTTACGCTGCACAAACGCCCGAACAACACGCCTATCGCGTTTCCCATTGAAGTCTATTAGCACCAAACGCTCGAAAAAAGCCCGAATTAACGCGAACATACTTGCTTATGCGTCGGACGTTTATAGGCGCCTATGAACGCGCATAAAAACGCGCAAGTGTGAACCACCCTCATTGGAATGCATGGTTCCTTTACTGTTGTGCGTTTTTATGTGCGTTCAAAAGCGGCGTTTTACGCGAAAGTGTGAACTGAGTGTGAATATACGGAATCTTACTATTGTCCTTTGTTTTTATTGTTTTGTTTTATTTTTTATTATATTAAAGTGTATTGAATTATCATATTAAAAAACTTTTTATAATTCAGTTTGATGCCGGATGTATGAGTGCTCACCCAATTTTAGCTATATGATTCCACATAGATGCCTACAGAACCTGTTCTATTCAATGCTTATACAAGTAGAGCCTCCTAACAGAGTGGAGAGGCTGTCAGCAGTAAGTTTGTGTTGAAGTCACTGATTATTTTGCCCTTCCTCTGATTCGTCAGAACAATAATCCATAAAAAACAGATCCTGTCTGTGGAGCATATGCCTTCACTCGGTCAGCATTTGCTCAATAAACTTTAGGGTTTTTGGTACCCGGTCCCGAACCCCGACATTTCCATAAAAGTTTGCATTCGTGTTCGGTGTTCGGCGATTTTTTGGCGCTTTTTGAAAGGCTGCAGGGCAGCCAATCAACAAGCGTTTCACTAGTCTGCCCTTAGATGCCATCACAGCAATGCCTACTGATGGCATGGCTGTGATTGGCCAAGGGCAGCATGTGACCCAGCCTCTATATAGGCTGGAGTCACGTAGCGCCGCACGTCACTCTGCTCTTCTTAGTGTAGGGATAGGACGCTGCTGCTGCTGTGAGGAAGAGATTAGGGAAGATTTCAGCTGAACTTGGTGGTGTTCAATCTTCAAACTACAGAGATTATTGAGGGTGCTATGAGCCCAGTGACACTGAAAAATAAGTGTAATCAATCTGCTAGTTCGGTGGGCGTCAGCGCCCATTTTTGCAAGTGCAGTGCCCTTGCAACTGTATGTGAACTGCATGTGTGTCAGGGACATTACTTTAATTCGGTTCTGGTAGCTCAGTGGAGGACAAATTCCCTTTTTTGGCCATTCAAGTACCCCTGCGGCCTGCAGTGCATACCTGGCAGTGAAAATTATTCAATTACATTAGTCTGTCATACCTTTTTGTGCCCTAAAGCGATTTTTTATCTGTCTGCAACAGGCACTGCATATCTAACAGTCAAATAAAACCGATTAATACTGCAGTTACCTCGCTGATATAAAAAAGACACTTTTTTGGCAAAATAGTAAATTTACAGGCTATGCTGCATTTTTGACAGTCCAATTAAAACTTTACATTCTGCAGTTACATTGCTGCTATAAAAAAGCACATTTTTTTGTGCTAGATAGCAAATTTGCGTGCTATGCTGTATTTCTGACAGTCCAATACAACCGTAACATACTGAATTTACATTGGTGCTATAAAAAAAACCACACTTTTTGTGCAAAATAGGTGACAGGGACGTGAATTTGTAAAACTCGTCTGTTCCATTGGTGGGTGACATTTTGCCAGTTTTTCCGTATACAAACCCCTGCTCTGCATAGGTGACAGGGAGGTAAATTTCTAAAAATTGTATGTTACATTCTTGGGCCATAAAGTACCCCTGCCCTGCATACCTGACTGGGAAATATACTCTGTAAATTAGGTGTCCTTTGCATAACAGACCGGGAACTTAGTTCATTAGAAATTGCGGTCGCATTGTTGCCTCATATAAAGCCTTTTTTGGCTGTGAAGCCAGAGGTAGTCGCAAACAACAATATGTTTTGTTTTCTTTGTTTTTAATAAATTTGGGTAGACCCCAAAACATTGGGAAATATAAAAAAGAAAGCAAAGAGAAAGTGCACTGGAGTATAACAATGGCTATGTGAGGCCGGTACACATGTCTATTCTGCATAAGGTACGGACAAGTCCTGTGGGATCCATGCGTGGTTCATTTTAATGAACATGAGATTGTCCAAGTTGGCTGTGGACAGGCGGCTGCTCTTGTCTGTGATAATGCCTCCAGCCGTGCTAAACACTAGAGTTGAGCGAACACCTGGATGTTCGGGTTCGAGAAGTTCGGCCGAACTTTACAAAAATGTTCGGGTTCGGGAACATTGGGGACCCGAACTTTTGGGCACTAAAAAGGCTGTAAAATAGCCCTGGAAAGGGCTAGAGAGCTGCAAAAGGCAGCAAAATGTAGGTAAATCCCCTGCAAACAAATGTGGATAGGAAAATGACTTAAAATAAAATAAATAAAAATTAACCAATATCAATTGACAACTTGGAGGAGGAGGTGGAATAGGAGGTTGGGGTGGCGTCAGGTGGGAATGCTATAGGAGTTGAAGTTCTCATCACAGCCAAAAATGATTAATTTCTGCCTGCAGCTCCAAAGGCCTCATTCACAGACTCAGGGCCATGGCAACCATACATGGGAGTTGTAGTTCACATCACAGCCAAGAAGGATTCATGTTTGCCAGCAGTGTCACAGGCCTCCACTCACACACTCAGGGCCTTGGCAACCATACATGGAAGTTGAAATTGTCATCACAGCCAAGAAGGAATCATGTCTGCATGCAGGGCCACAGGCCTTATTCAAACATTCAGGCCCACGGGACCCACAAAGAGGAGAGTTACAATCATGCCAAATCAGTATTGATTTCACCCAGCAGTGCCACAGGCCTCATTTACTAATTCAGGAGGACCATGGCACCCGCAAATAGGAGAGCGGTCCTGTAACAGCAACACAGGCCTTAGGTCAACCTGCAATGAAACAGGCCATTATCATTTATGTAGGCCCCTGACACCGAGACAGAGGAGAGGACATTTGACAGTAAAAAGAGTTAAATGTCTCCCACCAAGACAGCAAGCAATTAAATGAAATATAGGCCCCAGACACCCAGATAGAGTAGAGGTCATTTGACATCAAAAAGAGGATAATGTCACCCACCAAAGCAACTAGCGATTATCTGAAATGTAGGCCCCTGGCACCCGGACAGTTGAGAAAGGTCCCATGGCAGTAAACGAGGCATAATGTTACCCACCATTGGAACAGGCCAGTTTCAGTAATTTAAGCCCCAGCACCCAGACAGGTCATTTGACGGCAAAAATAGTCACTTTTAATGTCACGCACCAAAGCAGCAGGCGATTAGCTGAAATGTAGACCCCTGGCACCCAGACAGAGAAAAGGTTCATTAAACCTGGTGTTGCCCCCAAAAATAATGGTACAATAAAAAAAAAGAGGATTCAATAAAGAAGTTCCCTGGAGTACAAGCATGTATGGTTGAGGGCGAGGCAGTTATAAATGTATATTCTGCACAAGGGAGGGACAGGTCCTGTGGTATCCATGCCTGGTTAATTTTTATAAACGTCAGCTTGTTCACGTTGGCTGTGGACAGGAGGCTGCTTTTGTCTGTAATGACGCCCCCGGCCATGCTGAATACACGTTCAGACAATACACTGGCCGCAGGGCAGGCCAGCACCTCCAAGGCATTAAAGGCTAGCTCTGGCCATGTGGACAATTTGGAGACCCAGAAGTTGAATGGGGCCGAAACATCAGACAGTACGTGGAGGGGTGTGCAGACGTACTGTTCCACCATGTTAGTGAAATGCTGCCTCCTGCTAACACGTTCCGTATCAGGTGATGGTGCAGTTAGCTGTGGCGCTGTGACAAAATTTTTCCACATCTCGGCCATGCTAACCCTGCCCACAGAGGACCTGGCTGTGACACAGCTGTAATGGTGACCTCTTGCTCCTCCCCTGCTTTTGCCTTGTTCTTCCACTTGTCCCCCCGTGTCAGTTGGGAATGCTCTCAGGAGCGCATCTACCAGCATGCGCTTGTACTCGCGCATTTTCCTATCACGCTCCAGTGCGGGAATTAAGGTGGGCACCTTGTCTTTGTACCAGGGCTCCAGCAGGGTGGCCACCCAGTAGTCAGCACACGTTAAAATCTGGGCAACTCTGCTGTCATTGCAGAGGAACTGCAGCATTTAGTCGCTCATGTGTGCTATGCTGCCCAGAGGTAAGGACAAGCAGTCCTCTGTGGGAGGCGTATCGTCATCGTCCTCCGTATCCCCCCAGCCACGCACCAGTGATGGGCCCCAGCTGCGTTGGACGTACTGTGGGACAGCCACCGCTGTCAGCTGTTTGAAGCTGTCTATGTCAACCAGCCTGAATTACAGCATTTCAAAGGTCAGTAGTTTAGAAATGCTAGCATTCAGGGCAAGGGATCGAGGGTGGCTAGGTGGGAATTTATGCTTTCTCTCCAAGATTTGTGAGATGGAGAAATGAATGCTGCCGTGTGACATGGTGGAGATGCTTGGT
The DNA here is from genome assembly GCA_033119425.1 of Bufotes viridis. Lineage (NCBI taxonomy): Eukaryota > Metazoa > Chordata > Amphibia > Anura > Bufonidae > Bufotes > Bufotes viridis. The sequence continues at coordinate 7,629,082 of CM065590.1, forward strand.
AATGGAGGTAGTGGCGTTGGTGGCACATCCTCTGCTTGCTGGGTGGCAGGTGCCAACGTTCCTCCAGAGGCGGAGGAAGAGGCCGAAGCAGCAGCAGTAGATGGAGCAGGAGGGGCCTGAGAACTTTCTTGGTTTTGAAGGTGCTTACTCCACTGCAGCCCGTGTCTCACATGTAGATGCCTGGTCATGCAGGTTATGCTAAGGTTCAGAACGTTAATGCCTCGCTTCAGGCTCTGATGGCACAGCGTGCAAACCACTCGGGTCTTGTCGTCAGCACATTGTTTAAAGAAGTGCCATGCCAGGGAACTCCTTGAAGCTGCCTTTGGGGTGCTCGGTCCCTGGTGGCGGTGGCCAGTAGCAGGCGAACTCTCTTGGCGGCGGCTGTTCTGCTTTTGCACCCAGCTCCCTCTTTTGCTACGCTGTTGGCTCGGTCTTACCACTGCCTCTTCCTCTGAACTCTGAAAGTCAGTGGCACGACCTTCATTCCATGTGGGGTCTAGGACCTTATCGTCCCCTGCATCGTCTTCCACTCAGTCTTCCTCCCTGAACTTCTGTTCGGTCTGCACACTGCAAAAAGACGCAGAAGTTGGCACCTGTGTTTAGTCCTCATCAGAGACGTGCGGACTCTGATGAGTTAGTGTTTCCATGTCCTCATCAGGAAACATTAGTGGTTGTGCGTCAGTGCATTCTATGTCTTCCACCGCTGGGGAAGGGCTAGGTGGATGCCCTTGGGAAACTTTGCCAGCAGATTCTTCAAACAGCATAAGAGACTGCTGCATAACTTGAGGCTCAGACAGGTTCCCTGATATGCATGGGGTGATATGACAAACTGATGGGCTTGGTTTTCAGGCACCACCTGTGCGCTTTCTGCAGAAGACTGGGTGGGAGATAATGTGAACATGCTGGATCCACAGTCGGCCAACCAATCAACTAGCGCCTGTTCTTGCTCAGGCCTTATCATCCTTAGAACGGCATTAGGTCCGACCAAATATCGCTGTAGATTCTAGCGGCTACTGGGACCTGAGGTAGTTGGTTCACTAGGATGTGTAGCTGTGGCAGAACAGCCACGTCCTCTCCCTGCACCTAACTAACAACACCACGACCTTTGTCCGCGTCCGTGTCTCTTACTAGATGTTTTCCTCATTGTTACAGTTCATCAAGCACCACAATAAGAAAAAACTTATTTGACCCAATGTATTGAGTTCAAATTAAGGTCTTTTTTTTTACAGGCACCTAACACTATCTGCCTATTTATTTATGTAGCGTATTACACTAATACAGGCACAGCAGAAATCACAGATTTTGGGGAATATCAACTGTAGGCCTAGTATTTAGGCCCTGGCTGAAAGGTATCCTATTATGGACAAAATTACACTTGGAGATGCACAATAGCGGGTGCAAGTATATAGAATTACGCTTTCAGGCCTTGTATTTAGACAGTGTAATATACCCTTTTATGGACAGAAATACACTTAGAGATGCACAATAGCGTGTGCAAATATAGAGGATTTATTTTTCAGGCCTTGTATTTAGACTATTGCAGACAGAATTATACTTGGAGAGGAACAGCGGAAAGCACAGATGTTTAGGATTTCTATTTCAGGGACTTTCTTTAACCACAGAAAAAAATGTATCCTTTTACGGACAGTATTACACTTGGACAGCCACAGCTGGAACCCAAGATTTAGGGGATTGGTATTTTGGCAATTGAATTTCACCCCACCAAAAATATATATCCTTTGATGGACATTATTACACTTGGCTGGAACACCAGATTTAGGGGATTGGTATTTTTGCAATTGAATTTCACCCCTCAATAAAATATAGTAATTTCTATCCTGTTTTTCAAGGTTTGACAATAAGTACAACCCCTGATGTAGGATATTGCAAATAAAAGCCTACTATTGAAGCCAAAAATGTATGTTGAACTTGGTGGCTTCTCAAAACATGTGCTGGTGCACCAAAAGATCAAAAAGTGGCCGCCGATCACCGCAGAAAAAAAGTGACAGAAAAACGCTCTGGGCAGCCTAAAAACCATGGAGCAATGAAGTAACAGAAGTTGAATGATTTACAGCTGTAGATCGATCACTTCATTAGGTGCTGTTGCTGACTTTTCCCTGCCTAATCTCGCCCTCACAGCAGCTGCATCCTATCCCTACACTAATCAGAGCAGAGTGACGGGCGGCAATACGTGACTCCAGCTTAAATAGAGGCTGGGTCACATGCTGCACTTGGCCAATCACAGCCATGCCATTAGTAAGCATGGATGGGATGGCTTCTCAGGGCAAGAAGTGAAACGCTAGCTGATTGGCTGCTGTGCAGCTCTTCAGAAAGCGGGAAGAAATTGCCGAACAACAGACCTGAACCCGAACTTTTTTGAAAATGTTCAGGTCCGGGTCCAGGTCCCGAACACCCCAAAATTTATACAGTACGGTACGGGTTCGCTCAACTCTACTAATGATGCAAACATTTTTGTGTAATATGTGCAACTTCACATTTTAACAGGTCTGACTACATATAAGTGATTGGTGCACTAAGTATTGTTGTGAACTTGTGACATCACAGCACTATGTATGTATGGACAGCAGAACCTGCTGAATCAGCTACTCTATATCACTATCTAACCTACACTATGATATATATAAGCTAACTAACTAACTAACTACCTATCTAATGTCATGACTCAGGAAAGCAGAGAGCAGAGCAATAACACTGGTGTCTCTCTCAGAACTGTAAAATCTGTAGAAAATGGCTGTGGGCAGGTTCTTATATACTAAAGGGGTAGGGGTAGAAGTATTTTTCCTATTGGTTGCTAGGGATGCTGCTAAGCTCAGACAAAGACATTGCAGCCTTCTTATTGGCCAACAAGCAAGAAAGGGGAAAACTGATTAAAAAAAATCTAGAATATTCCAAATTACTAATATATATCACTTTATTCTAAATATTCGCGTATTCTCGAAGTGACGATATTCGGGATTAATATTCGCGAATTGAATATTCGTGCCCAACACTATTGGGCAGTAAAAGGCATACTGGCTGGGGGATGGCTGCTCTGCTTTTGCACCCTGCTTCCTCTTTTGCTGTGCATCTGGCACTGCATGCCACCCTCCTCTACCTCCAAACTGCACACGTCACTGGCATGACCTGGACGCCGTGTGAGGTCTAGGACCCCATCATCCTTCACATCATCTTCCATCCACTCCTCACCCCTGCACTCTTGGACGGTCTACACACTGTAGAAAGCCACAGCAGTTGACACCTTTGTTTTGTCATCATAAGAGACGTGCTGCAGTGGTCCTCCCATGTCCTCATCCTCAAACATAAGTGGTTGGGCATCGGTGCACAGAAGACAGATTACCTATTATATTTCCCAGAGACAGTGGCAAGTACAGTGTTTATTCACAAAAAAACATAATAGGTAGGTCTTCCTAACCAATTAACCGTATGATTAACTATTATATATCCATTTGACGGTGGAAAGTACAATGTTTTTTTACCCTAAAAAAATAGTTAGGTCTCATCGACCCAATGAACAGACCGATTAACTATTATATTTCCCTGTCACTGGTGCAAAGGAGAAGGATTGCACCGACAAAAAATGCCAACAGGTCACCCTCAGAATAACCAGTACAATTAAGTATAGTTATTCTGTCTCACTGATGCAGAGGAGCTGTATTGCACCCATCAATAATGCCTACAGGTAGAGATAGCCTTACGTTTTGCCCGGCGGTCATTTCGCAGTGAACTTTGCGCTTTCGCAATTCGCCGAACATTCGAACATATGGTGATATTCACCTGCACCATATTCTTTTGCATTGTGTCGAACTTTGACCCATAACACATCCATCAGGTGGGACAAGACCGCCAATTTAGACGTTTCAGCACATGGACACACTCCCACCCTATAAATGAACCAGATCTGGCAGCCATTTTACATTCTGTGTTTTGCCAGTGTAGGGAGAGGTTGGTGTGTGGAGCAGGACAGACTGTTAGGGACACCAAAGGCTAGCTAATAGGGCCACAAAAGTCTGTTTAAGGGCTGGTATAGGTGTGCTATCGATAGGTGTGATATACCGAGGGGTGATATCTACTTTCAATATACTTTCTAACATTGAAAGTATATTATAGTGCATTTGTATTGTGCAGCAGTTGTGTGCGGTTCTGCTGCAATACCACAGGTATATAGAGGGACAAACGCTATTGGAATAACTATTTGCAATGGGTGTGATATACCTGTTGCCCCCCAAAAAAATGATTGAGGGGTTCTATATACCTGCTTCCACAAAATACTGATAGAGGGGATTGATATACCTGCTTACACCAAATATTGATTGAGGCGTGCAATACACTGGCTTCCACAAAATACTAATTGAGGGGTGCAATATACCTGCTTCCACAAAATACTGATTGAGGGGTGTGATATACCTGCTTCCACCAAATATTAATTAAGGGGTTCTATATACCTGCTTCCACAAAATACTAATTGAGGGGTGCAATATACCTGCTTCCACAAAATACTGATTGAGGGGTGTGATATACCTGCTTCCACCAAATATTAATTAAGGGGTTCTATACACCTTATTCCACAAAATACTGATAGAAGGGATTGATATACCGGCTTCCACAAAATACTGGTTGAGGCCTGCGATATACCTGCTTCCGCAAATGCTCTTATTCAGGGACTTTGGCACAGGGACATTTGGAGAATGGCAGGCCGAGGAAGAGGCAGGCCATTCCGCAGGGGTACTAGGGGTCGGGCAGGTGCACCAGGCAGAAGCCTGAGTGGGAAGCTGGAGAAGGTGCGTGCGATTATGTCAAAGGACGCACCAGAGTTCTTTAAGTGGCTCAGTAATCCTTTAGCTTCTGCACCCTCCTCATCCTCTGTATCTTCACCTTCCTCACTCTCTGCTGTGTGCACCCCCAAAGACACCACCACCACCACCATAGCCCCTCCACTCGACGAAGAGGAATTATTTTTCCATCCATTCCCAGATCTTACCGATGCACAGCCATTCTTGGCTTCGGATCAGGAAGAGGAGGTAGCAACGTCGGCGACCCAGCGGTCTGACGACAGTACTCAGATCAGCCCAAGAAGGGAGGTCCCTGCTGTTGCTGCCTATTACGAGATCTCTAATGTCAGTGGTGGTGAAGGTGACGATGATGACGTGTCGATGGACGTCACGTGGGTGCCCACAAGAGAGGAAGACGATGGAAGTTCAGAGGGATAGACGGAGCAGCAGATACGGTGGAGAAGGAGGAGAAGGAGGCAGAACTTGCAGTGCACAGGAGGCAAAAATCAGACTGCAGATGGATCGGGAGCAAGCCATCCACCATGCACAGCCACATCTTGTGCTCCGGGACGCTGGCACATGGCTCCGCAGTGTGGGCTTTTTTTAACGTGTCAGCTGCTGACAATAGTGTTGCCATCTGCAGCCTGTGCTGTCAACGCATAAATCGCGGTAAGCCTAACACTTACCTAGGGACGACCGCCTTAAGAAGGCACCTGGCCTCCCATCACCAATCCCAGTGAGAGCAACGCCGTTGGAACCCAAAAAGCCACACTCCCATCTCTCTACATCCTGACTCTTCTCCTCTCTCCTCCCATTTGTCATCCCCTCCACATTCCACCGTGTCGTCGTCGCGTTCATATGGCAGAAGGCAGGCTTTCGTGGCCCAAATGTTCAAGCTTAAAAAGTTGATGATGCCGGATAACCCTCTGGCTTGTCGGAACTGCCAACTACTGCCATATAAACTGGTGGACTTGGAGGGCTTTAGAAAATTTGTGGCCATTGGCACACCGCAATGGAAGGTCCCCGGAAGGAAATATTTCTCCCAGAAGGGCATCCCAGAGCAAAAATGCCACGTTCAGCGTCAAGTGAATATATCTCTGGCACACAGTGTAGGTGCCAAGATACATCTGACCACAGACACGTGGTCTAGCAAACAAGGGCAGGGAAGGTACACAACTTTTACTGCCCACTGGTGAATCTTCTGATGGCCATCAAGCATGTAACCAGTGTTTTTTTATGTTACCGCCATGGATTGCATGCAGGCCTGCCTCTTCTTCTCCTCCCCCTACTCCATCCTAAGTCTGTTCCACTGCTACCATCTTTTCTGCTGCGCCCCCCAAACTCCCCAGAACCTATTCGACGTGCCAGGTGAGAGGTTGCCATGCTGTGCTGCGCCTGTTGTGCCTGGAAGCCAAGAGCCACACCGGTCCTGCAATGCTTTCAGCTCTGCAGTCATAGGCCGATCAGTGGCTAACCCCGCTCAATTTGACAGTTGGTACAGTGGCGTGCGACAATGGTGCCAATCTGCTGAGCGCACTGAAACTTAGTAGTGCAGTGATTCGTTGCCAAATACCCCAGGGTCCAGGCCGTCTTCCTGCAGCCAAATCTCTGGCTATTTTATAAGATCTTACATAGCCATGGCTTGCCTTGCTGACGTTCAGCGGCGACACCACCTGCCTGTCAGACGTCTGATTTGTGACAGCCCGACACGCTAGAACTCCACCTTGGATATGCTTGGTAGGCTGCTCCAGCAGCAACGTGTCGTTAACAACTACCTGAACAAATTTTGCAGCAGGACAGGTTCTGGGGAGCTTGGTTTCTTTTCACCGTGCCAGTTACTGCTCATGCGCGACGCCTGCAGACTTCTGCGGCCATTTGATCAGATCAACAAACTGGTCAGTCGCAGTCAGGACGCCATCAGTGACATACTCCTTCTTTCTGGAATGTGCATTGCATCGTGCCATTGATCAAGCTATTGAGGAGCAGGAGCTGGAAGATGAGGAAGTCGCAATGCTAAATTATTTCCCAGGGGAGGCTACTCCATCTGAATCAAGTTAGCAGGAGTCTGAAGAGGAGTGAGAGGAGGATGGTCGCTGGGGGAGAAGGAGGAGGGGCAATAAGAGCAGGCTTTGAGGGGGACTTTAGACTTTGAGGGGATCCCCAGTGTTCTCTGTGGCTGGGGGGAGAAGACTGAGGACGACATTCTCCTGGGCGATGAGCAGGAGCCAGAGCGCTCCACTGATTCCAATTTAGTGCAAATAGGGGCCTTCATGCTCCAGTGTGTGAAGAGGGACCCCCGTATAAAAAGCATAAAGGCCAAGGACCTGTACTGGGTGGCATCATACTTAGACCCCCGGTACAAACACAAAATGGCGGACATGTTACCAGCATCACATAGGGCTGGCAGAATGCAGCATGTCCAGGCTTTGCTGCGAGAGATGCTGCATTCTGCTGTTGCGGGCGCTGGCAGAGGAAGTTCCAACCACAGTGAAACAAGTGCGGGTACCAATCCTACCACACCTGCAAGAAGAGGGCAGTTTGAAGATGTGTTGGTCACTTCAGATATGAGATCATTCTGCAACCAACCCATCGACAGCCGCCATCTAGATCCAGCATCTGGGAATCCTTAGACCGACAGGTGTCTGACTACATCGGACTAAGGGCCGATGTGGACGCTCTGAGAAGTGAGGAACCCCTGGACTACTGGGTGTGCAGGCTTGACCTGTTGCCAGAGCTGGCACAATTTGCCATGGAACTCTTGGCTTTCCCCTCGTCAAGTGTCCTCTCCGAAAGGATGTTCAGTGCAGCAGGGGGGATAGTGACTGATAAGCGCACTCGCCTAGCTCACGACAGTGTGGACTACCTCACATTTCTAAAAATTAATGAGGCAATGATCTAGGGGGAATTCAACACCTGTGACGACCACGTGTAATTGAATTTCCTCATGCCAGCCCACACATATCCGCCACCACCCAGAACAAAGAATGGTCCTTGTCTTATGTATATAGAGCGGCATCAAAGGCCTTCTCTGTCCGGTGAATGCCTAATGTTATGGGCCTGTAGTAACATTGTTATCCACTGACCGCCTAATATACCTCCAGCCACATAGTCACTTGTTCCTTTCTGGAAGGTGAATGCCTAATTTTTGGGGCCCATACTCCAGTGGCCTAAAATAAAAAAATTCTAGGCTCCAGCAGGGCACATTTTTGAGAGTTTCCCGTTAAGATGCAAAAAAATGGTCCCTGATTAAAATACATACTTTTTGTTGGAATTTTTGCCATTGATCCCTCTTTGGTATATCACTGTCCATGTTGTGGGACTATTTGTGGACTTCTAGTTAGTATTTGTTGGCTGCAAATATGACCTGAAGGTTTTTCAGGTTCGCCTGCCATTAAAGTGAATGGGGCCCACCGCGAACGCGTGGTTCGCGAACATTTGATGTTCGTCCATCACTACCTACAGGTCATTAGCACACTTTTTAAAACTTATAAAATCCTAACACTGTCCCTCAGTGCAGCAGCGTCCTGTACCTACACTAGTCAGAGCAGAATGGCGGCGCACCATGTGATCCAGCATTTCTGCATGCATGGTCACATGGTGCACCAGCCAATTACAGCCAAGCCAATACTAGGAATGACTGTGATTGATTTCAAGTGACCACAGCTTAAATGCTCGTTGATTGGCTGTGCATCCTTTTAACAAGCTTTATTTAAAGTCCAAAAATAAACCCGGACACAGACTTTGGAGACAAAATCCATGTTCAGGTTCGGTATACGGACACCAAAATGTCCAAAACGGTCCCGAACGTGGAGGTCCGGGTTCGCTAATCACTACTGGTGATCCCTCAGCAACAGTTGCATAACAGTTTCACATGTCAGCTAGTTGGTTATGTCATCATATCAGGACAAACAGTGACCCATAGCTGCATGTAACTGTATATTATAAGCTGCTTCTTGTAAGGGGGAACAAGCCATCTTAGCTTTAAAAAAAGGGTTGTGGTTAGTGATGAGCCACATAGGCAATATTCGAATTCGCAATATTTCTCAAATTTTTGGACGAATATTTGCCATAAGTTTGCAAATTCGAGAATTCGTGATCTCCATTTACTTGATTGCGAAAATCGGCAATTATATATATTCGCGATAAAAAATCAACACTAAGGGGTAGGCAACTTTCCTCTTGGTTGCTAGGGATGTTTCTAAGTGCCGATATTCGCGATAAATTTGCAATAAATTTGCAATTAGAATATTTGCGATCAGCACTATTTGCGATTATGAATATATAGCACCATATTCTAAATTTTCATAAGTTCTCAAAGTCGCGATATTCGTGATTAAAATTTGTGATTCAAATATTAGCGATCAACACTAGTTGTGGTGTGTAGATGTTTATAATATTCAATAGTATCAGACAAGATGCCAGATGTTGTGGTCCAGGTGACTATATTTTCACCTGGAATCTCAATGTTTAACATAATTTTATTCAAAAACATGAGGCATTTTAGAAGTTTGGACTAAGAATGTGGATTTTTTTTCTGTTAACAAATACTTAATTAATCATTCTAAATAGAAATTATTTAAAAATAAATTGCAGTCTATCTAGATCTTTCCACATGGGATCAATAATAATACCTCTAAGGCTTCACCATGTCATTATTGAAATTTTCGATGTGCTCTATATAAAGAGGCAGCTGAGGCACAATCATGTCTACAACTAAACAACCTCCTCCAATACTTACTATTTCCATGATAATAAAAAAAAGAAACAATTTTTACAACAACCTTTTACAAAACCTTTTACAATGATATGACCAAGAGAAAAAAATTACATAAAATGAAGACAATACAGTCCAAAGAAGGTTTAGGATTTCCTTGACATTTCAAGAAGTGAACATTTGCTGTTTTTCAGTGGATGCTTCTTTTTTCTCTTATGGCATGAGTTTTTCTTCTTGTCTTTGGAGATGATATTACCAAAGAAAAATTTAATAACTGAAAAAACATTTCTAAGCATCTTGAGGGAAAAGCAAAAATATCAATGGAGTTCTACCACAAGTCGAAATTAAGATTCTATCTTCATTAATTTCCTAAATATGCAATTCCCCAACATCAGCCTGGTGACTGATATACATCTGTTAGGTTTCCAAGGTCTTCACAATTTAAAGACTCTGTTCTTTTTTCTACTTTTGGTCATCTTCTGTGTGACTGTAAGTGGAAACCTTCTCATCATTCTGGTGGTGTCCTACAGCAGATCTCTCCACTCTCCCATGTACTTTTTTCTCACACAACTCTCATTTTTAGACCTTGTCCTCACAATTACTGTAGTGCCCACCATGCTCCTTGTGGTGCTATATGAAGGAATGTATGTGTCCTTCACCAGCTGTTTGATTCAATATTACTTTTTCTTAGGTTGTGAAGCCTTAGAATGTCTTATCCTGACCGTGATGTCCTATGACCGGTATCAAGCTATCTGTAACCCTCTACGTTACACCTCGGTCATGACTCTCACATTTTGTCTAAAAGCTGTTCTATTATGTTGGTTGGCCATTGTTTCTATGGTGTTGATGTTTGCTGTATTGTTTAGTCAATTGTTGTTCTGTGGACCAAACATCATTGATCATTTCTTTTGTGATTTTGATCCATTACTTGAACTTTCTTGCTCAGAAACTGTCATGATAAAGCTAGTAAGTATAGTTCTGGTTATACCCATAGTTGTATGCCCACTGATCTTTATTATAGTCTCCTATGGGTACATTATCCTCACTGTACTGAAGATCCCCTCTGTGACTGGGAGACAGAAGACCTTCTCCACCTGCAGTTCTCACCTGGCTGTGGTGTCTATGTTATATGTATCTATAATTAGCATATATGCATTTCCAACCCAGATAGGTGTAAAGAAAACTCTCGCCCTGTTCTACACGGTTATAACTCCCCTCCTTAATCCTAGTATATACAGTCTAAGTAATAGAAACATCAAGGTGGCTGTCAAAAAACTGTTCAGCAGCAAATCTAGTATGTTCTATACTGGTTTGTGTAACAGCGGCTGCCCCTGCTTCCTGGACGCCATGCACAGCGGTGATCTGAGGCCAGTGCTTCCCATTCACCGCTGAAGCCCTGGGCTTTGTCTGTGTAGATGCTGTAGTTCTGAGGATCCACTCCACAGTTTCCTCTCAGTCCTGGCCACAGCATGCATGCTGCTGGTTTCTTACAGCACTTCCTTAATGGCCGGCGCACGTCACTTCCTGGGCTTTATGGGTTAGGTCATGTGACCTCGCTGACCAACCCTAGCCCTCCTGCACATATATAAGTAGTTTAGCCCCCTTCCCAGCTGCCTCAGTGCCAAGGTCCTTGTGTTTTGCTAAAGATCCTGATACTTTTACTTTGTTCCTGGATTCTGCTAAGCCTCTTATCCCTGTCTGCTTGCCTTAAATCTTCTGTTGCTAACCCGGATTTCCTGACCTGTACCTGTGCCACCTTCCCTGACCTTTTGTCTGTCTGACTATGCCTCTGCCTCATCCTTTGGTCCTGCTTTGTTGCTCCTGGTAACGACTCTGCTGGTTTGACTACGGTTGTACTTCTGGTACCTTTCCCTGGATCAGCTGCCTCGTCTGCCTACTCTCCTCAAGAGGTAGCGACCTGGTGTTCCCCTCGGGAAAGTCTATCCCGACCATCAGGGGTACTGTGAAGATCCTGATACTTACGTGTGTTCCTGACTTTTACTTTGTTCCTGGATTCTGCTAAGCGTCTTATCCCTGTCTGCTTGCCTTAAATCTTCTGTTGCTAACCCGGATTTCCTGACCTGTACCTGTGCCACCTTCCCTGACCTTTTGTCTGTCTGACTATGCCTCTGCCTCATCCTTTGGTCCTGCTTTGTTGCTCCTGGTAACGACTCTGCCGGTTTGACTACGGTTGTACTTCTGGTACCTTTCCCTGGATCAGCTGCCTCGTCTGCCTACTCTCCTCAAGAGGTAGCGACCTGGTGTTCCCCTCGGGAAAGTCTATCCCGACCATCAGGGGTACTGTGAAGAATCGAGGAGTTCACTTAGACAACGCCTTTAGGGGAGGTAGGACACGTGGCACAGTGGGTTCACACCTGCTGGCTCATGACAGTTTACTTACCCGATTCCTCCATGCCACATTACCACCTTACGTTCTTCATTAGATGGCAACATTTCTCTGTGATAAGCTTCCTTCATTATACTGTAGGTGGTTATACAGATTTATTGTAATGCTCAAATATGATCACTTATAGGGTTCTTGGAATCACATCTTTCAAAGCGAATGAGGCTGAGCTGCAATAACAAACATATAGATAAAACCTAGAGATGATTGAACTGATTCTAAACTAATTGGATTTGTTGTGAATTTCACAAAAATTTTATCCAGCTCCATTATAGTATTAATATTGGCAGGGAAAACCATGAGGGAAGAAGAAGACAGAGAATCATATGACACTGGGAGGAAGAGGCTAAGGATGTCTTGCACTTATTAGCTCAGAGTCTGAAAGACAGTCTACTCAGACAATCAGAGGAACAGTAGGCAGGGAGATTCCTACCACACTTTCTACAGGAAGAAATAAAGAAATGTCATTTTGTAGATTTTAGAGAATTGGTTCAAGAAAAAGAAGTGAGGGACTGGTCACACTGCGGGAAATACAAATGCATGCTTATACAGCAGCTCAACCTAGCAGTTCTACGTTACAAACCGACCTGCAAAAAACAACTAATTTTTTTCTGTATGTGAACGGAGAGAAAACATTTTTGTTTGTTCAAAGCCTTACGTTTCTACATACTCCTATTAGCACCAAAGAACACCAATAACATTCTGCTGAAAACACTGAACAATTGCACATTTTTTACTGCATTACTGCATCAGACTGTGTCTTTCACTGACATTTTAGTACTATAATGTCATTTTTGAACTAGTGGTATTGAACACATAGATCAAGGACATTTTACCACAAACACTGCATTGTTATATATGTGCTAGTAGTCGCATTGCAGCATCAGAATGTGTGTTACACAGACATTTTTATAGAAAAATGTCATTGTTGAACTAGTGATATTAAACGCATAGTTAAAAGACATTTCACTGCAAACACTGCATTATTCCCAAGAAGTGTTGAGCGAATCAAAGTCAACTTCAGGGAAAATTTGATTTGCCGCAAAGCTGGTACTTCATGGTAGCAAATTGATTTACCCTAAAATAGTGTAATAAACTAAAAATTCATACTTTTTTCATCCATTTGCTAGCAATGGGTGAGTCATGATCATGGGTTGCTTGAGATTTTATGCTAAAACTTCAATCAAAATGGTGGCAGCCCACCCATCATGAGCAAATGTATTAGGTAAGTTTGATTTCATTAATTAATTTATTTTTAAATTTTACGGGCACAATGATGGGGAGTGACACAATCACCACTCCCTGTATTTGCATCCACTACTTACAAAGAAGTATGCTTCGTGAGAAAGTAATTTGTCATAAAGCATAAAGCAAAATCCGTAGGGAAGGGAATCCATATGTCATCTTCTGCGATATTGCCAGCCATTATACTCCATCATCTGGGAGGAGAAAAATTGTGCATACTGCTGCTGTTTTTGGAAAAGAAAGAAGTTGTTTTTCTACAATCTCTGCCTGGTTCTTTTCATCATTAGCTTTTTCACTGCACTGAATCCCAAGGAGCGAACATCTGAGGTAGGACACTGTGACACAACAACAATTCATCAGGGTCACTATCAATCCCATCCTTATCCCGGCTTGTTGCGTGCTCTGTACATGTGGCCATGATTTTACTATTCTCGACCAGCAAATAGTGAGGTAGGACACTGTGACCTATGAGTCTGACACCGTGCCTTGCAGTCAGGAGTCACATCATTACTGCTGCTTCTCCTCAATGTAACTCCAGAGAAACCTTTTAGTTGCATTCTTTCTATCTTCACTGCCCTCTCCTATAGTGTAACCGTCTTTTTTTTCCTAAGAAGAGGCAAAAAAAAACTCATCTGCTATGGAAGATACTCAAGATAGTCTTTCTGTTCAATTGTGTAAGAACCATCAGCTTTTGGACTGCCATGAGGATAAAGTTCAGCGGAAGGAGGGGGACTACATGGATAGCTATGTTGGTGGTGGTAGCAGTAGCATTTGTAGCCACAGTGGTAGCAGTAGGGCCAGTGGTAATGACAGCAGATAAGGGTTTTAGGATCCCACCATGATATATCGCAGGCCTATTAAAGTGCAGGGGAGGGTGAGGACTATGACTATGATTATGTGTTACACAGGACCTGGGAGCTGGATAGGGGTGATGATGAGGGGGAACATCAGAGGAAGGTGGTGTCAATAAAGAGCAGAGATAATGTTCGGCCAGAACCTCCCAAAGAACTTCTAGAGCCAGATTTGCTTCTATTATGGTCCACTTGAGAGCTGTTGATGCCACTGATATTGAGCACAGGCTAAAAATTTGCCAGACCTAAGCCAAACTTGGCTGACTATGTGTGTTCAACTCCCATATGGCCGTATTTCTCTCCAGTATGGTGTTTTTTCTCCACAAGGTCGGCACATAAAACCAAAGCCATGTGTAACATCTGCAGGAGTAAAATGAGCCATGGGCATTCCAACAAAAACACATTTACTAGGGCTCTATTGCATCACCAGATCCTGTGGGAAAATAGAAGTGGTCAGTATTTCCAATCAAAAAAAAATCCTACTTCTCCTGGTCTTCTTTGTGGCAGCCAGCCCGCATTCTCAGGCAGTCATTATGATCAGCTGCTCCTCCTGCTCAGATTTTTTCTTGTCCTTGTACTCCACTCCATTGTGAGACAGCCATAACGGAATGTATGTGTAGTACCTCAGACCTGGCGGTACTACTATTATAACTGATGGTTTGCGATGTAAATGCAATGTAATTGAATTTCATTGGTTGGCAGTGTTTGGCTACAGAAGCACCATCACTGCAGTTCAGCAAAGGCATAGATAGAAGCCTGCATCATACAGTGGACATCTACAGCTCCAGGTGTCAGAGAAAATCCGTAGGGAAGGGAATCCAGATGTCATCTAATGCCATATTGTGGTCAGGGCTAGGCTGGTGAGCGGGCACCTAACCCCTAACCACAGTGGCTGAGGTGTGCCGGGAGCCACGGACGTGGGTAGGCCAAGAAGGGGGCATACCCTGGAGGGAGAATTGAAGAAAAAGGGGTGGGAGGGAGGGGCGCGCGGCCGGAGCAGGAGGTATGAGCCGGAGCGGGGGGAATAAATAAGGCAGGCCCCTCCCACAAATGCAGGCTGCTAATCAGCCTTACCTATTTGTGGTCAGGGCTAGGCTGGTGAGCGGGCACCTAACCCCTAACCACAGTGGCTGAGGTGTGCCGGGAGCCACGGACGTGGGTAGGCCAAGAAGGGGGCAAAAGACACCTGGTAGGTTGCAACTTAACTTTATTAAACCATTACATAGCCAAGTAACAGAATGCTCGGGAGATCTCAGCCTGTGGGTCCGGAATATATCTGGCGAAGCATGATGAGCGCCATCGCCCCATGGACCGTATGATGTGCGCTGGGATGTTATGCTTAGAGGCCGCCGAGGCTGCCCCGATTCTAAACGAGTGCCCTGAAATGACCCTTGGATCGAGACCCATGCCTTGGATCAATGAACGGACACAACTTATAAATTTTGAAGTGGTCAAGGGCTTGCCTTCCCAAGGGAGTAAGGGCCCTTCGGCGGGTTGGGGACCGAGGCACGTGAGTAGTTGGCGAAGGACCCCTACCGGACACCACTGATTCCCAGACGGAAAAACCTGACTTCAGCAGGGGACCGGTCTGGTTGGTTTTGGATGTGGGAATCTGAAGGATGAAATAATTATCAACCCCTACCAGGTGCTGCTTCATAGGGAAGTTAACCTGCCCTGGACTAATCGAGAATTCCCGGGTCGGAGGAAGCCGTAAAAGCTTAAGTACATGGCCGCTTTAATTACAGTGCTTGCAAAGGGGCCAAAAGGACAACCGTCTAGAGCTGTGGACAGGGCCCGAAACAACTCCCCTGAAACTGGTAACCTGCTGGGGCGGGACCTTGGCCCTACCTTCTGCACCCCGAAGGGCTGCTTTAACAGCCTGGATGGAATGAATAGAACCTCCGGCCGGATTTGCCAGCATGCGGGAATGTTGAAGACCAGCCAGGTACAACTTAATGGTGTTATGAGAGAGGTGCAGTTGAGTGTGGCAGAACGCAATGAATGCCAAGATGTACGAAGTCTCGCCCAACTGACCCCTGGGAAACTTTGCCCTGAAACTGTTAAAGGTCTTGATCCCTGCTTGATAATTCCTGGCGGTATTACGTGACAGAGATTTTTCCACCAGGGTTTCCGCTTGGGCCACCAACGCCGCTAGTCCAGGGTGAATGAGCAGAAAGGAGGGACTTGCGTTCCTGAACGATCCGCATCGGGCATTTCCTGAAAGAACAGGGCAAAATTAAACCGGGATAAAGCGTCAGCGGCGCGATTAGATTCCCCGGAATGTGTTCACTACGGATATGAAAGTTGAACGTAAGGGAAAGCCATACCAATTTACGGAGTAATGCCATAATCTTAGGGGATTTTGCGCGACCGGAGTTAAGTATGTCAACCAGAGATCTGTTGTCTGTGGCGAAGATAATCGGTGAGTTGGCCCACCTATCACCCCAAACTAAAGCAGCTGCCACTATTGGGTACAGCTCCAGGAGTGGAGAAGATCCAATAGCCGCTAAATCTGAACTAAGATCCAGAGGCCATCCGGCCGCCAGCCAGTGGGAATCATAAATAGCGGCGAAGCCAGAGGAACCGGCTGCATCCGAAAAAATGATGGGGGACGAGGCATTCCAATTGGGAACGAACAGGGAAATGCCGTTCCAATTTTCGAGGAAGGCGTCCCACATGACAAGATCCGACATGGCGTGGCCGTCCAGACGAACCAGAGAATCCTGCTCAGGGGTACCGGGCAACAGCTGCAGGAGTCTGGATAGGAAAGAACGACCCTGTGGCATTATTCTGACCGCGTGGTTGAGGAGGCCCAGTAAGGACTGCAGCTCAGCTTTTGTCAGGGAGCCCATGCCAATGACCCTGGCGATGGCTGACCTGATCTTCTGCAGTTTCTCGGGAGGTAAGCTTGCCTGCATTCTCACTGAGTCCAATGTGATCCCTAAAAGGTCACAGAAGTGGCTGGACCCTCTGTCTTATTAGCGGCTACTGGCACCTGTAGCTGAGAGAAGATGTCCAGAAGGACCTTTGGTATGACAGGGGCCCGACCAGGTTCCTGAATTAACAAAAAATCGTCAAGATAATGAATGACCCTGGAAAGGCCCCGTACTGAACCAGGATCCAGTGAAGGGCTTTCGCGAACTGGTCAAAAAGCCAGGGGCTACTTTTTGACCCGAACGTGAGGCGGTTAGCGAAAAAGAAGCTATCTGACCATCTGATGCCATAATATCTCCAGAGGTGAGGGTGCACGGGAAGCAGCTTAAAGGCATCTGCGATGTCCGCCTTAGCCAACCAGGCACCCACCCCTGCCTGAATGATGAGCTGAATAGCCTCATCCACCGACGAATACTGCATAGAGTATTCCTCTGAAGGAATGAGGGAATTCATACTGGGAACAGCGGACATATGAGGAGCGGAAAGGTCGTAGATTAGACGCTTTTTATTTGTATTTTGTTTAGACACCACGCCGACAGGATTAATCCTCCAAGACTGGAATGGGATCTCATTGAAAGGGCCTATGAGGAATCCTTTCTCCACCTCGGACTGTAAGAGAGCTGAAACCACCTCTGGTTCGTTGATGGCAGAACGAAGGTTGGGACCTTCCCAGGACACCTGAGGGTAAGTGACTAACCCTGTGTGGAAACCAACCTTGAATCCAGAAAGCAGGAACTCGACAAAGCCCTGATCTGGATGTTCCGACAGGAGAGCCGCTAGTAGGTCAACGTTAATGTCGGCTAGTCAGGAGCTCTTGGACTTCCTGGGACAAGCTGCGCGGGGGTGAGCCCGGAAGCAGGCAGAACAAATATGCAGGGCTCTGCAAGCGTTGAAGGAGCAGCCCCCCGCGTTAAAGTTGTTACACAACTGGCTGCTGCCTAAGTAGACAATCGGCCTGCCCAGCTTATCCATGGAAGCCGAACTCCTGACTGGACCTGATGTGCCCGGGGAAGGATTGGACTGGGTGGGTGGGGTCAAGTTGGGGCACCACTCGGAGGTATGAAAAATTGACTGACATGAGGGACAAGCAGGGGCCCTGAGGCCCGCAAAATGGCGGCAGAACAGTTCCATGTCCATGTCAGCCCAATTAGTAGTAAACTGAAACTGAGATAGAGCCGCTGCGGCCTTCGCTGAGAACGAACGGTGGTAGTCGTAAAAAGCTGAGCCTCCGTACTTATGGCCCAGATCTGTAACTCGGTGAAGATACGTGTCCAGTTCCTCCCGGCGGTTGGGCTGGGCCGAACACACGATGTCTCGGTAGAGTCCGAAGGCCAAAACGAATTCTGGGATAGAAAGTTTGCGATTAAGTCTAGCATCTTTGGCCTTGAGAACTACCGAGACCTCCCCGCAGTTGTAGACTCGATTTTCGGAGATATCCTGGGACGCTATCAGTATGGAGGCCAGATTCACATCTTTCCCAGCGAGAATATCTTTTTTGATGTGCTCTGGGATAAAATGTGCTGGCGCTATCTGGGGACTGAGGACTGGCCTACCTGCCGCATCTATTTCTTGCACCGGCGGATCCGGGATGACCGGGGGGGCAAGCGCGACTGACGGTCTGGACTCCAGAACTGTGACCCTATTCTGAATTTCCGCCATCGAGCTAGCCAGCCCAGAAATGGAAGACTGGATCTGGTTTAGTGTTTGCTGAATAGACATACTAGGCTGCTCGTCCACGGAGCTCGGAGCGGTCATCAGTAGACGATAAAGTTCCGCTTGCGAGCTGACGCGGAGTGCCTGATGCCCCTGCGATTGAGTTCAGCAATTAACCTAGCCACAGTCCAGTTCTTAAGAGACGCGTTGCTGGCATGTCCCGAAGCTGATGTCCCGGGGAGAGACAGGTTATCATCCAGATCCGACGCTTGAGACATCTTGGCACTGAAAAAATATGAAACAAATAATAGAACCTGAGGGCCGAACAACACAGTGAGGGAAAGTTTTTCCCAGCTTACCAGATTGCGTTTGCTAACCGGAGAGACGACAAACCAGATGTCCTGGTGGGCGCGAGCAGGCCTAATCATGGAAATAATAACCTGAGTACACGAAAGAACCTAGGGAGTAAATGACTAAACGGCAGGACTTACCTTGTGACCTTGACTTTTTTGGCTTGCTGAGACCACTAGTCTGCAAATTTAGAAATGATGAAGGGTTTTAATGGAAACCTGGAAGAGCGAACTGTACCCCTACAATCAAGGGACTGTGTGGGAGTCCCCGGTGAGTGAAGACGGGGGTCGGTTGGTACCCCAAAGAGAGAATGTGATCGGAAAGGCGGCAGTTTACTGAACGAGAAACCAACACCTAGCAAAAGGAGGCCCTGGTGGGAACCGCTGCTCGAAGACCGGCCCCCTCTGAGCAAACCAAGGACTGGCGGCCCCGGCGAGCCGGTCGACTAGGCGAAAGGAGTGGGAGCATCGGAGGTCGATGACCTGATGCCACGGGCCGAAACGAGCCAAGAAAATAGACAGACCTGGGCGAACCAGGAGATTAACGGACCAGCGTGATCCATGAGACACACGAACCTGGGCGATTCAGGAGACACATAGGCCTGGGCGATCCAGGAGACACATAGCCCTGGGCGATCCAGGAGACACATAGCCCTGGGCGATCCAGGAGACACATAGCCCTGGGCGATCCAGGAGACACATAGCCCTGGGCGATCCAGGAGACACATAGCCCTGGGCGATCCAGGAGACACATAGCCCTGGGCGATCCAGGAGACACATAGCCCTGGGCGATCCAGGAGACACATAGCCCTGGGCGATCCAGGAGACACATAGCCCTGGGCGTCCAGGAGACACATAGCCCTGGGCGATCCAGGAGACACATAGCCCTGGGCGATCCAGGAAACACATAGCCCTGGGCGATCCAGGAGACACATAGCCCTGGGCGATCCAGGAGACACATAGCCCTGGGCGATCCAGGAGACACATAGACCTGGGCGAACCAGGAGACACATAGACCCGGACGTACCATGAGACATACAGGCATGGGCAAACCAGGTGACATACAGACCGAGGTAAACCAAAAGATGAACGGAACAGAGTGAACCAGGAGACATACAGACCTGGGCGACCCCAGAGGCATACAGACTTGTGCAGAGCGGGGAACACACGGACCTGAGCGGGAAAGTTGACACACAGACCTGGGCGGACCAGGGGACATACAAAATAGACGGCAGAACAATGCAGAGCACCTGGGATGTGCAAGCCCGGAAGAACCGGCGAAGCCAGACCCATAGAAAAACCGACACCAGTGGAAGAATATGACGTGACCGGTGTTTAAAGAAAAAAGCCCCTTATCCCTCGACAGAACCCCATCCGGGATTCTGTCCAGGCCCCCGGGCCCCCAGAGGCCCCAAATAATTTAAAATGGCCAAGAAAAGGACGTGACTGAAGAACCCCCTGCGTTAGAATCTAATACTCGGTATTACCAGCAATACCTGGGAGGTCCAGATGGGGGCGCACAGGCACAATCGGTAATCAGAATTAAATAACCCAAAAGCGAGTCCGGGAGGAGGAGCAGGTTGGCTTGGATAAATTTAGGCCTAAAAATAAATAAAGACACCACAGCATTTGATCCGTGATACTTTTTTTTTTTTTTTTTTAAGTACATATATATAGATTTACTTTTCAGGGCTGGGTTACCCTTCACAAGATATGACGTGAAGCCTGGTTATGACAGAGAGATGCAGCCACTAACTGATGTGAAGCCACGCCACCTTGAATTCCATCTGTTTTAAAAAATAACAAAGAAAACACCGCAAACACCTAAGCAAGCTTTAAAGCAAAAAAGCGACACAGCCAAGATGGTTGGCAGATACTAACAAACACAGGCAACCAAAATTAAGAATATTATGCTGGCCAGCTATTCCCCTTGCAACTCAAGTACTACCCGGCAGAATAAACCCCCTGCGTGGCCACCACAGGCCGGCCCCTTGGACCCTGCTCAATAACCACGCATGAAGCACAGCACGCAGGTCAGCCAGGCGCAGCAGCTGGAGCGGGAGCAGAGCCGCTGAAACAATAGAGGGTGAAAGTGACCGCACGTGGAGTACGTAGAATAAGCCCCTCGTAGTGCCGCAGATACACGGGCTTACGACCCATGCTAATAGAGAGGCAGAGGGATGCAGGGAGCCGTCGGTCCGCGATGTCGGGCGTGCAGACCGCAGCTCCCCAAGACAGCTTACCCAGCCTGTACGAGGAGCGGGAGGAGACGCCAGAGCCGTTGCCAGGGCAACCTGGAGGAGCTTCCGCTGGAGGGAGGAAACAGGCGTATGCAGGGCGCGCGGCCGGAGCAGGAGGTATGAGCCGGAGCGGGGGGAATAAATAAGGCAGGCCCCTCCCACAAATGCAGGCTGCTAATCAGCCTTACCTATTTGCCAGCCATCATACTCCATCATCTGGGAGGAGAGAAATTGTGCATACTGCTGCTGTTTTTGGGAAAGAAAGAAGTTCTTTTTTCTACAATCTCTGCCTGGTTCTTTTCATCATTAGCTTTTTCACTGCACTGAATCCCAAGGAGCGAACATCTGAGGTAGGACACTGTGACACAACAACAATTCATCAGGGTCACTATCAATCCCATCCTTATCCCGGCTTGTTGCGTGCTCTGTACATGTGGCCATGATTTTACTATTCTCGACCAGCAAATAGTTTGTGTGGAAACTGAACCCACACCTGGTCAAGAAGTTGGTGATGCAGTTGCTGTTGTACCTCTTATTAGTGGTAATTGTGGCTCAGTAATTCTGTTGTATGCTATTCAGGTTTTTAACCAGCTGAATTCATTTTTCTATTACATTATGCACTGCTCATTTCCATGGTTATGACAACCCTGCAATCCATCAAAGGTAGCTGTGTGAGATGGGGAAACGGCTGTCCTTGTCTGAACACTGTTTGTGTTAATGAAAGACACGCTTTGGGAATTTCAGGAGGTGTTCTCGAGACATGATGAGGATTTTGGGTTAGATTCCAACAGGAAATCCCCACCGGCAATGCTTCACCGATCAGGGAACGTTACCGGCAAATCCAGCCTAAAATGTACCAGGAGATGAAAGACATAGGGGCCAGCATGTTGGAAAACCGGGTGATCCAGGAGAGTCAAAGTCCTTGGGCTTCTCTGGTAGTCTTGGTGCGGAAGAAAGATGGGAGTCTCCGGTTCTGCATGGATTATCGGAAGCTGAATGCCCAGACCGTCCGGGATGCCTACCCCCTTCCACGGATTGAGGAATTGTTGTTTTCCCTGAGTCATGCAAAGTTCTTCTCGACTCTTGACCTGGCCATTGGGTATTGGCAGGTACCAGTGGCCAGGTAGGACACAGTGAAGACAACCTTCATCCTACCTATGGGACTCTACGAGTTCAACTGGTTGCCGTTTGGTCTGTCCAATGCCCCTGGACCATTCCAGCGATTGATGGAGCACAGTCTGAGGGATCTCAACTTCAAATTGGTATTGATATACCTGGACAACATGGTAGTGTTTGGGGCTTCCTTTGAGGACTACCTAGACAAGCTGTGACAGGTCCTAGGATGGCTGCGAGACTATGGGCTCAAAATCAAGCACAAGCAGTGCCAACTGTTTAGACAGCAGATAGAGTATTTGGGACATTTGGTCACCTGGAAGGGGGTAAAGACAGCCCCCAGCAAGGTGGATGCCATCCAGAAGTGGCCCCAGCCAAGTACACTACACGAGGTGCCAGCATTTGTGGGACTGGCCGGCTACTACAGGAGGTGTATACCCAAATTTGCTCATTTCGTGGGCCTGTTAAATGAGTTATCAAGGGGCACTGCAGGGGCCCAAATAATAGTCCCATTGAGTGGGGAACCTGGCAACAAGAGGCCTTTGAAGCAGTAAAGGAGGTGCTGACCAGTGCCCCAATTCTGGCTTATGCGCGGTTCGACACCCTATTGCTGCTGTACACTGACGGAAGTCTACATGGTCTGGAGGCCGTGTTATCCTAAGTCCAGGATGGATGTGAGAGAGTCATTGCCTATGGCAGCCGGTCTCTAAGGGAGTCATAGTGCAACCCTGACAACTATAGCACCTTTGGAACTACTGGCACTGGTGTGGGCCATGATAGAAAAGGTTTTTCGGAGTACCTCACAGGTGCAGAGGTGACTATGATGACGGACAACAACCCTTTAGCACATCTGGATAATGCCAAGCTCATTGCGCTTGAGGAGAGGTGGTTGGTTTGCCTTTCTAAGTGCCAATACCGCATCTGATTCCCGAGGACCAAAAGTTGTTGAGGCAGTGGGATAAGCTTACTGTTACCCAGGGCTTCCTGTGCCAGACCATATACTTACAGTCAGAGCCTCAGTGCCGGCAACAGATTGTCATCCCCATGTCATTGTGACCGGAGGCCGCTCGGGAAGAACATGACAGGGGTGCCCATTTTGGGAGTGACAAAACGTTGAAGTGGCTCCAATGGCTGGTATACTGTCCAGATCTGGCAAACATGGTGGCCGAGGCATGTCTTCAGTGTCGATCCTGCAGGCTGAGTAAGATTACTGAACAGCGGGCTCCTGTCCAGGCCATCCAGACCTCAGTGCCCCTAGAGCTCTTTATGGTCGATTATGTACAGATTGGGTACCCTACTTCCGGACACTCATACTGTCTATAGTTACAGAAAAGACCACCACTCCCTGGGCTGGATGCAATATTCTTTGCTTTTATTCATGCCACAAAGAGGAACAAGTAACGTGTTTCGACTCGATTTGAGTCTTTATCAAACTGGCGAGTATAATTTAAACATACAAACATTCAAATAGACCGTCTGCCACCAAGTCACCAGATGCAATATTTCGTAACTAGGGAAACATATACACAAAAGTTAGATGTGCACACGGCACGCTATACTACAGAGTGGCGGCTGTTTCATCTCTACTCGTACAGTCTAGTCATGACAGATCATTTCAGAAAGTATGCAATGGCTGTACCCACCAGAGACCAGTCAGCAGAGTCGGACGCTGAAGCAATCTGCAAACACTTTATACAGGGGTTCGAGTGTCCACGAAGGATACATTCGGACCAGGGGGCATGTTTTCAGGGTACTCTAATGAATGAGTTGTACCAACTCTATGGGATTGAACGTTCACGCACCACCACATATCACCCCCAGGGAAATGGGGCATGCGAACGGAGGAAGACTCTTGAGGACAGCCAAAAGGCTCGGTGGCCTGAGTACCTACCTGAACTGATGTGGGCCTATAATAACATAGTACACAGTACCACTGGATACTCCCCACATATGCTCATGTTTTGGAGAGCCAGACCTTTACATGCCTGATCCGATGGAGCCACCACCGAGAAGTACCATCGTATGGGTGCAAGAGCACTGCTGTCGGCTGAGAGCAATCCACAAGGTTGTGGGGGAGCGTCTGGGACAAGTGGTATACCCGAACCCAAGACGAGTGCAGAGGAATTAGTATGCCCTGGGTGATCGAGTGATGGTCAAAGCCAAACGGCCGCCTAGGAAGTTGGATGGGTGGTGGGAGGCGGACCAATACATGTTGAAGACAAGGGTAGACCCTGCCAGTCTATGAGGCAGAGCCAATATGGATGAGCACAAAGACCCATATTCGAGTTTGCGATAAATCGCAAATATTTTGATTCATATTCATCATATATGCTCGACTTCGCAATATTCGATATTTCGCATTCAATCTCATGATTGGCGAATAATTTTTTAAGTTAAATTCACGTGTGCATAGAATCTATTCGTTATTATTAACGTTTGAACAGCTTTACATGTATTGAAAGCTTGAAATGGTGGGAGTCATTTTTGCGAATGGAAAGGTGCGAAAAAGATATATACGAATTTTCACAATACATGCAGCGTACTGGAGTCAGGCACAACCTGTCAACGCTTGGTAGGAAAGGGATTACAAACCGCGAATAGATTAATGCAAATATTCAAGTGATGAACATTCGCAGGACAGTTTTTACCTATTAAGTCTTTACTTTGTTAGGAATAGTGGAAATTGTTATAGAAAGCTATTAAGGTTGGTGGAATTACTGTATGTCTGAATCTTTTCAATACAGTTTCCCTATCACTATCCATCTTAAGAGCGAATATTCGTAATTGCGAATATGGTGTCATGTATTCGATATATTCGCGAAATCTCAAAATCAAGATATTTGAGATTAAAATTCGCTTTGCGAATATTCACGCTCAACACTAAGAGCCAATAGGGACTGGGGGGCACTCACGAAACTTGCACCGTAACATGTTGAGGCGGTGTAATCTTGATGAACCCGTGTGTGTGGGAGATGCCTCTCCTGCTTAGAGTACAGAAGAAATCCCCTTACAGGAGGCGGAGTAAAACTGGTGCGTTGTACCCACAGAGGCTACAGCCATGGCAAGTTTGCCACCCAGAGAAAGTGCTGAGCATTCAACAGCTCCTCTTCCATTAGATGCGCCTAACATGCCCAGTGCTTCTGAGCCTATCACTCTGCAAAGGTCAACCAGGCCCAATGCTGGTGGGGCCCACACAGCGCTATGCCCAGGATGAGTATTTATGGGGAGGGTTGCCGAGCTTGACAACCTCTTGTGGGGTGGCATGTGAGATGGGGAAACAGATCTCCTTGTCTGCACACTGTTTCTGCAGATTAAATTAAATGATCTGGACTGAAAGTCTGCTGTCTAGTCACAAGATGCCGCTGTTTCCTAAACACAGCTACAGACTGGATATTTCCATATTTAGGAAAGGTGGAGTTACACACAGTTAGACACAGAGACTGGAGAGGAAGGGAAAGGGAGCAGCTATCTTAGATGGAGCTGGGACTTAGGAACTGTGTCAACAAAGGATCCAAAGGCATCCAGGTGTGGGAGCATACATCAGTGACCAGAGCTGCAGCTAAGTGAAGCTGATCGTGTCCGAAACCCTGATCCTATCCAGAGGAAGGAAGATTGCTTCCAGGAACGCTGATAAGAGCTGAGGAGCAAAGTAATATACACTGCAGGACTGCATGCTTGTTGGAGAGGAATTTGTTCTGTTCAGAGTGACCAGCCGATGCAGAGCAGACCTAGGTCAGTAAGATAAGCCTAGACTGAGACAAGGCCTTTAGTTAGTTAGTTAGGGTCTCTTTTTGTGTCAGGCCACAAGTGTTGCTACTGTCCATTGCAAGGACTCCATAAATAAAGTGACATTTCCCACTGGAGATCTGATAAGCATCCCACAAACTCAAGCCAGGTTGGCGTTTTGCTCAGGAGTAGAGATGAGCAAACACCTGGATGTTCGGGTTCGAGAGGTTCGGCCGAACTTCCGGAAAATGTCCGGGTTCGTGATCCGAACTCAACCCGAACTTCATCCCGAACCCGAACCCCATAGAAGTCAATGGGGACCCGAACTTTTGGGCACTAAAAAGGCTGTAAAAGACACCCAGAGGGATAATATACCACAATAAACGCATTGCGATTACAACTTTGAGCTAACGATCACCATGGGAACGCCTCCTCCAGTAGAATGTACTGTCGGATCTGAGAATTAAGTTGAAATCGCAATACGATTCTTATATATTTGCTTAATCGCATTGCGATTTCAACTTAACATTGCTAAATAATTCCATCCATATCGTTAACTTACTGAGTCAGTAAGTTAGCGAATATGGATGAATTATGTAGCAATGCTAAGTCGAAGCGACAATGCGATTAAGCAGATATACTAAGAATCGCATTGCATTTCAACTTAGTCTCACATCCGACAGTACATTCTACTGGAGAGCGTTCCCATGATGATCGTAGCTCAAAGTTGTGTCACTGTGCGATAGCTAATACAAAAGAATCGCATTGCGATTCCAACTTTTTAGTACTCAACTTTTAAAATCGTACACCACTTTAAGCTCCAAAGTTGCAATCGCGTTCGAATAGAACTTAAAGCTGTCTCTTAGTCAGTTTTAGTATTGGTGTGCTGTAATAGAAGTTACATTCGTACGCGAATATAACTTAGAGCAATACAGTCAACTTTACACTGTTAGTTTTATTATCGCGATAATACAACTATTCAAGAATCGTGTACGTGCGTCTGTACGTGTGTGCGTTACCTCGGACACTATTCTATTTTGCCAGCCACAGCGGAAACCACTGATTTATGGTATTGCTATTTTGGCAATTGAGTTTAACCCCAGAAAATAATCTATCCTTTGCCAGACAGCAGACAGTATTATACTTGGCTAGCCAAAGCTGGAACACCAGATTTAGGGGATTGGTATTTGGGCAATTGTATTTAACCCCTTAATAAAATATAGAAATTTCTTTCCTGAGTTTCTAGGGGTGACAATTAGCACAGCCAAGCCCCTGATGTAGGATATAGCAAAAAAAAAAAAAACTAGTATTGATGGATTGATGGACTTGGCGGCAGCTTCTTCTGGCGCACCACAAGTCACAAAATGGCCGCCCGATCAACCCAGAAAATAAGTGACAGAAAAACGCTCTGTGCAGCCTAAAAACCAGCGAGCAAGTAACTAGCAGAAGTTCAATGATTCTCAGCTGTAAATTGATCCGTTCATTAGGTGCTGTTGCTGACTTTAACCTGCCTAATCTCGCCCTGATAGAAGCTGCGTCCTCTCCCTACACTAATCAGAGCAGTGTGACGTGCGGCGCTACGTGACTCCAGCTTAAATAGAGGCTGGGTCACATGCTGCACTGGCCAATCACAGCCATGCCATTAGTAGGCATGGCTGTGATGGGCTCTTAGAGCAGAAGTAAAATGCTAACTGATTGGCTGCTGTGCAGCCCTTCAGAAAGCGGGAAGAAATCGACGAACACCGGACCCGAACCCGAACTTTTTTGAAAATGTCCGGGTTCGGGTCCGTGTCACGGACACCCCAAAATTCGGTACGAACCCGAACTATTCTCGAACTGTTCACTCAACACTACTCAGGAGTAATGCTAAGGCTCGTGCTATAGGACCAATTATGGGAGGGGGAATTCTGTAGAGCTTTGTAAGATTGTAAGCCGTTGCGCTGCAGCGCAGGCTAGCCCACACCACACACCCAAACAGTTATTCTTGTTGTTTTAGGGTAATAACAGGTAAGGTGTGGCAGTTTAGTTGTGCCCGCCAGTAGGTAAATTACCACACTTTCCTCCTGCATCCATCGGAGAGTGCCGCACTGTGCAGCACAAGGGTCTCAGCCTTCAGGCTAGGTGTATGCAAATTTAAAGTATGTTCCCAGCATTTGTTGTTGTGTTCATTACGACAAATAAGTAAAATTCTGTTTTGGCAAAAGCTAGTGGTGGAGTTGTTTTCCTCATGTGTGACTTCGCTGTGTCCTGTGTGTCCTGGGTAGTCCACACCGGTACACGGCTTACAGCTGTGCTTGCATACTACAATAAAAGCACCAGCCTATGTGAGCTACCATAGTCCCAGTCACTAGAGAGGCTGGCATTTTTTTCCATAGCGTGCAAGCAGAAGCACCACTGATGAATTGTAGGGTGGTTGAGCGAACCTGTATTTTGGCAGATTTGAGTTCAAGTTCGGGGTTTGAGTAAATTACATAATGTATTCCGTGAGAACGGAATCCACTACGTACCTCACTTAAACCCTGAACCTGACAAAATTTAGGTTTGCTCAACTCTATTCGAAACCATGTTTCTATTTTCCGGTATTGCAATCCGTCATCGGGTCTCAATACCAGAAAAAAATGCTTCCGTTTTGTCCCCATTCATTTTCAATGGGGACAAAACGTAACTGAACAGAACGTAATGCTCCAAAATGCATTCTGTCCTGTTTTCATACCAGAGAGCAAACCGCAGCATGCTGCAGTTGGCTTTCCATCCTGGGATGCAGAGCAAAACTGATCCGTCATGACCCACAATGCAAGTCAATCGGGACGGATCCTCGGTTTTCTCTGAAACAATCTGACACAATAGAAAAAACGGGTCCATCCCCCATTGACTTTCAATGGGGTTCATGACGGATCTGTCTTGGCTGTCTTACAGATAATACAACCCGGTCGGGATACAGACGGTTGTATTATCAGTAACGGAAGCATTTTTGCTGAACAGTGCCGGATCTAGCAAAAGCTCTAATGTGAAAGTAGCCTAAGGTAATTCAGTAAGATATCAGTAATCATATACACCTTTGGACAAAATTGTTGGTCCCCTCCGTTAAAGAAAATAAAGCCCACGATGGTCAATGAAATAACTTGAAACTGAAAAAAGTAATAATAAACATTTACTGAAAATCAGACATTGCTTTTGAATTGTGGTTCAACAGAATAATAATAATAAAAATAAAAAAAAAAACACCAATGAGACTGGCCTGGACAAAAATGATCATACCCATAGGTACCAGCCAGTACCAAAGCCAACTCCTATTTTAACTCCAATTCCTATTTTAAAATGGTTTCAAATCCGCAGATAGGAATACCAAAGTCATTTACTGAAGTCTTGTGCAACTTCGGACTAGAAAAAGTTTTCCTACACAGAGAAAATACATTGTAAATGCTGCACAGAAACAGCAGTACAAAGTTTTTTAACAAATCGGCTTTGGGTCTATCATAAGAAGGTTGATACCCTCAATCCTAAAAACCACATAAAAAAGGGTCGTAAGCAAATAGGCCAGAACCAGACAGACTATGCAGTACCAAATGAGAGACAGAGAGTGGTGAGAGGACAATCCAGGATTGGAGGAACAAGCAATCTAATAAGCATCGGAACCAGGAGTCAGAGACTATCACTGGCACTGGTGTATGGCCAGGAAGGGGTTTAAATAGAGCACCGAGTCCCAGCATGAGAACCTGATAAGTCATGACTTGGCTCTCCATTGGTCAGAACACTAGCACATAGGAATAGAGCAGCTGAGCAATCAGTCCACTGCTAGTCTTCTTCAGCACATGCCCGATGCAGGGAGAGACAGAGTATTGCATCATGTTGCTAATTGATGCTATCATGTCACCAGGGGGTGTGGCTCTCCAAGCGCATCTGTGGCGAAGCCAGAGATTGCATCCCTGAAGCACTGACAAGTGAGTTTGTGACAGTGGGATATGATCTTAGAACTGGGAATGGGCTAGACACGTTTCAGGGACCTGTCCCAAACCTCAGTAGCAATCTCAGAGCTTTCAGTCATTACATTTGTTAGTTATTTTGAGTACTAAGTGGTCCAAAAACTGTGTAGTGGATTCAACGGACATTATTGATTATTAGTTGCTTAAAAATTCTTATTAGCATATACTTTCATATCCCAGCATTTTTGTATTGTTGTTTAAAACATAATTTATGAAAAGCAATACATTTTCTGAGGTGATATATGCAACATTTGTGTATGTGCCGATATCTATGTATGTTCAAACCAAAGTCAAGTATTCCACAAACTATGTAATAGATTTAGTGGAAACTTGCATTCACTTGTTACTCGTAACCATCTCCATATTTATAGATAACAGATACAAAATATTCACATATTGCATGATAAATCCAGTAGGTCATGTTATAATTTAATTTTTTTTTTACATTGTTTATATCTTGTTTCCTTTTCTATCTATTAAATCATTAAAGGGGTTACACAATTTCTGAAACAGCCCCCCCATGTGCCGGACCCCTCACAGGTAATATACTTAACCCACTCCCAGCACTGCTCCTGTTCCCCGCACCGTCGCTGCTGCTTTTCCGTGTACATGGATGAAAAAATCCGGTGTTGGGGAAGGGGCATCTAATTGCAGGCGGGGATGGGGATGAGCCTCCCTAGAGTCACCCGTGATGCTAGGGAGGCTTGTTCCCGTCCCTGCCTGCTATTGGCTGCTCCCCCCTTCCCCCAACCCCCTGACACCAGATGTTTTAATCCGTGTGCAGGGAGAAGCAGCAGCAGTGGTGCGGGACTACCGCTTCCTTCTTTTACTTTTTACCCTATTTGTCTAAAATATATAGTTTTTTTTATAAAGAAGATATGAGATATAGACAACCTAAAATTGGTGCTAAGATTCATAAAATAAATATAGAATATAATTAGAGATGAGCAAACCAAAAAAATTCATTTGTACTGTTCGTTGAATTTTCCAAAAAGATTTGATTTGATCTGAATTTATTTGTGACGAATCACGTTAAAAAAACAGCTACTGTTTTTCCTGACTGCAGAGAGCCTGTATATTTGTGTAGGACACTGTGCATTGCAAAAACATGCACAGAGTCCACTGTAGTAGTGAAATACAGTAGTTACTTTGTGTCTGTATGATACACAGATGATTGGGATCACTCCTAGAATCACTTCCCACTTCCCGGAGCAAAAACTGGCCAAATAACTCAAGTGTGAACTTATCTTTATAAGTCAATGTTAGCATCAGGTATTAAGAACTGTGCAGTAGCCCAACATTCTACCATAGGATGAAAGAGCGCTCTCCTTTTACACTGTTGTCAGCTGATTCCACATAGATTTCTACAGAACTTGTTTTGTTACACGCTGATAGAAGTCGTGTCCCCATGACAGAGTGGAGAGGGAATCAGCAGTAAGTTTGTGTTGACGTCACTGTTTACTTTGCCCTTTTTCTCATCCATCATAAGAACAACCCCAAAAAATGGATCCTGTCTTTTGAGCATTCGCCTTCACATGTCAGCCTTTGGTGAATATTCCATCAGTATTGCTAAGGTGAAAAAATAGAACAAAAAACTGGAGTTGATTCAAAACAGAGATAACACATGATTGGAAAGTTTGCATGTCTTCTGTGTTTTGTATCCACACCTGCTTTTGGCTTCCAAATCATGAGCATTAGTGATGAGCAGGATAGGCAATATTCGAATTAGTGATATTTAGCAAATTTTTGGCCAAATACAGTATTTGCCATACATTTGCAAATTCGACAATTCGTGATCTCCAGTCATTATTTACTTGATTGCGAACATCGGCAATGTAATATATTCACGATAAAAATTTGCTAAGTGCCGATATTCGTGATACATTAGCAATAAATTCTATTGTTTGCTAGGGATTCACAATAAATTCTATTGGTTGCTAGGGATGTTGCTAAGTGCCAATATTCGTGATAAATTCACAATAAATTCTCAATAAATTAGCGATTAGAATATTTGTGAATATGACTATATAGCACTATATTCTAAATATTCGTGAATTCTTGAAGTGGTGATATTTGCGATTAAAAGTCACGATTTGAATATTGGCGCTCAACACAAATAAGCATATCCTGATGCAAAATATACACCTTGGGATACAGGCCTTACAGATCCTACAAAGAATGGATCCATTGCGTTTCTAATTTTTCCATCCTTCCAACAGTTTAGAAGAAGGGCAAAATAAATAGTGATGTCAACAGTGCTAAGTAGGGACAATAGTGGCCCTGTCACAAAGTGTGGTGGAAACCTCATGTGGCGTCAACACAGTGGCCCAGTCACAGGGTGGGGGCAACAGCAGTGGCAGTGACAGCACAAGATGGTGGGTGGCAGTAGGAGAACATGGCAGCAGAGGAAGCAGGTGTGTGGCATCAGGAGTGTGGAAGCATCAGAATAGTGGCTGAAGCAGGTGGCCAGAAGAATTGAGTCTCTTATCACAAAGTTTGGGTGTGGCACCCAGAATGATCTAGTCTGATTTATCAGGCACTGGCATGTGGAAATCCTGGCTGATTCATGCCTGTTTCATCTTCATAAAGGTCAGTCTCTCCACATTTTGGGTGGAAATACGAGATCTCCTTGGGGTAACTATGTCCCCAGCCACACTAAACACCCACTCTGATTCCACACTACTGGCAGGACAGAGAAGCTTATACAGGGCAAACTCGGTCAGTTGCGGATGAAAAGCAAGTTTGGCTGCCCAGTGATCTGGGGGATCTTGTATCAGGGGTAGTAGGGTGCAGACCAATAATTCCACCACCAGGTCCTGCTGCTGCTGTTGAATGGCTTCTTCATTAGGCGGGTGAAGAAAATTGCTCATTAGAGATGACAGACTTAAGTTGCTGCTAAAGGAACTGGTGCTACTCCTTTCCCCCCATGGCCTCCAGCAGCCATGGCAGGGGAACATGAGCGCAGAGGGCTTTCACAGTCAGAATTACGCGAGGATGGGCGATGGTGCACATAGGCAGCTGCCAACTGACTACATAGGATGTCTCAGTAGTAGTTTAGTTTATACTCCCTTTCAGCAGGTGTAAAGAAGGCCCTCATTTTGGATCGGTAGCAAGGGTCTAACATGGTGGAGAGCCAGTAATTATCACTCTGCCGAATGGTGATATGACGGCTGTCACTACGCAATCAA
The DNA here is from genome assembly GCA_033119425.1 of Bufotes viridis. Taxonomy (NCBI): domain Eukaryota; kingdom Metazoa; phylum Chordata; class Amphibia; order Anura; family Bufonidae; genus Bufotes; species Bufotes viridis. The sequence goes on from CM065590.1 coordinate 7,662,273, forward strand.
CTGAGCATGCATCGGGCCATTTTCGCATAGGACTTGGAGGGACTCCCTGTCTCCATCTACACTGCATACTGCCATGGTGTTTCAAGGTCATCTGCCTTGTCTTCCTCATTACCTCCTCCTGCTCCTCTTCTGTCACTTGTGCAGAAAAAACACCCATTTCTTTATACATTCCTTGTGAGTTAATGTCCTTTTCCAGTTCAGCCCCCACATGAGGTTGGCGCCATGTCTCCTGTCCAGCTATATTTCAGCATCTGCTACAGGACGTGAATGATGGTAATGATGTTGCTCATCCCATAATCCTGGCGGCTGACAAATAAAGTGTCACGCATAAGCTGCCACTGGCTAACGTCAAACTTACACAGGGGTGTCCTCCTGTCTGCCTGTATCATCAAGAAATCAGTAAAAGTGTATAAGTGACTCAATCAAGTTTTTCAGAGGACAATTGGTACTCACTCTTCAGCACCCCCAATGCCTGTGGCAGAAGAAAAAAATAGCTATATCAATAGCTGGCAATAAACGGATATAATTTGGTGCAAATATTTGGCACAACTTTTTATTATTTAAAATATATACACAAATACTTTCTATTAGCAAACATATATACAACAATAGTGTGTAGCTACAAAACTGGGATATATAAAAAGCAAGTCTAATACACACAACTATACAATAATATGCACAAGAAAATAAACAGCAGCGGAAATAGACAAATAAACAAATACAATCTCTGCAATAAATTGACTGCAAAAAGCCAGAATAAAATCATAAAAAGTTCCAGTGGAGTATCACACAGAAGATATTCCCAGTGATAATAGCTCTGGTATTTATATTTGTAGGGAGATCCAACTATATGGAAATCACTGGTTTATATTAACTCTGTGTATCCTTGAATAAATGGACATTTTCATCATGTATCTTCAATAACAGTAAATTAAGTTGCTATAGAGGATCAATAAACATTGTTCTTACTGGTCCCCTTTCCAGCGTCAGGCAAAATGTCTATATAAGCTTTTGAATATATATATTTTTTTACAAATCTTTATTTAATTTATCTGATAAACAAGTAAACCGCCAATTAAACAAGGCCATAAGGCCCAGTGACATGAGGGGAATGATATTATGCAATATGAACAGATCAAACGTACATCAGCATATCATACATAACAATCTAATCAGTATCCTTGATTATAGTAAAACAGTTGGGAAATAAGAATCTTAGTAATAAATCCAGTAACCTAGAGAGTATACCCCAGGTGGGTTCAGAGTAAGAGACCTTACTATAAAGTCCACTGGATAAAACCTAGTGGTTAGAACAGTGGGAAGCATACCAGTCACGCCATGGGCCCCAATTGACTAGATATTTCTCATGAGTGAGCATTTCCAAACTAGAGAGTTCCTCAAACCAGCTTATCTCGAGGACCTTCTGTATCCACTCCTCTACAGTGGGAGCTATGTTGGAAAGCCAGTGGAGGAGTATTAACAGTTTAGCGGCAGCTAACAATTGAGCAAGTAAAGGGAACGCTCTCAGAGGTAAGTTTAAAAGTACTAACAAAGGGGACAAAGGGGCTGAAGATGGGCAAATCTGACTAATGATGTCTGCTATTTTGGACCAATAGGGGGAGATTAGCTCGCACGACCACCAGATATGTATAATATTCCCCTTATCCTTGTGCGATTCACAGCAGCGAGGAGAATGAGCTGGCTCCATTTTATGAAGTATATCTGAAGTTCGGTACCACATACTTATTATCTTAAAGGAATTCTCCTGGATTTGTATACATCTGGAGAATCCATGCGAATTCTTGAGAATCTGGGAAGATGGATGGATAGATCTCTCTCCCACTGTTGGATATGTGGTGGCTTGCAGGGCTCTCTGGCAATGACCATTTATTATACAGCATGGAAATAATTTGCCTAATTTGCCTAGGAGACTCATGATATCATACCAGGAGAGGACAAATTTTGCATTGGAAATCAATAGGTATTTCCGACAAATCTCATGGAAATGGGACTAATGAAGATGAGTCCATTTAGCGACATTATGCGATGTCTGGAGGTCCAGCACCGAGGGAATTTTTTGACCCTTGAGAACCTCACCTATCAAGGCAGCACCAAAGGAAGACCAGATGCCCAACACATCATTGTAATTGGGGTCCAAATAATATGGCAGAAGACGCAAAGGCATAAAGGGAGAGGGACCCAGAGGCAAATTAAATTGGGTTGACACTAGGGACCAGGTATGTGAGATTCCCTTGAGTGCAGGGGGGAAGCCCCTGTCTGAACCCATTCTATTACGAGTTTTCAATAGATTTCAGAAGGGGAGAATAAGCTAAGAGCTATCTGACATCCTAATTTGTTGATGTGGGGGTTCAACATCTCGACATGAAGACAAGATTGTATAGAATGATAGTATAGTTTGATATCGGGTAGCCCTAAACCTCCTCTGCGTTTTGGCCTGGTTAGGGCACAATAGGCCAGTCTCGGCCGTCTTACCTTCCACACAAAATTTGAAAAGATTCTGCATGTAGATGAGAAGAAGGATTCTGGCAGAATAAAAGGTAAAGTCTGCATAAGATAGAGCATCTTAGGAAGAACATATGTTTTCAGGATATTCATCCTGCCTATCCAAGATACATATGGAATAGAAAGGTCTTTCAAATGCTTCTTTATTTTGTCTAGGAGGGGAGTGTAGTTAAGGTGGAATGCTGTACTGGGATATCTGTGTATATTAACACCTAAATAGTTGATGTGGGAGGTCGCCCACTGGAAGGGGTAGTTGTCAGACAGATGTGAGACCACATGGGCAGGCGCGACTTCTCCCAGTGCTGTACATTTAGATAAATTTATTTTGAAATTGGAAAAATGTCCAAAACCATCAAATAAATTAAGGATGGCCGGAAACGCCGAGACCGGATCAGACAGGAAAAACAGCATATTGTCTGCAAAAGCAGCCACTGTATGCGTCTCAGATCTTACTTTGAAGCCACTAATGCCGTCATCCTGCCTGTTGGCCTGAATCAACGTCTCCATGCAGAGGATAAAAAGTGTAGGCGACAGTGGACACCCTTGCCTCCTTCCATTTGAAATGGAAAAACTCTAATCCTGGTGTGGGGGGAGGAGAACAGGGACAACACCACCAGCTTAAATCCATCTGGGAAGCCAAATTTTTGTAATGTAGCTTCCATGAACCTCCAATCGACGCTTTTGAATGCCTTTTCGGCATCAGTACTCAGCAGAGTAAGCTGGGAATTCTGTGCTAAGGCATACAGTATGTAATAGCTTGCTGGACTCTGAAGGCACCGTCTCTGCACTCCCTCCCCCCTACAAACCCCGCCTGTTCTGAGAAGATTAATTTGTGGAGCAGGGGGCTCATTCTGTGCACAAGAACCTTAGCCCAAAGTTTAGTATCTGCGTTTAGTAAAGAAATGGGCCTGTAGCTCGATAGAAGCTCAGGGTCCTTGGCTTCCTTAGGGAGCACAACAATATGTGCCTCTAGAGCTTGTGACGAAGGCAGGCCACCTACTAATAATTCATTAAAATAGCAAGTGAGATGAGGGCCTAGTATGGGGAAGAACTTTTTGTAATACAAGATGGGTAGCCCATCAGGGCCCGGGCTTTTACCCAGGGGAAAGGAGGATAATACTTGTTTTATTTCCTCGGTAGACACTGGGGATAAGATAGTGTCTTGCTTCTGAGCAGTCAAAGTGGGCAATTGCAGACTGGAAAGAAAGTTCTGAATGTTCTCCAATCTAATGGTTAATTCAGTGGGAGTCTCATCTGTATGTATATTATAGAGTGCCTGGTAATAGGAGTGGAATATGTTAGCGATGTCAGCTGTATTAGTAACAACGTTATTGTGGGCTGATTTCATTTGCCTAATGTGTGTTTGTTCTGTCCTCTTCTTTATCAGGTCCGTCACTGGCCGAACAGTGAGTGTTCATGATCATCCTTATATATGGTATCCTTACATCAAGCAATGCATACTGGGATGGTGAGGGATTTGCACCAGCTGTGGAATGAAGTTTTCAATTGAAATAAAAAATAGATGTTCACAATGCAAGAAAAAATTTGGAACATAATAAAAGACCAGATAAAAGCACAAAAATCATGCACTAAATCATCCTATAAAAAGGCACACCTATGTTTTTTGTGCATTTAAAACAGACATTAATCGCTGATTTCACTCTTCGTCCAGTGAAAACATCACGGATTCCAGTCATCATAGAAATTAAAAGGAGGGCATTCTGTGGTGCCCGGAGATGGAGAGCGTCTTTCGATTCCCCCTGCACTATACGGACGTCTCAGAAATAAACCGCTTCTCCCGATAGCTACTCCTTGGAAGGTCAGGAAGCATCCCTGTCATCCGGCATATATTCGCCCCGCTGAAGTATTATTTTGAAAGTGTGTAGAATCTGACACGGGGCCCCCAAGCTGCAGATTTTCATGGAGACACCAGATTTTACAATTTTACATTATAATTTTGTGCATTAGCAATACTGATGGAATATTGAGCAAATGCTGTACAAGTAAAGGCGTACGATTCCCAGACAGGATCCGTTTTTTTGGGGTTATTGTTCTGATAGATCAGAGGAAGGGCAAAATAATCAGTGACGTCAACACAAACTTACTGCTGACACCCTCTCCACTCTGTCAGGGGCTCTACTTGTATAAGTGTTTAATAGAACAGGTTCTGTAAACATCTATGTGGAATCAGCAGATGAGGGTGTAAAAGGAGTGCGCTTCTTCTTGGCGCTAACATTGACCTGTATGGGTGAGTTAATACTTCAGTTATTTGGTCAGTTTTGGCTCTGTGACTGCCTAAATGAGTGAAATTTGCAGTAATTCAAAGAGTGATGCCTGTCATCTTCATGTCATACTGACTCACAGTATTATTTCACCACCACAGCAGACTCCCTATGCATGTTACTGCAAGGCACAGTGTTCTACACCACTATAAAGGCTCTCTGCATTCAGGAAATAGGTGTTTTTTTAACAAGATTTGGTGCAAATAAATTCCGAATGAAACAACATTTTTAAAATAAAATTTGGCGGCCAAATCGAATTTTTGGAAACTTTGTTCATCTCTACCTGTATCGTCTCTCCCTGCACTAAGTTTACTGGAAAATGGCGGAGAATGGGGAGGATATTTTTTTTATAGGGCTCTGATATCACAAGGGTGGCTATTTGCTGATTGGCTATTTGCATGGCATTATGGATGATCCCAAGTTCCCAAGTGTCTCACTTCCTCTTTTTAACACAGTCAGCAGTTATTTTAGAAAAAATGTGATTCGTTACCACAAAGAGCGAGGAAATTCAGATTCGGGACAAATCAAATTTCTCCTGTAATTCAGATCGAATTCCAGTTTGTCGACTTCGATTCACTCATCTTTACACAGCAACACGACCTCCACCACTACCAGGGTCAGCAAGCATCTCCACACTGTCTCATGGTAGCATTCAGTTGTCTGTCCCTCAAACACTGGAGAGAAACAGGAAGTACCTCCTATCCACCTGCGGGCTCTTGACCTGAATGCAAGCATTTTAATATTCCTGGCCTTTCAAATGTTGCCATTCCATATGGTGGAGATGGAGAGTTTTAACAATGTCATTACGGCAGCTGTACCACGGTACGTGGTTCCCAGCCAGCACTACTTTTCAGGCAGAACATCCCTGCCCTGCACGAACATGTGGAAGGTGCGCACTGCGTAATGCCATCATTGGCTAGGTCCATATAACCAGCGATACATGGACCAGTAAGTATGGGGAGGGACATTATATCTCCCTTACTGCCAACTGGGTAAATGTAATGGCAGCTGGGCTGCGGAAAGTGGTTTGGCACACGTCCTACCTCCACCGAGGATTGTTGGACTTTTCTCGGTGCTTCCTGTTGCCTCCTACTCATCCAGTCAGTATAAAACCTGCACCACCGACTTCAGCACAACCAGTGAAACTCATCTGTTTGGGGGAAAAACCCCACACCGCGCAGGAGCTATGGACAGGCATCAAAGAACAGACTGAAGAGTGGTTGGCGACGTTGAACCTCAAGCCCGGCCTAGTGGTGTGCAATAAAGGGTGAAATCTCATAGCAGCTCTGGGCCTATCTGGATTGACGCACATTCCTTGCCTGGCGCATGTGCTGAATTTGGTGGTGCAGAGGTTCCTGAAGAGTTACCCCGATATATCAGAGCTGCTGCAGAAAGTGCGGGTTTTTGGCGTTCTCACCCTGCTGCTGCTCACCTTTCTGCACTGCAGAGTAACTTCTGCCTTCCCGCTTATTGCCTCATATGCGACGTGCCCACAAGGTGGAACTCCACCTTGCACATGCTGGAGAGACTGTGCAAGCAGCAGCAGGTGATAGTGGAGTTTCAGCTGCAATACGCACAGGTGAGTCACTCAACGGAACAGCAACACTTCACCATCAATGAGCGGGCTTCAATGTTGCACGTGTGTGCAGCGTTGTGCTGTTTTAAGTATTCCACCGACATGGCATGCGATAATGATGCTGTCATCAGAGTTACTATCTCACTTTGATGCCTCCTTGAAAAAAACACCTCAGGCAATGATGGATGAGGATGTGACATAGGAGGAAGAGGAACAGGGATCATTCCCACGGTTATCAGGCCAGTCGTACACACGTAGCTTGCAGAGTGGGTTCCGGCACCAACAGTGGCCAGGTATACAACTGTCCAGCAAGGGAACAGTTTTGGAGGATGAAAAGGATGAAGAGAAGGAGGGGGCAGAACCCTGTTCACAGACCGGTGGCACTTATATTAGCTCACAGGCATCAATGAAGCATAGCTGGGGGGATACCAAGAACACAGACGATACACCTCCCACCGAGGACAGCTTGTATTTGCCTCTTGGCTGCCTGGCATACAGGGGCGAGTACATGCTGCAGTGCCTGCGCAATGACCTGTGAGTTTCCCTGATTGTTACTAGTGCTGATTACTCGGTTGCCACCCTGCTGGATCCCCACTACAAGAACAATGTGCCATTCTTACTTCTGTCACTGGAGAGTGATCAAAAGATGTGTGAATACAAACGCAAGCTGGGAGATGAGCTACTAATGGTGTCCCACCCAAACTGACCCCCCCCCCCCAGGGGCTCAATGGAAGCACAAGTCAGAGGAGGAAGAAATCGCCAACACAGCTGGGTCAACGGCACCACCTCATAAGGGAGGCTTAGCATGGCCGAAATGTGGAAAAGCTTCATCAGCATGTCACCACATCCAGCTCCACCATCTGATACATGTATTAGCAGGAGGCAGCGTTTCAGCAACATAGTGGAAGAGCATGTGTCCACGTGTTTACACATACTGACTGATGGGTCTGCCCGATTTAACTACTGGGTCTCCAAATTGGACACAATCTGCCCTTTTATGCTTTAAGGCGCTGGCCTGCAATGCAACAAGTGTATTATCGCAACATTTATTTAGCATGACAGGTTTGTGATCACGGACAGGTGTTTTTGGCTGTCCACAGCCAAAGTGGACAAGCTCTTGTTCATTAAAATGAACCAGGCATGGATCCCAGAGGACTTGTCCATGCCTTGGGCAGAGTAGAGAATTATACCGGCGGCACCCATCCATTGTTATACTCCATCGCAGTTTGTTCTGCTTTACATCTCCCATTGTTTTAGGGTCTAATAATAATAATAATAATAATAATAATAATAATAATAATAATAAAAATAAACAGCAACACAAAAACAGTGTTGGCTACCTCCCCAATCTCTTCCACCTACACTGCCACATCCACAGCGTTCTTCACTTGGACCTCCACCTCCTGGTTTAAGATTATTATTTGTTGTATTGGCAGAGTAGAGAAGTATACTGGCTGCACCCCAAAAAATGGCTATAAGTCACAAACAGAATAACAGACAAATAAAAAAAAAATGAATTAAATAATTTAAAGAAAAAAAAAGAACAAAAACCATCCACAATAACATTGTTGGCTAACTCCTCATCATTTAATTTTGTATTTGTTTTTTATTCTATGTTATTTTAAGTAATTTCCCTATTGACATTTGTTTGCAGGGCAACTGTCCAGCTCTTACTCCCATTTTGGACCATTTTCCAGCCTCTAGCCCTTTCAATGACTATTTTACATCAATTTTTCAGCACCAAAGTTTGGGTCCCAATTGACTTCAGTGGTGTTCGGGTCATGTCTGGGTCAAGTTCGCTACCTGAACCAAACTTTGAAACAAAGTATACACTGGTTCCCTCATCCCTATTCAGCGACAGTATATAACAGTTCCACATGTCACATAGGTGGTTATGCCATCATACCTGGGCCAACAGTAACCCATGGCTGCATGTATCTGTTCATTATATGCTGCTTTTTGTAAGAGAGAACAAGCCATCTTAGCTTTAAAACAAGAGTAGTGGTTTGTAAAAGTTTATAATACTCCATAGTGTCAGACAAGATGCCAGTTGTTATGGCCCTGGTGACTACATTTCTATCTGGAATCCCAATGTTTAACACCATTTAACATGCTGTGCCTTGTAAAGGTATCCAATGCCACCACCATGATTCACTGTGGGCATAGTGTTCTTTGGGTGATGTCATGTGTTCGGTCTGTGCCAGACATACCCTTTGATGGCCGTAAAGTTAAATTTTTGTCTCATCAGACCAGAGCACCTTCCTCCATACATTTTGGGAGTCTCCCACATGTCTTTTCGCAAACTCACAACGTGCCTTTTTGTTTTTAGCTGAAAGTAATGGCTTTCTTCTGGCCACTCTGCCCCAAAGCCCAACTCTATGGAGCGTTTGGCTTATTGTCGTACAGATCCTACGTACAGATCCTCCAGTCTCTGCTGTGGAACTCAAGGGGGTGAATACTTTTGCAAGGCACTGTATGTATACTGAATATAAGTTATAGTGCCCAAGTCACATCTATCACCATGTTCTACTTACTATATTTAAATGGTCTGTGTCTGCTTTTAACAAAGTGAATACAAAAGTGATCACCACTTTGTGGGTACTGTTTAGTTTTATGCATTTTCACACAAAGACATGTTAAAAGTTAGGACTAAGGATGTGAATTTTTTCTGTTATTACAAATACTCAATAATTCATTCTAAATATTAAGTATTTAAACATTAATTGCAGTCTCTCCAGAGCTTTCCACATGGGATCAATAATATTACCTCTAAGGCTTCATCATGTCATTGTTGGAACTTGCTATATTCTCTATATAAAGAGGCAGCTGAGTCACAATCGTGTCTACAACTAAACAACCTCCTCCAATATTTACTATTTCCATGATAAAAAAACGAAACAAATGACCAAGAGAAAAAAATAACACACAATGAGGAAATACAGTCCCTTGAAGCTTTAGGATTTCCTTAACATTTCAAGCCGTGAATATTTGCTGTATTTCAGTGGACACTTCTTTGTTCTCTTAGTACTATGATTTTTTTCTTCTTGTTTGGTGAGGTGATATTTCAAAAGAAAAATGAAAAAACTGAAAAAAATGTTTCCATGCATCTTGAGGGAAAAGCAAAAGTATCATTGCCGTTCTACCACAAGTGGAAATTAAGAATTAGGGAAATTGAGAGACTCATCAACTCTGTTTGCATCAATTTCCTAAATATGCAATTCCCCAACATCAGCCTGGTGACTGATATACATCTGTTAGGTTTCCAAGGTCTTCACACTTTAAAGACTCTGTTTTTTTTTCTACTTCTGATCAGCTTCTGTGTGACTGTATGTGGAAACCTTCTCATCATTCTGGTGGTGTCCTCCAGCAGATCTCTCCACTCTCCCATGTACTTCTTCCTTACACAACTCTCATTTTTAGACCTTGTGCTCACAATTACTATAGTGCCCACCATGCTCCTTGTGGTGCTATATGAAGGAATGTATGTGTCCTTCACCAGCTGTTTGATACAATATTACTTTTTCTTAGGCTGTGAAGCCTTAGAATGTCTTATCCTGACCGTGATGTCCTATGACCGGTATCAAGCTATCTGTAACCCTCTACGTTACACCTCGGTAATGACTCTCACATTTTGTCTAAAAGCTGTTCTATTATGTTGGTTGGCCATTGTTTCTATGGTGTTGATGTTTGCTGTATTGTTTAGTCAATTGTTGTTCTGTGGACCAAACATCATTGATCATTTCTTTTGCGATTTTGATCCATTACTTGAACTTTCTTGCTCAGAAACTTTCATGATAAAACTAATAAGTATAGTTGTTGTTATACCCATAGTTGTATGTCCACTGATCTTTATTATGGTTTCCTATGGGTACATTATCCTCACTGTACTGAAGATCCCCTCTGTGACTGGAAGACAGAAGACCTTTTCCACCTGCAGTTCTCACCTGGCTGTGGTGTCTATGTTATATGCATCTCTTATTAGTATTTATTTATTTCCATCCCAGATAAGTGTAAAGAAATTCCTCTCCCTGTTCTACACAGTTATAACTCCCCTCCTTAATCCTAGTATATACAGTCTAAGTAATAGAAAAATAAAGGTGGCTGTCAAAAAACTGTTCAGTAACAAATCTGGTATGTTCTAAACTGGTTTGCCTACCTGAATCCCCTCCTTCCCCACCGCCCCATCACCACCTTATGTTCTCCATTACATGGCAACATTTCTCTGTGATATCCTTCCTTCACTTTACTGTAGGTGGTTATACAGAATTATCATAATGCTCAAACATGATCACTTATGGGGTAGTATCACGTCTTATTAAGTGAATTTGACTTATCTGCAATATCAAATATATGCTTAAAACCTAGAATGAGTAAATCCATTCTAAACTAATTGCAAAAATTTAAACCAAAGTTGTTTCATTTTGGACAAATTGTGTAAATTGGCAACCAGCTTCATTTTACTTTTAATACTGGTGGGGAAAACCATGAGGGAACAAGAAGGGCAAAAAAAACATTTATTTCTGTATACGAACAGAGCGAAAACTTGTTTTATGTTTTGTTCAAAGCCATACGTCTTATTAGCAGCACAGAACCCTAATAGCATTCTCCTGAAAACACTGACCAATTGCACATTTTTTCAGCATATTATATATGTGATATTAAACTCATTGTATTTAAGAAAAAAGCATTATATGGCAATAATATCATTTTTATACCTGTTTTCTTGAATGGATATATGAGAGACATTTCACTGCAAACAATGCATTGTTTGCTGAATTATTGCACCAGATCATGTCTTTCACTCAAATTTTAGTACAGAAATTTCATTTTTGAGCCAGTGATATTAAACGATTAATGACATTTTACCATAAACATTGCATTGTTATATCTGTGTTTGCAGATGCATTACAGCATCATAACGTGGGTTAAATATACATTTTTGTAAAAAAATGTCAATGTTGAACCAGTGATATTAAACTTATAGTTAAAAGACATTTCACAGCAAACACTGCATTATTCACAAGGTAAATTGTCCATACCAGTGTGCAGTGTGTTTGTAGACGGAGAAGGATCTTTATTTGCGCCTCAGTATTCAAATTACAGAAAACATTTTTGCAATGTTGCTAGTACTGTTTAATATTCTGTGCGCACCAGACCCGTGAGTTTTCATCCATAGGCCTTAAAAATATAGACCTTATAATCCAATGTATGTAAAACAGAAGAGTACAAAAAGAAAAACCCAGCCCTTGTCCTCTCAGAATCAGAATGTGGGTAGTAGCAGCAGTAACAGCATCCAACCAATAGTAGTAACATAGTAACATTGTACATAAGGCCGAAAAAAGACATCTGTCCATCCACTTTGGCCTGTCATCCTGCTAGTTGATCCAGAGGAAGGCAAAAAAAAACAAAAAAAACTGTAAGGTAGAAGCCAATTTTCCCCACTTAACGGGAATAAAAAATTCCTTCCCGACTCCAATCAGGCAATCAGAATAACTCCCAAGTAGATGCAATACTTGTAGTAGTATTAGGCCACAGTTCTCTGGGGCTTCCAAAAGACCCAACATTATTAGTATTGAGGAATAAGAGGATGAGATTGTGGATTGGATGGCTCACTCCTCTTCTAGGTTGGTAACTGTCGACCACCGAATATTGGGAGATGGCAAAGAAAACGCAAAAACTGTGCCGGAGTACAACAAAGGCTAGGTGCACCCTGTACGCTTCTCTAATTTGCTAATATAAGACATAAAAATCTTGAGCCTGGAGGCGGAGGTCCCAGTGGAAGAGGGAGGTGCTCATGATGTTGCAGGTGGAAGAGGCAGACAGAGGAGGCAGATTTGGCAGTGCAGACGATCATGCAAACAGAGGAGATGGACAAAGTGGTGTAGATGGAAGAGGTCACCAACTTCTTTTTTTGATTATTTTTTAATTTTTTTTGTTTTTGGAGTATAACAATGGCTGGGTGTGCCTGGTATACTTTTCTACTCGGGACAAGGTACGGACACGTCCTGTGGGATCCATGCCTGGTTTATTTTTATTTTTTTGTTTAAGTCAGGCTGTGGCCTCATTGAGTTTTTTATTTTATTTTTTGCCAGATTGTGTTTTTTTATTTTTATTTTTTTTTTCACATTAACAAAGTAATAAGCAATACATTGCATCATACAAAGATAATGTAAGTGACATGAAATAAACCATGCAAGTAGCTTAGTTTAACCAAAGATATACATTCTCAAGTTCCAATCACTTGATGTAAAAATCCATGAGAGCAGTTGACTAAGCTCCTCTTCAAAAACAGGAAAGATTTACAAAGTTGCTATCTAATATGAAACGAACTCGGAAAAGGACATGGGGAAAGAACATAGGAATGGAACATATGACATAAGAACACGCGGGGGACCACCACTGAAGTAGGTAAGATGTTTATTTCTAAGATTCATATCATCATGAATTTATGTGAGTCAGTGCTTCTGGTAAATTTCAACCATGGATCCAATATCTTGGAGTATTTGGCAGCTGAAACGGTTGTTTGATCCCAACACCTCCAATCTGGCCCACCTTCCTTATCCAGTGGGATATGGGAGGAGTTTGTGTTTGTTTCCAGTATAATGGGATCATGTTTTTGGCCGCTAGTAACATGGGTTTCTATAATATGCTGTTGAAGATGAATATAGAGGCTGGCCTTAAGTTTAGGAACATTAAAGGTGACATAATGACTGGGGATCCCGGGCACACTGTGTCCAGTACCCCTTGCACTCTATTTCAGAAGGGTTTTATCAAAGGGCAGCCCCACGACAAGTGTAAATTGGTTCCAGTCTCAGCATCTCCAGCAGGATAAGGGAAAAGGGGGGTTCATAGCATATAATACTGTTGGGGTTTTATACCACCTACTTACTACCTTGTAAGAAATCTCCTGCATAGTGATGCCTCTAGATGGACCACAATAATTCTTATATAAATTCAAAGTGTCGTCTTTGGATAACTTGATGTTTAGTTCGCTTTCCCAAGTGGCGATGTATGACTGTGTGTGGCTACGTGGGGGTCCATTAACATTTTAGTCCAATACATGTCTACACTCACCCAGTCCTAACTAATAAAATCTGGTCCTACCTCATCCGGGGTGTTGCTGGCATTGGCATGACGTACACTGGATCCAGGACAAGGACCCTGTGGTGATAGAGAAAAAAAGGAATAATCACATAAGGAAGGGATGGTGACTGCCCATGTGAAATCACAAGCAGGGGGCGCTGTGCTGGCCTGTAACATGCCAATGTATGGCAGGGTAATCTAGGACTAGGGTTGAGCGAACGAGAACTGTAAAGTTCGGGTTCATACTGAACATTACGGTTTTTCGCACCCGGACCTAAACCCGAACATTTCCGTAAAAGTTCCGGTTCATCGTTTGGTGATTTCTTCCCGCTTTTTGCAAGGTTACAGGGCAGCCAATCAACAAGCGTTTAACTACTTTGACCTAAAAATCCATCACAGCCATGCCTACTAATGGCATGGCTGTAAATGACTAAGTGCAGCATGTGACCCAGCCTCTATTTAAGCTGGAGTCACGTAGCGCCGCACATCACTCTGCACTTCTCAGTGTAGGGATAGGATGCTGCTGCTTCTGTGAGGGACAGATTAGGGAAGAAATCTGTTGAAATTGGTGGTTTTAAATCTTTAAGCTACAGCAATTATTGAGGGTGCTATGCTACATTTTTGTACCCAGCCCTGAACCCAGTGATACTGCCAAATAATTTTTAATCCATCTGTTACTGAGGTGGGGGTCGGCAGCCATTTTAGCAACTGTAGTGTCCTTGGAACTGCATGTGACCTGCATGTGTGCCAGCCTGCCAGGGACATCAGTCTAATCCTTTTTTTGAAAGCTTAGTGGAGGAAAAATTCCTTTATTCTGGCAGGTCAGGTCCCCTACATTACCTATTTTATAATTTATGGGTGACATAGTGCATTTCTATAGTTGGAGGCAAAAACCTGAATTGTAGTGCCATAGAGCACGTTTGCATACAACCCTGAAAATCCTGTTTTTAAATTTAGGGGCAACATTCTGCAGTTGTGTATTTGGGGGAAAAAACACGTATTGTTGTTCCACAGAGCAGTTTTTCAAAACGTATTTTCAAATTCTGCAGTGACATACTGCATTCCTGTAGGTTGTTTCAATAAACACTGGTTTTGTGCTACATAGCAGATCTGAGGCCTACCCTATATTTCAGTCAATTTAAGTAACCTGTGGAACTCCGCTTTTACATAGTTGGTTGCAAACACAGAGGTTTTGTGGTAGATAGCACATTTGCCGTGTACGCTGCATTTCTGACAAATTAAACCGTTAGCTTCTGATTTTACATTGTTAGTTTGAAAAATCTAATGTTTGGTGATAGTGAAGTAATTGTATTGAATTGCTCCTTACACTGTTGTGTGACCTAAAGAAGTGTATTCTGTTTCGAACACGGGCACTGCCTTACTGTTAGTGAACTTAATTGTTGACTATTAGCAGTTAAATTGACACCGGAGATAAGTCATCTGTTAGTTTGGTGGGTGAACGCAAATAATGAGGAGAACATCAAATAAGGGACGTGGACATGGTCATGGTGGTGTTGGTGGAGCTCCTGTTGCAGGGAGAGGATGTGGCTGTTCAGCGCCAACTACAGGTCCAAGTGAAACACCTTCCTCAGGTGCGAGTAGGCGACAGAACCTGCAGCGTTATTTGGCAGGCCTGAATGGCGCTCTACGGATGGTGAGGCCAGAACAAGTACAGGCACTAGTTGATTGGGTGGTTGACAATGGCTCCAGTTCCTTCACATTGTCTCCCACCCAGTCTCCTGCTGAAATCTCAGAGTTGGCATCTGCAGCCCATGCCCATCAGTCTTTCACCTCACCCCCTTGAAAATCAGCCAAGCAATCTGAGCCCCAAGTCATGCAGCAGTCTATTATGCTTTTTGATGACTCTGCTGGCAGGGATTCCCAGGGCCATAACCATAGCCCTGCCCCAGAAGTGGAAGAGATTGAGTGCATGGATGCCCAGCCACTTAGGTTTGAGGATAAGGACATGGTAAGACCACAGCAGCACGTCTTTGATGATGACGAAACACAGGTGCCAACTGCTGCGGCTTTCTGCAGTGTGCAGACCGACAAAGAGGGCAGGGGTGAAGACTGGGTGGAAGATGATGTTGAGAACGATGAGGTCCTACACCCCAAAATATACCACTTAAATCCATGTTATTCATGGGTGGTGAAAAAAATTAAGGCCAGGGATTACCTTTGCGGCCTGCGCTACATATGTGCCGGTGACAATAATAAAGTTAATTTGTCTGGGAGTTCAGGGGTTGACATATTCCAATTTTTTTCTGTCAAGTAACCCTGCACTGCATAGGTGAAAGAGACCGAAAATTTGAAAAATCTTCTTTTAAATTGTTGGGTGCAAAATTACCATTTTTCCCTGGTACAAACCCCTGCTCTGCATAGGTGACAGTGACCGAAAATGCGGAAAATCATTTAAATTGTTGGGTAAAATATAACCACTTTTGTCGGGTACAAACCCTTGCTCTGCATAGGTGACAGGGACCGAAAATTAGAAAAATCGTCTTTTAAATTGTTGGGTGCAATATTACCATTTTTGCCAGATACAAACCCCTGCTCTGCATAAGTGACAGGGACCAAAAATGCAAAAAAAAGTTTGTTCCATTGGTGGGTGACATGAACCCCGTTTTGCTGTGAATTAACCCCTCCTCTGCCTGGGTGCCAGGGGCCTACATTTTTAAAAATCATCTGTCCCATTGGTGGGTGATATGAACCCAGTTTTGCCGGTGAAAAAACCCTGCTGTGCATTGCTGACAGGGAACCAAATTTGGTAAAAACGTCTGTTAATGATCGAAAGATGCGTGACTACAAACGCGTGCTGGTAGACGTGCTGCTGATGGCATTCCCACCTGATGCCTCCTCAACTTCCTATTCCACATCCATTTCCTCCTCCTAGATCAAGATTTTGATTTTTAATTTTTATTTATTTTATTTTAAGTCATTTCCCTATCCACATTTGTTTGCAGGGCATTTACCTACATTTTGCTGCCTTTTGCAGCCCTCTAGGCCTTTCCAGGACTTTTTTACAGCCATTTTAGTGCCAAAAGTTTGGGTCCCTATTTACTGCAATGTGGTTCAGGTTCGGGGCCAAGTTCGGGTTAAGTTCAGATCTCGAACCTAAACTTTTTTGTGAAGTTCGGCCTAACCCATCGAACTCGAACTTTCAGGTGTTCGCTCAACTCTATATAGAACATTTCCCCTAAGTGCTACCCCACAGTACTAATGCCCACATTGTGGCCCCTCACAGTAATGAAGTTCACCTTGTGGTCCCTTCACAATAGTTATGTCCTCCTTGCTGCCCCTGCCAGCAGTTATTCCCACCTTTGTTCCTGTCACAGTAGTTATGCCCACTTTTGTGCCCCCTCACTGTAGATATGCCCCGATATGTGCCCCCTCACAGTAGTTATGCCCAGATATGTTCCCCTCTCACGGTAGCTATGCCCATATATGTGCCCCCTAACAGTGGTAATGCCCAGATATGTGCCCCCTCACAGTAGTCATGCCCAGTTATGTGCCCCCTCATAGTAATGCCCACATATGCGCCCCCTCACAATAGTTATGCCCACATATGTGTCCCATCACAGTAGTTATGCCCACATATGTGCCCCCTCACTGTAGTTATGCCAGATTAGGTACCCCCTCAAAGTAGTTATGGCAGGTTAGGTGCCTCCTCAGTAAAAATGCCCACTTTTGTGCCCCCTCACTCTTGTTGTGCCCCCCCTTTTGCCTCCAGTCTGCAGCTTACCTTCTTCCCTGATAACACACACTCACATCGCGCTGCTGGCTGTGTTTGAGGTCAATTCCCTGGCTTTCAGCGCTCCTCCCACAGCCAGCAGCGCGATGTGCGGCCTGCAAGGGGAACACCGGAGCTCAGAAGAACAGTGAAGCAGGGAGTAGGGAGAGTTTCCTGCTTCACTCTTGAGACAACAGCCCGGCAGTGACAAGAACTGCCGGGTGAGTATGTGCGCCCCCCCTTGCCCCTGCGCCCCCTCTTGTCTGTGCCCCCGGCACAGACATGTATATAATATACATGTTTGAATAGCACTCTGATGGGGCCTGGCATTCTTACTGTACTTCATGCCGGGCCCTGTCAGATTGCTCCTATTACATGTGACATGCCCGGTCACGGTCGCACCCTCTGAGATCGCGATCATTACACCCCTGGGTGCGCCCATATATTGGGTGGGAGTTGAGATCCTGTCCATATAGAGAGTGGAGTCTTCATCAAAGCAGAGGTTCCAGTAGGTGGGTGTTTCACTAAACTAACCTGAACCGCCCCGCTGTGCTGGCGGGGCGGTGGGTCCCAGAGCCAAGGAGGCTTTGCTGCACAGTGGGGTTGCTGTGTGGCCTCTGGGTCCCGCTATCTGCTGCTGGTGCGGTGCTGGGGCGCCGGTGGTCGCCGCGCACCGCTGCGCCATTTATAGGTTAGAGTAGTTTCCCACTTGCAGAGGCTTCCTTGTCGTGGAAAGTGGTCCTATGCTCTTTGATCAAACTGTATACTAATGCCTCTTATGCACAGCATACTATGTATTACACATTTGGCGGATACGCCACGTAATCATGCTGAGACAGTCATTACATCAAAAGCATAGTGTTGAGGAGTTGCGATCCAGATTCACTCTCCAGTATATATTGTAATTATTTGTTTTCTTTTTCCTCCCTCTGGTATCAGCACTCCTCCCCATTTGGACTAGGTGTTTTTAATTAGCCTTAACTACAAGGGGTTTATAAACTCCTACTATCTCTCAGATGCATTTCCTGAGCGTCGTGACTGGGTGAGCTCTTTGCACTCGTTCACATGGTGCAGTACTGCGTGTCTGCCATTGCTGCCTCAGTGCTGTGCTGGCGGGGCGGTGGGTCCCAGAGCCAAGGAGGCTTTGCTGCACAGTGGGGTTGCTGTGTGGCCTCTGGGTCCCGCTGTCTGCTGCTGGTGCGGTGCTGGGGCGCCGGTGGTCGCCAGCGCACGGCTGCGCCATTTATAGGTTAGAGTAGTTTCCCACTTGCAGAGGCTTCCTTGTCGTGGAAAGTGGGCCTATGCTCTTTGATCAAACTGTATACTAATGCCTCTTATGCACAGCATACTATGTATTACATATTTGGCGGATACGCCACGTAATCATGCTGAGACAGTCATTACATCAAAAGCATAGTGTTGAGGATGTGCGATCCAGATTCACTCTCCAGTATATATTGTAATTATTTGTTTTCTTTTTCCTCCCTCTGGTATCAGCACTCCTCCCCATTTGGACTAGGTGTTTTTAATTAGCCTTAACTACAAGGGGTTTATAAACTCCTACTATCTCTCAGATGCATTTCCTGAGCGTCGTGACTGGGTGAGCTCTTTGCACTCGTTCACATGGTGCAGTACTGCGTGTCTGCCATTGCTGCCTCAGTGCTGTGCTGGCGGGGCGGTGGGTCCCAGAGCCAAGGAGGCTTCGCTGCACAGTGGGATTGCTGTGTGGCCTCTGGGTCCCGCTGTCTGCTGCTGGTGCGGTGCTGGGGCGCCGGTGGTCGCCGCGCACGGCTGCGCCATTTATAGGTTAGAGTAGTTTCCCACTTGCAGAGGCTTCCTTGTCGTGGAAAGTGGGCCTATGCTCTTTGATCAAACTTTATACTAATGCCTCTTATGCACAGCATACTATGTATTACATATTTGGCGGATACGCCACGTAATCATGCTGAGACAGTCATTACATTAAAAGCACAGTGCTGAGGATGAGCGATCCAGATTCACTCTCCAGTATATAACCTGAATAAGAGCTTGAGCAAGCGAGTATCCTGCTATTTCTTCTTCTATTTGGACGTATAGTTTAAGTGATGGTTTTTTGTACTAATCTAGAATTCTAGTCAATTGAACTGCTTTATAAAGGTTTTCTATGTCTGGAAAGCCTATACCACCAAGATGTTTGGGTTTAGTCAGAGTGGAAAGGGCTACTCTACCCATTCCACTAGCCCATATATATTTCAGAAAAATCTTACGAAGCTGAGTAAAAAAGGAGCGTGGCAGAAATATAGGAAGAGTCTGGAATAAGTACAATATTTTTGGTATTATTATCATCTTCAGAAGGTTGATTCGGCCTAGCCAGGAGATATTATATTTTCTATTTGTCTAATCAGTGGGGCAAAGTTAAGAGAGAACCAATTGTCAGGGTCAGGTGATAGCTGTAGACCTATGTATTTTATATAGTTGCGTGACAATGGGAAACCAGCGCCACATTATCATGTTTGAAGGACGGGTAACATTCATAGCTGTCAACTTAGTTGTGTTAATCTTAAAGTTCGATAAATAGTGGAAATCTTTAAACAGCTTTGATAATAAGGGTAAAGATTTATCTGGGTTGGAGGTTATTATGAGTAAATCATCTGAATACGCTGCTGATTTGTGACACTGGTCTCCGACTGTCACTCCTTTAATTTCTGTATGTTGTCTAATGTGTTGTATAAGTGTCTCTATTAATGATGAGCAGTAGGGGCAATATTCAAATTCACAATATTTTCTATTCACGATATCAACTGGTAATTTAAAAAAAATGAATATTCGCGATTACGAATATATTTCGCGATATTCTAAATATTCACAAATACTTGAAGTGCCGATATTCACGATTTGAATTCACAATTTGAATATTCGTGATCAACACTAGTCTCCATGGTGAGAACAAATAAGAGGGGCGAGAGTGGGAAGCCCTGTCTTGTTCCATTAGAGACACGAAACCTAGGGGATAAAGTACCATTGATTTTAATTGAGGCGGTAGGGCAAGTGTAGAGTGTGAATATCACAGTTATAAAGGTGTCAGGAAGTCCAAACCATTTCAATGCCATCCGCATATATAGCTAATCTATTCTATCAAACGTCTTTTCAGCATTAGTACATAGAAACGCAATGGGTACCTGTTTGGACTTAGTATATAGTATTAACTGCTGAATCCTTACTGTATATCTTTCCCCTCTCTGCCCTTAATGAATCCAACTTGTTTGTAGTTGATCAATGAGGGAAGTAGATGTTTAAGCTTGTTGGCGAGCATCTTAGCATACAGCTTGACGTGTACATTGAGTAGAGAGATTGGTCTAAAGCTGCTGAATAATTTGGTGTCCTTTCCCTCCTTGGGCAAAACAGTAATGTGGGCCTCTAAAGATTGTAGAGGAAAGTAATTCTGGCTAGCCACTGAAGTAAAGGCTGACAAAAGGTGTGGTAGAAGTATGTCAGAAAATGTTTTGTAGTAATTCACCGGGAGTCCATCTGGATCGGGGCCTTTCCCTACCGGTGTTTCTTTTAAAGCAAACTGAAGCTCCTGCATAGAGAAAGGGTTCAGCAGGTGTTCTGTGAGTCAGACAAAGAGGGTAGCTGTAGGGAGCTTAAAAACTGTTCAATCTTTTCCTGTCTGATAGCTATGGACTGAGGTGTATCCCCAGTTCTTAAGTTATATAGTGAAGAATAAAATTCTTCAAATTGGATTGCTATTTCTTTAGTTTAAGTAGATAGTCCACCTGTTGGCCAGCCAATCTATTTTATATACATATGATCTTGTTGGCGTTTCGCCATCAATACCATCATTCTGGAGCCCCTATTACCATGCATGTAAATTTTATGTTTGGCATAAAGATATGCTTTGGATGCTTTGTAGTTCAATAGTTGATTGAGTTTCTTTCTTTGTGTTGTAGGCTCAGCAAAAGCTTGCTGTGCTAAATTGTATTTGTGTCTTTGCTCCAATTCTGCTATATTCTTCAGAACCTTCTTTATTTCTTTTTGTCTCTGTTTTTTAAACCTGTTCCCCTATTGCGATAAGTTCTCCAATTTATAGGCCTCACATATTACCATAGGCGATATTTGACTAGTAATATTTTCTGCAATATAATTAGTTAGAGTTTTAAGCAGGTGTTATTTATTATGGGAGGAATTCAAAAGAGAGTCGTTGAGTCGCCAAGAGAATGATCTCCTGAGGAGGGAACTAATAAGTAGAGTCATACTACCCGGAGCATGATCCGAAATCCCTATGTTGCCTATCGTTGATTTCACCAGGGCAGAGATATGAGTGTTGGTTAAGAATATGTAGTCTAGCCTCTGATAAGATTTATGTACCTCAGAAAAAAAGGTGAAATCGTTATCAGAGGTGCGAGTCAAATGTCAAACATCCACTAACTGTAATGAGGTCAGCGACCATCTCAAGGCTCCACGTTTCTTTTGAGAAAGGTGTGATTTTCCGGTTGTTGAGTCTATAGAGGGTTCTAGCACCAGGTTCAGATCTGCAATAATGCACATGCCCTCACAGAAGGATTTAAGCTTGTGTAAGTTTGCAGCAAGCCAGGGAATCTGATCCAAGTTGGAAGCATATAAGACCACTATAGTGACTAGAGTGTGTGTAATCTACCCTCTGGATCAGTCAAGCTGGATTGTAGTGCGAATAGTGATAACGATGTGGTCTTGGACCTGCCATGGCAGGACTGGAACCATTGCGAGAAATATTTCTGAGATAATGTACGGATCTCACCCCGTTTGAAATGGGTTTCTTTTAGAATTGCCACATCAGCACGAAGTAAGCATAAGTATTGAAGGACCCGGGATCTTTTTTGTGGTGAATTCAGTTTGCGCGTTCCATGTCAGGATGCTAACATTAGCCATAGAGAGTAAAAATAAAACTGGTTAAATCAAATTAAAAAAACAATAGTAACACATAATACCTTTATAAGGTAATTCCTGTTTGGGATTTATCTAATAAAGTAAGAGGCTTTTCTCCCCTCTTTCTTAATGCAGAACATGCTTGTTCCTATTGGGGTTATGTAATCTTGGCATCATGAATGGGTAAATCATCTTCAAAGTTCTCCTGAAGGCATACCTTAGATAAAGTATAACAGGCTTACTGATTGTTATGTCCCAAAGTGGAACCATGCCTATATCTCTGGAGAAACCCCAAGTGGTCCATTTTCTTTAATCTGTGAAGCCAAAACAGTAAACAGAATATATATTAAGAAAGTACAAGAATCAGAAAATATCGGGTGAGTACTTCCATCAGTCATCTGGGACTGGCAAGCGTTTTTGAGACTGGCGATTCTTGGCCGTTTTCCATGGTGTGACTTCTGGCAATTTTGGAAGATCTGCCAAGTTCGTAATCTGTAGCCAGTATGAGATCTCCGAAGACGGCAATTGGATGGCATCGCAGAAGGGTAGCAGGCCATCAGGTCTTCTAATGAATTTGGTTATGCCTTGTAAAGAAAGTAAGATACCAAAGGGAAACAGCCACCTGTATGTGATTCCTTTTGCTCGCAAGGCATCCGTGATTGGCTTCATTTGTCTGCGCTAATTAAGAGTAACTGAAGAAAAATACTGAAAGAAGGAAAGCCAAGATCCTTCAAATAAGGTTTCCTTTGCATCTCTGGCAGCTTTTAGAATTACATCTCTGTGTTGGGACAGCATGACTCTACATATGATATCTCTAAGTGGTTCACCCTCTTTAGGTTTGGGTCTTAGTGTCCTGTGTGTTCTTTCCGGAACTAACTCTGTAGCCATTGCAGGGTTTAACATGGGCCTCAATATTGAATATGTGATGTCCATCACTAAAGAGTCAGTTGTGGCCTCAGGAACACCTTTGATCATCAAGTTGTTTCGCCTACTCCTGTTATCTTGATCTTCAATGTAGGCCAACAGGTTATTCATTCTTGCTTGGCTTGTTTGGAAAGCTTCTGTTGTTGCCTCTCCAAATGCTATTAACAACTTTTTTTTATTCATTAGGACGTTAGAAGGCTTAGAAGTTTAGAAGCAATTCTTAAATGTTTTAAGAAATTTTCAAAACCCACTTTTTAAGGACCAGTTCAGGTATGAAGTCACATTGTGGGGCTTACACAGTGGAAACCGCCCATAAATGACCACATTATAGAAACAACACCCCTCAGGTTACTCAAAACTGATTTTACAAACTATATTAACCCTTTAGGTGTTCCACAAGAATTAAAGTAAAATTTAACTTTTTTGGTAGATTTTCCATTTTAATACATTTTTTTTCTTTAAAACATCAGGGGTTAATAGCCAAAAAAAACTCAATATTTATTACCCTGATTCTGCGGTTTACAGGAATAACCCAAATGTGGTCCTAAACTGTTGTAAGGGCACACGGCATGGAGCAGAAGGAAAGTAACGCCATATGGTTTTTGGAGGGCAGATTTTGCTGAACTCTTTTTAGATGCCTTGTCCTATTTGAAGCCCCCCTGATCCACCCTGACAGTAGAAACTCCCAAAAATCTACCCTGTTTTGAAAACTAGGGCATAAGGTGCCAGTTTTATTAGTACTATTTTGGGGTGAATATGATTTTTGATTGCTCTGTATTACATTTTTGAAACTGTTCATTTTTTTTTTTTTTTTAACATTGATCTGACACAGAAGATCATGCACTATTTTATAGAGCAGGTTGTTACAGATGAAATTATATAAAAAATGTGTACTTAATTTTTTTGCCTTTTTGTTTGTTTCGGTTTTTACATATAAAGCATTTTTGAAAAAAAAATTGGTTTTTGCGTCTCCATTTTCTGAACGCCATATTTTTTTTATTTTTCTGCCGATCGTCTTGTGTAGGGAATCATTTTTGCAGGAAGAGTTGATGTTTTTATTGGTACCATTTTTGGGTACATTTGCTTTTTTGGGCATTCATTATTACACTTTAGGGTGCAAGGTGACAAAAAAGTAGTTGTTTTAGCACAGTTTTAATTTATTTATTTTTACAGCATTCACCTAAGGGGTTAAGTCATGTGATATTTTTATAGAGCAGGTTGTTATGGATGCAGCAATACCTAATATGTATACTTTTTCTTATTTATTTAAGTTTTACACAATAATAGATTTTTTGAAATAAAAAAAATTATGTTTTAGTGTCTCCATAGTCTGGTAGCCATAGCTTTTTTTTTTTTTTGACCGATTGTCTTAGTTAGGGTCTCATTTTTTGTGGGGTGAGGTGACGGTTTGATTAGTACTATTTTGGGGGGAATATGCCATTTTGATCGCTTGGGTTTGCACTTTTTGTGATGTTAAGTGACAAAAAATTGCTTTTTTGGCACTGTTTTTGTTTTATTTTTATTACGGTGTTCATGTGAGGGGTTAGGTCATGTGATATTTTTATAGAGCTGGTTTTTAAGAATGCGAAAATACCTAATATGTATACTTTTTTAAAATTTATTTCACTTTAACACAATAATAGCTTTTTTTAAACAAAAAATTATGTTGTAAATGAATGTCTCCATGTTCTGAGAACTATAATTGTTTAATTTTTTGAGCGATTTTCTTATGTAGGAGCTCATTTATTGCGGGATGAGGTGACGGTTTTATTAGATTTATTTTGTGGGACATATGCATTTTTGATCGCTTGTTGCTGCACTTTTTGTGATATAGGATGACAAAAATGTTTTTTTGTTTACACAGTTTTTTTTTTATGTTGTTTATTGGACGGGGTGGATGTGTGATATAGTTATAGAGCCAGCCGAGCCCGATGCGGCAATATATGTCCAATTTATTTAATTTTTTCTATTTTTAACTTTTTTTTTTATTAATTAATTTGGGAATTTTTTTAAATTTTTTAAAAAACACTTTATTTTTTTTATTTTTTATTTATACACTTTGAGTCCCCCATAAGGTCATACAAGAACTCATATTAAATGGTAAAACACTCAGTAACAATGACATGGAAAAGGATCTAGGAATTTTAATAAACAGCAAATTAAGCTGCAAAAACCAGTGTCAGGCAGCTGCTGCCAAGGCCAATAAGATAATGGGTTGCATTAAAAGGGGCATAGACACCCGTGATGAGAACATAGTCCTGCCACTTTACAAATCACTAGTCAGACCACACATGGAGTACTGTGTACAGTTCTGGGCTCCTGTGAACAAGACAGACATAGCAGAGCTGGAGAGGGTTCAGAGGAGGGCAACTAAAGTAATAACTGGAAAGGGGCAACTACAGTACCCTGAAAGGTTATCAAAATTAGGGTTATTCACTCTAGAAAAAAGACGACTGAGGGGAGATCTAATAACTATGTATAAATATATCAGGGGTCAGTACAGAGATCACTCCCATCATCTATTTATCCCCAGGACTGTGACTGTGACGAGGGGACATCCTCTGCGTCTGGAGGAAAGAAGGTTTGTACACAAACATAGAAGAGGATTCTTCACTGTAAGAGCAGTGAGACTATGGAACTCTCTGCCTGAGGAGGTGGTGATGGTGAGTACAATAAAGAAATTCAGGAGGGGCCTGGATGTATTTCTGGAGTGTAATAATATTTCAGGCTACAGCTTCTAGAGATAGGTCTTTGATCCAGGGAGTTATTCTGATGCCTGATTGGAGTCGGGAAGGAATTTTTTCCCCTTAAGTGGGGAAAATTGGCTGATGCCTCACAGTTTTTTTTTGCCTTCCTCTGGATCAACTTGTAGGAAACAGGCCGAACTGGATGGACAAATGTCTTTTTTCGGTCTTATATACTATGTTACTATGTAACTCTGGGGGACATTTAACTTCACTAGTGATTTCTCCTGAAACTGGGGCTGACATAGTAGCCCCAGTTATAGGTGAAATACACCCCCCAGAGAGGCTGTACAGAATAATACTATGCTCTACAGCCTCAGTGCAGGGCTGATATAGTATCCCCAATAACAAGGGAACACCCCCCAGAGAGGCTGTACAGCATAATACTATGCTGTACAGCCTCAGTGCAGGGCTTATATAGTAGTCCCAATAACAGGGGAACACCCCCAAGAGAGGCTATACAGCATAATGCTATGCTGTACAGCCTCAGTGCAGGGCTGATCGAGGTCTGAGAGAGACCCGACAGCTCCTGCACACTGCCGACCCCGGCAGTCACATGACCACCGGACGGGAGCAGGAAGTACTTATCGCCTCCTGCACCGAGCGCTCTGTCTGCGGTGATTTAGAAGGCAGGGACACTTGGGCACGGTCCCTGCCTTCTCTCTGGATTGCCCTGCTGTCAGTGACAGCAGGCAACCGGCTCGGCATCTGCACGATTAGCGTGCAGATGCCTTCTCTGAATGGACGTTCTAAAACGTCCATTCAGAGATAGACAACCGCCCATACGACGGTTATAGTCTATGGGCGGTCGTCAAGTGGTTAAAGATGCTTGAGACTCCTCTAGTCTTTCTACTTTTCCTCCTATTTAGCGTAAATCTTGTTAGATGTCAGAGAGGTCAGCTAATACAGGTTGCAGAGCGGATTCTGATATCTTCTGTAGGGCCTTCTGTGTGGTAATTAATTGCATGTCTTTGGATGAAGGTCTCTCGCGACTTACACTTTCAGCATTGGAGGATTCTAAGTGGTCATGAGAGACAGCAGCAGAATATTTTTTGCCATTTAAAGGTTATTTTCCTTTAGTGATTTTCACAATAGGAGGTTCATGATCTAGTTTATAGGAAATTAAATGCTGTGTAACCACTATCCATATATGAGCCGGACATTTTAGTCCATAGGGACCTTCTTCAGCGGCTTGGAGTTTCTGTGGTCAGACATAAAGGGATATTTGGATCAATTGTAATTACTGTAATTACTGGTCCACATGTCGGTGATTACGTGGACCTTGCCACTGATGGCATTGCGCAGTGCACACTTGATTTTTTCCCACCACTTATTCAAGCAGGAAAAAGATAGCCCGCCTTGAAAAGTAGTGGTGGCTGGGAACCACGTATTTGTAAAACTGTCCGTCTTCACATGATTAAACTATACAAATAAATAAATGGGCCATACAAAAAATACGGTGAAAAACTGTTCAATATCAAATACCCTCAAAATACATGGGGGGCACTGACTCCGGCTGGAGAAGAAAAAGTTCAGTCTCCAGAAGTGTCAAAACTTCTTTACTGTAAGAACTGTAAATCTGTGGGATAGACTTCCTCAGGACGTGGTCACAGCAGGAACAGTGGACAGTTTTAAAATGGGTTTAGATGAATTCTTAAAAAGAAAATGACATTGATGTCTATGAAAATGTGTAGAAATTACTTCCTTCTGGGATTCGCGTGCCCACCTATCTTTTGGTTGAACTTGATGGATATATGTCTTTTTTCAACCATATTAACTATGTAACTGTTATATATTTGACGGTGGCAAGTAAAGTTTTTTTTTCAACCCAAAATATAAGTGGTTCACACCGACCCAATTAACCTGCTGAATAATTGTTATATATCCCTTTGACTGTGGTAAGTACAGTGTTTATTTAACCCAAAATAAAGGTAGATCACACCGACCCTATTAACAGGCTGAATAACTATTATATTTTCCCTTTGACAGTGGCAGGTACAGTGTATTTTAAACAAAAAAAAAAAAAAGGGTAGGTCACACCGACCGAATTAGCTGGCTGAATAACTATTATATATTTATTTTGACTGTGACAAGTACAGTGTAATTTAAAACCAAAATATAGGTAGATCCCACCGACCCAATTAACTGGCTGAATAAGCGTTATATATCCCTTTGAAAGTGGCAAGTACACTGTTTTTTCAACCCAAAATATAAACGGGTCACACCTAAAGTTGAGCGAACCCGAACTGTATAGTTAAGGTTCATACCGAATTTTGGGGTGTTCTGGACCCGGACCCGAACATTTTAAAAAACGTTCGGGTCCGGGTCCGTTGTTCGGCAATTTCTTCCCGCTTTCTGAAGGGCTGCACAGCAGCCAATCAGCTAGCGTTTAACTTTTTGCCCTAAGAAGCCATCACAGCCATGCCTACTAACGCCATGGCTGTGATTGGTCAAGTGCAACATACATTTTTGGGTTCAAGAGTAGGCTTTTTTTTTTAAATATCCTACATCAGGGGTTGTGCTTATTGTCACACCTTAACACACAGTATAGAAATTGCTATATTTTATTGAGAGGGGGAAATTTCAATTGCCAGAATACCAATCCCCTAAATCTGGGGTTCAAGCTGTGGCTGGCTAAGCTTAATACTGACCGTCAAGGGATACATTTTTTTTTCTGGGGTGAAATTCAATTGCCAAAATAGCAATACCATAAATCAGTTGTTTCAGCTGTGGCTGGCCAAGTTTCATAGTGTCCGTCAAAGGATACATTTTTTTTCTGGGGTGAAATTCAATTGCCAAAGTAACAATCACCTAAATCTGAGGTTCCAGCTGTGGCTGGCCAAGTGTAATACTGTGCGTCAAAGGATAGATTTTTTTCTGGGGTGAAATTCAATTGCCAAAATACCAGTCCCCTAAATCTGGTGTTCCAGCTGTGGCTGGCTAAGTGTAATACTGTCCGTCAAAGGATCGTTAATTTCTAACGATAATTTGTTTTCCCTTAGTCCTAACAGCAGCACAGATGGGGTTAACCACCCCCCGTGGACTGGCAGGACCGGCGGAATGTTTAATGAGCCCAAGACTAATAACTCAATTTAACAATTAAGTATCTCCTTAAAAGGAGGAAGTCAACCTCCAGCCCACTGTGTTTATAGCAAGAAAAAAACTAGACTTACTAGGGTGGGAAATTTGTGTGCTGCTGTTAGGACTAAGGGAAAACAAATTATCGTTAGAAATTAACGATTCCCTTATGTCCTACCAGCAGCACAGATGGGGAGATAGCAAGAAAAAACCCCTAGGGAGGGCCTTCCTGCCTGGCAGAACTAAGAAAAGTCTGCCCAAAGGCCAAAACTCAGCTAGACTGGCATCTAGTCTATAATGGGAGATGAATGTCGATTCAGAGCTCCAGGAGGCAACTTTGCAAATCATGTTGAGAGGCAGAAGACTCCTCTCGGCAAAAGAAGTAGCCACAACTCTAGTAGAGTGGGCCTTCACAAATCCCGGAGGGTCCAGAGATTGTGGAAACAAAGGATTCCTTAATAGCCTCCTCAATCCACCGACTGATGGAAGGTTTGGATGCCTTATAGCCTTTAAACTTACCGGCAACAGGATTAGCAGATTCTCATCTTTCCTGAACTCCTTGATCTATCCACATAGATCCGGAGACATCTCGGACGTCCAGAGGATGTCTAGCAGGTTCCTAGGAGGAGGTGGTAGATGTCGACAGAACCGGGAAGAATATCACCTGGTTGATGTTCTGGAAGGAAGGAACTTTAGGCCTACAATACGGGAGGAATCTAAGAAGGTCCCGGTCATGTAAGAATAGGGCTCATGTGCTGAGAGAGCTTGAAGCTCAGAGACCCTCTTGGCCAAAGTCACTGCAAGGAGAAACACAAACTTCCAAGTGACGAACTTGATGTCCACCTCCTCTAACGGTTCAAAGGGGAGATGCTAACCCCTGAGAACTACTGAAAAACCCATTGAAAAAAAAGGGTCTCAGTACTGTAGGCTTTAATCTTTCAGCTCCTTTAAGGAACCGTTTGATCAGCGGGTCCTGAGAAAAAAGCCTGTTAAGGCAAGCTGAGATGGCTGAAACTTGAATCTTCAGAGTAAAAGGGCAAAACCTCTATCAAGGCCATTTTGCAGGAACTAAAAGGATAGCGGAGAGGGGCGGATCTGCAGACGCCTCCTCAGTTGAGGTACAACAGGATGAGAATATCCTCATAATACAAGAGTAGGCTCTCTTGGTAGGGTCCGGTCTAGAATGAGACAGCGTTCTCAGGACCGACTCTGAAAGCCCTTCTATTCCTGGAAGGGACTGATCAACCTCCAGGCTGTCAGGTTTAATCTGTGCAGATCTTAGCAGAGGTGAGTGTCCCACGACACCAGGGTCTGCTGTGGGGGGAGCCTCCAATATTGTCCTCGACTCAACTGGGTGAGCTAGGTAAACCAGGATCTCTTCGGCCAAAACAGTATGATGGCTATCACGGAGGCCTGATCCTGACGGATTTTCATCAATACCCTCGGTATCATGGAAAAGGGAGGGAAGATGTAAGCCAGCCTGAACCTCCAGGATATTGACAGAGCGTCTAACGCCAGGGGGTTGTCCTCCCTGTAGAGGGAGCAGAACCTCTCCACCTTGGCATTGAACCTTGTTGCCATGAGATCCACCTCTGGCATACCCACTTGAGGACTATCTGCTTGATTCTCCGGATGTAAAGACCACTCTACCGACGGAAGACCGTGGCTCAGCCGCTATCATATTGAGGGAGCCATGGATGTAGATCGCAGATAAGTGGGAAGGTACAACTCTGTCCAATCCAGAATCACCCCGATCTCTGACAAGAGGGGAAGTGATCTTGTGCCTCCCTGCTGGTTGATGTAAAGTACCGCAGTCACATTGTCTGACTGGACTTTCACCGCTTTGCCCCAGATCTGAGGGGCTAAGTGAAGGAGGGCTAGCCGGATAGCCTGAATCTCGCGGAGATTGGATGAAAGAAGCCACTCCTGAGGAAACCAGGTCCCGTGAACTGGAGTGTCGTCTAGGTGAGCGTCCCAGCCTACTTAGGACGCATCCGTAGTCAATATGACCCAGACTGGCTGGGTCATAGACTTCCCGTCTAAAAGATGGCACCACCATCTGAGGGAATACCGAGTTTGCCAAGTCAGGGAGCACAGGGAGTTTAGCCCAGCAGGGCTGCCATTCCATTAGGAGAGGACCTCCGACTGTAGAGGGCGGAGGTGCCATAGAGCCCAAGGGACTGCTTCCGCAGACGCTGACATGAGCCCCATCATCTTCATGAGAGTCCGGATTGGAACTCGCCGGGGAAAGGAACTTGCCGTGTTCTGAACCCGGAATCTTCTTTCTGGAGTCAACTGGAGCGACATCCCAGCGGAGTCGGTTATGAAGCCTAGATATCTTACTGAAGTCGACGGGCTCACGTTCGACTTCTACCAGCTGATGATCCAACCTAGGTGGAACAGAAAGGAGATTGTTACCTGAAGAAGTTGGGTTAGGACCACTAGAGCAGAGGCTTTCAAAGCCAGTCATCCAGATAAGGAATGATGGTCAGTCCTTGAAGCTTCAAAGCTGCCACCACAGAACCACCACCTTGGTGAAAGTGTGAGGGGCAGAAGAAATGCCAAAGAGAAGGGCAACAGAAGATGCTTGACGACACCGGACACCTGGACCGTGATCCTGATATACTTCCTGGAACCAGGATGGATCGGGATGTGCAGATATGCATTCTTGAAGTCCAGGGTTGCCATCACGTCTCCAGGATTGACGACGTGAACTACTGACCTGATGGTTTCTACACGAAACTTCACCTTCCATATAAATCGATTGAAATATCTCAGATCGATAATCATCCGGAGATCTCCTGAAGCCTTGGGAACCAGAAAAACTGGTGAATAGATCCCTAGGCCCCGTTCTCCTGCCGGAACCTCCTCCAGAGCCCTTGCAAATGTAGTCCTCTAGGATCGCCTCCTTGGCAGCTTGTAGAAGGTTGATCTTGACAAACCTGTCCAGTGGAATAGAGGTGTTGTTGACTAAATAACCGTTGAAAATGATATTCAGGACCCAGGGATCTCTTGGATCCATTCTTCTCAGAAGTGGGAGAGACGACTCCCGACGGGTACATGAAGCTTATTGGCAGGACGGCAGGAGTAACGGGAATTAAGCAAGAGCCTCGAAGAGGCCCGTAGTCAGGAGGTGGATTTTCCATCCTTGGCTCCTCCAAATGGAATATGGGCCACCGATCTCAGGGCCATGCTATGTATAGGCCCCTGACATTATTTGATAGTATTGTTACAGGATGCCAAAGGCACACTTGGTCTCCCATGAGCCACAGACCTGCTGCTTAGCTTCAAGAGCAAGGATCTGTATTTGACCTCATACCCAGGACTTGCTTTGCTAGCGGGAAGCTCCCTCGCTAGCTTCAACTGGGGCTGTGCGGTATCGCACAAGAAGTCCATAGCCAGGTTGATGGTCTTGAAAGCATCTGGTTCAAACCTCTGGTTCACATCAACTTGAATTTGATCCAGGCGAGATCGGAGGAACGTAGAGACTTCAAAAAGCCGCTATGGCTGTGGAAGCCGCAGCTGCCGTAACACCCCGTCTTAGTGTGCACTCTGCAAGGGGGTCCTGCAGCTAGACCCATCGTCTGCAGGAATCAGAGTGCGCTTGGACAACTTGGCAATAGCCATGTCCACCTTGGGAATGGATCCCCACGAATCCACCAAGGGTTAAGCCATCGGAAACATGGATTTAAACTTCTTTGTTAAAACCGGACCTTTTCCAGGTTTTTTCCCACTCTATATCATGACAGAGAGGAGGGTCTCCGCTTTGAAGACACGATGTGCCCGAGTAGCGGGAACAGGAGACTCCCCCCCGAGTCAACATCATGGTCCCCCGACCTGATGGACTTCAGCAACTTCTGTGTCTTTCCAGGGGAGAAAACACAACGTCAGCTCCTCCTCATCCGAGGAGGAAGAAACTAAGGAGACCAAGAAGGTCTCTCTACCGGGACAGAGGTCTCCATAGGGGCCTGGGCACGAATAGGAAGCCTTTCCATCCAGCAGGCCTATGACTCCTTTAACAGAGCCATTGATACATATCCTGCAACATAGGTTCACTAGAGGTCAGAAACCTCTAACTGCAGCTGTAACCCCAGGTGTAGGTTAAGTCAACACACCCAGGGATTCCCAACCGGTCTCCCAAGCTGCTTAGCTTCTGCGATCTTACGAGTGCAGGTATGATCAGCTTACAATAACCGTTGACTGCTGCAATGGTAGCAGGATAGATGCTTCCTCTTGGAATCCACTTTCCTGCCTTCCGAATCCCGCGGAGGAGACATCACTGCGGCAAAAAAAGGGACAAATAAAACATTTGTAAACCACCTATCTACGCAGGAAAGGAAGAAAAACAGACTGGAGGCAGCTGAGGAAAAAAACACCACAAGTGGAACAACACCAATTTTAGGACTCTGGGAGCTAGCTGAAAAAGCATATGTAGCCAGAGACTGAACTGGAGCACACAGCCTCCCCAAAATAGGGGAAGGGGAGGATAGCCAATCCACCCTTCCCCCAGTAAATCCTCCACAGGAAGATGCATAAAAATTGCATCTATGAAAAATCGTGCCCGTGAAAAATCACGGCCGGATTACCCGGAGGTGATGCAAAAGGACAGTCCCCGCGTCACCTCCGGAAGATGGCGGCGCACAGGGACCGGGAATCCTGGACCAAAGACGCCGCCAAAATACCCCAGCCAGGCACAACTGCGCGGGGCCGGCAGCAAATAAGCTGCCGGCCAAACTGACAAGGTACCTAGGAAAAAAGGCAACGCCGTTACCCAAACGAAAAGAAGGCTCCCCGCACTTTCCATAAGAAAGGGGGGAACAAACCGCCTAGTCCACCTGTCCAGGAGGACAGAAAAAAACACAGTGGGCTGGGGGTTGACTTCCTCCTTTTAAGGAGATACTTAATTGTTAAATTGAGTTATTAGTCTTGGGCTCATTAAACATTCCGCCGGTCCTGCCAGTCCACTGGGGGTGGTTAACCCCATCTGTGCTGCTGGTAGGACGTAAGGGAATAGATATTTTTCTGGGGTGAAATTCAATTACCAAAATACAAATCCCCTAAATCTGGGGTTCCAGATGTGGCTGGCTAAGTTTAATACTGTACGTCAAAGGATAGATTTTTTTCTGTGGTTAAATAAAATTCGTGAAATAGAAATCCTTAAAATCTGTGCTCCCCGCTGTTCCTCTCCAAGTGTAATTCTGTCCGCAATAGGGTATATTACATTCAGCGTGTCAGCGTCTAAATACAAGGCCTTAAAAATAAATCCTCTATATTTGCACACACTATTGTGCATCTCCAAGTGTATTTCTGTACGTAAAAGGGTATATTATACTAAGTCTCTAAATACAAGGCCTGAAAGCGTAATCCTCTATAATTGCACATGCTATTGTGCATTCCCAAGTGTAATTCTGTCCGTAAAATACCAGGGCCTAAATACTAGGCCTAAAATTGATATTCCCCTTAACCGCTTACCGACCGCCTAACGCAGGATTGCGTCCTGCAGGCGGTCGGTCTATTCCTCTTTGACGCGCGGGCATGTCATCTCACGTCGGGGACAAGGTAAACTACAGCCTGCCAGCGCTGATCGTGCGCTGGCAGGCTGTAGAAGTTAAAAAAATGCCATATCAGACGCTGTTTTGTTAACAGCGTCTGATATGCTTGCTGATCGTTCCTTTGGTGGTCCCTTTTGCTTGGGACCACCAAAGGAAACTTTTATAAGTGCACCAAATCACCACACAGAACCCCCCAACCCCCCACACCCCCACCCCCGTCACTGATTAATCCCTGATTAACCCCTGATTAACCCCCGATCACCCCATGTCACCACCCTGTCACCCCCTGACACTAATTACCCCCTGTAAGGCTCATTCAGACGTCCGTATGTGTTTTGCGGATCCATGGATCCGCGGATCCGCAAAACACGGACACCAGCAATGTGCTTTCCGCATTTTGCGGATCCGCACATTGCCAGAACTATATAGAAAATGCCTTTTCTTGTCCGCAGTGCGGACAAGAATAGGACATGCTCTATCTTTTGCGGAGCTGCGGCCGGATGTTTGGGGGCCGAAACCCGGAAGTTTGCGGCCGCAGCTCCGCAAATGCTGATGCGGCGAGCGCAAGGTGTGCTCTCCGCATCACCGCCAGCCCCATTCACACTGAATGGGTCCGCATCTATTCCGCAGAATTGCGGAATAGATGCTGGACATTCTAACGGACGTGTGAGTGGGGCCTTACTACTTTTTTGCACATTTTTGGCAGAGATTTATTCATCCACATTGATCGATGCGAATGAGGAAATCTGTGCCGTTTTTTTTTGCACATTTTTGGGCAGAGATTTTTTCATCCACATTGATCGATGCGAATGAAGAAATCAGTGCCGTTCATTTTTCTTTTCAGCCCAGAGGCTGAACGGGAAAAAATCTCATTACCCGTATGCTCAATATAAGGAGAATCGCAGAAACTCCTAATGCTGGCCATACGTGTAATGATTGCGGAGACCCTAAAATGCCAGAGCAGTACAAAAACCTCACATGTGACCCCATTTTAGAAAGAAGACACCCCAAGGTATTCCGTGAGGGGTATGGTGAGTTCATGTAAAATATTATTTTTTGTCACAAGTTAGTGGAATATGAGACTGTAAAAAAAAAATTAAAAAATCAATTTCATCTAACTTGTGCCAATTATTTTTTTTTTTCTGTGAACTCGCCATGCCCCTCACAGAATACCTTGGGGTGTCTTCTTTTCACAATGGGGTCACATGTGGGGTATTTATACTGCCCTGGCATTTTAGGGGTCCTAAAGCGTGAGAATCCAAACGCGTAGAAATAGCCTGTGAAATCCTAAAGGTACTCATTGGTTTTAGGGCCCCTTTGCGCATCTTGGCTGCAAAAAAGTGTCACTCATGTGGTATCGTCGAACTCAGGAGAAGTAGGGCAATGTGTTTTGGGGTGTATTGTTACATATACCCATACTGTGGGTGAAATATC